>OY757930.1:40784439-40959439 GCA_963585895.1 Sepioteuthis lessoniana
TTTAGTTACTGTTCCAAACGCACCAATTACAATTGGTATAATTGTCACCTGCATGTTTCACATCTTTTTCAGTTCCCTTGCAAGGTAGAGGTATTTATCCTTCTTTTCACGTTCTTTCAGTTTTATTCTGTTGTCTGCCGGGAGAGCAAAGTCGACTATTTTGCAAGTTCTCTTTTTTTGTTGATTATTATTAATTCTGGTCTCCAGGCCGGGATTAGGTGATCCGTTTGTATATCAAAGTCCCACAGGAGTTTAAGCGAGTCATTTTCTAGGACAGATGCTGGATTGTGCATATACCATTTGTTAGTATGGTCGAATTTAAATTTCTTACACATTTCCCAGTGAATCACCTTACCTACCCAGTCGTGTCTCACCTTATACTCCCGCTTATTAACACCTTGAAAGACTTTTCATATCAGCGTTAGCTGATGGTCTTTCACTGGAGTTTGAGTGAAAACAAGGCTACTCAAGTCTCCAGGACTCTTCTCAGTATTCTGGCCGATCTCACTAAATCTGTAGTTCGGATGGTCTCCACTCATCCCCTATTTCCAAGCCCCCAAGTCCCTTTATCAATCCTTTGGTGACATACCAAGTGCACCAATTACAATTGGTATAAACGTCACTTTCTTGTTCCACAGTTTCATTAATTCGTAAGCAATATCGAGGTATCTATCCTTCTTTTTAATTTGTTTCAATGGTAGTACTCTCCCGAGAGGATGAAAAGTTCTGCAAAGTAAAATTTTTAGTTATGCATTTTATATCGGTTTTGACTGCCAAGTATCTTTTTAATGTTTTTCCTAGATTCGTTTCTTGGTCATACCAAGGACTCCCACGGTGGTTGCTTTAAAATTTTATTGTTTTTCCATTTCTATTTCCAGGTCGTTTTATTCTTATATTTTAATATATTCTTGGGCTGATTTACTACGATCTGTTAGCACTGACATATTAGTAGGAAAGCACGTTTTACTTAAATAGTCCTTTACTCCTTAAACACCATATCCGGTCAAGTTTTTCCATTAGTTTTGATAGTAAAGTTCCAAGAGGATAGTAAATCCTTTGGTGTCTTTCATTATTATTATAAGAGTTTCTCACACCAGCGTTACTTGATGATTTCTCACTGGAGTTTGAGTAACAGCCTCTACTAAAGTCTCCAGGAGTTTTCTTAGTAATTTGACCCGTCTTGATAATTCTGTAGTCTAAATAATGTAGCCTTTTCAGATGTCAAGCAAGGTCTCCTTATCAATCTCTCTTTTTGGTTTAATACAGTTTAACACTGTCGTCGCAGCAAAAAAATTGTTATTATTATTTTTGTCAGAATTATTTTACTCTTTGCAGGCTTTTATCCCCAACTTTAACTGATATTCTTAACTGGATACTGAGAGACAGTAAGTCTCCTTTAATCGAAGGACTATTTTTAGTGTCCTAGCTAACTTCAAAAAAATTTAGAATTTATAGTCTTGGCTTATCCTCCGATTTCAACTTATCCAGCTCTTTTAGAGAGCCTTTGAGGAACCTTCTAAGCGAGCAAATTAAAATTCGTACCACCGTCAACCTCATGTTCCATAAAATTTAACTTCTTCTTCTTCTTCTTCTTCTTCTTCTTCTTCTTATTATTATTATTATTATTATTATTATTATTATTATTATTTACTCATTAGAGTTTTTTCACATCAGCGTTAGCTGATGGTCTTTCCCTGGAGTTTGAGTGACAGCAAGTCTTCTCAAGTCTCCATGAGTCGTCTCAGTATTCAGACAGTTCTCAATAATGTAGTAGTTTTGATGGTCTCTACTCGTCCGCCAACTTCCAAGTCCTCCAGTCCCTTTAGTAAAACTTTAGTTACTGTTCCAAACGCACCAATTACAATTGGTATAATTGTCACCTACATGTTCTATAGTTTTTTTAAAATTCCCTTGCAAGGTCGAGGTACTTATCCTTCTTTTCACATTGCTTCAGTTTTATTCTGTGATCAGCCGGGACAGCAAAGTCGACGATTTTGGAAATTCTCTTTTTTTGTTGATTGTTATTAGGTCTGGTCTTCTGGTCGAGATTAGGTGATCCGTGTGTATGTCAAGGTCCCATAGGAGTTTATGTGTGTTATTTTCTAAGACAAGTACTGGGTTGTGCATATACCATTTGTTCGTATTGTCAAATTTAAATTTCTTGCACATCTTCAAATGGATTGCCTTGCTGACCCATTCGTGTCTAGCCTTATACGCTTTATGTGCTGCATTCTCTTATTATGTGATAGATACTATTTACCAACCCCTCCGCTCGGGCAGGATATGACACAATGTCATTTTTTAAGCGGAGTTTAACAGGTTTTGAAATCAGAGTTTTCCTTCTCCTAGACTAGTTGCCTAACCAAGGCTGAAGAACCTAGTCCGTCCTACTATTTACCCATAGCTGGAGGGAGAATAAGGGGGTTCATACCTTTCCCAAGGGTATTTGCCCGAAAGTGAACGTAATAGTGCGACTGGAGTACGAACTCGCGTACTACGATTCCGCAGCTCATCGCTTTAACCATTACACCACGAGGACACCCCCATTATGTGATAGATGGTTTCATCTCTGTTACCACATAGCCTACATTTGCTATTTTGCTGCGTGTTATCTACTTTCGCTTTGATATAATTGATTCTTATGGCGTTGTTTTGTGCTGCTATTAGGAAAGATTCTGCTTCTCTCTTAAATTTTCCTTTCCTTAGCCAGATCCAGATTTTGTTATGTGAGATGTTATTAGTCATTTAAAACGCCCATATAGTTGCTTTCTTTCCCATTTTTGTTTCCTAGTTATTGTCATTCTGTTGTCCATCGTGTTATCAGTATCGTTTCTGATAGTTGTAATCAGTTCTCCATCGTGTCTCTGTATATATTCTTCGAGTCGTTGTATCGATGCGTCAACGCTGTCTTCAATGCTGGCAAGTCCTCTTCCTCCCTCTTTTCTTGAAACACATAGTCTGTCAACGTCGTCTCTGGGATGTAATGCCTTATGCATTGTCAGTAGTTTTCTTGTTATTTAGTCGATTTGTTTAAGTTCTTTTCTGGTCCACTTGAGAAGAGTCCGGAATATCTAACGAGTGGTACAGCCCAGGTATTTATTTCTTTGATAAGGTTTTGGCTAGTGTAGTAGTATTAGTATTTACTCCTTGAGTGTTTTCACACCAACGTTTGTCGATGATTTCTCCCTGGAGTCTTACTGATAGCAAATCTATTCAAGTCTCCAGGACATTTCTCAATATTCTGGCCGATCTCAATAATATTGCAGTTTGCATGGTCTCGACTCGTTCTCTTATTTCCACGCCCACCAGCCTTTGTACCAAACCTTTGCTAACTGTTACAAGAAAACCAATTTCAATTTGTATCACCATCACTTTCATTTTCCCCTTTTTTCAATTCCCTATCCTTTTTCATTTGCTTTCAATTTTACTCTGGGCAATCTGGAAAATGCTTTTACCTCCTTATCCCACCACGCTAAGAGTTAAATAGTCCCACTACTGTTCTTTTACAAGTAGGACTTTGGCATTAAATAGCCCAACAAGGTTAATGTGTCATTAAACAGAGAAAGTTAACCATTTTGGTAATTCTGATGAGACTAGGATAAATTTTATTGCGTTTTCGTTATGTTGTAAGAAGACAATATTTATCGATTCAAAACGATGTCTGGAGAGATTTTGTCGCGGTACTCATCGAGATGGAATTGCATAAAAAGTTGTACATGTCTAAATTGATTAATCAATCATACAAGCTTTGGGAGAGAGAGAGAGAGAGAGAGAGTGTGAGAAAGAAAGAAAGAAAGAAAGAAAAAAAAAGAATAAGAGGAGTGGTAGATAGATAGAGAGAGAGAGAGAGAGAGAGAGAGAGTGGTTACAATGATAGTGATATATTCAGTGGATGTTTATTTTATCTTACTTGCCTAAAATATCACAAGCCAAGTAGGCTTGTGCTGTTGATTATGCCGATTGCATATCTGCAGAGGGATAAGACCCTACAATAAGTGTCCTGGAAATGTCACAAAACTAGCTGATAGTGAGGCTCCAGACCTACCACTTTGAGGAATGTGGAGTACCTCTTCGCTGTCATTGCTCCAATGTCCACACTGACCAGATGTGTTTGAACCAGTCAAGCTCCCATCTACGGGGTCAAATAGAACTATTCAATAATTTAATAAAACGTGAAACCATTTAACGGTGACAAAAATGAATTATGTTGAATAGAATAATAAACATTTGATGGAAATAGTTGAAACTATTTAACAGGGTGCACACAAACACGCTGTGGCTCATTTTCCAAACAATGTTAACCACAAGCCATTCATTAAAAATCATATATATATATATATATATATATATATGGAATTAAATATATATATAGAGAGAGAGAGTGAGAGTGAGAGAGAGATTGACAGTGAGATAGAGAGAGATAGATAGAGAGAGAGAGAGAGATTTTGACATCAAATAACCTAAGAGGCATAAAATGCCATAAAACACAACCAACGTTTGAAACATTACAATGGAAAACTTAGTCCATATTATTTGTTTCCGTCTCAATTGGATTTTTTTCTGGTTCTTTATTTTCCTTTTATTTTTTTTTTTATTCGAAAGTGTTACGTGTCGTTTGTGTCAACAACAACAGAATAACGACAGATCAAGACTAAGACATCTAGCATCGGCTCAGAAACCGGAAGGAACATGACAATCAATGTTAAAAACCTAAAGACAGGGTAAAATATATCGACACCATTTAACCTTTTCCCCAATGAATTTACTTTCAAAAGTCTGAGAAGAGTCCATCATGGAAATGAAAAGCCTGCATTTCTATTTAAATTAGCTGATTTTCTTTCACTTAAGTGCCAGTGACAACAAGCTTCTCACGTCTTCAGGACTCTTCTCAGTATTCTGGCAGATCTCAGCAATGCTGTAGTTTGCATTGTTTCCACTCATCCTCTTATTTCCAAGGCATCAAGTCTTTGTGTCATTTCTTTGTGACTGTACTAAGAGCATAAAGACTGTACTAAGAGGTAAAATAGTCACTTTCATGTTCCACATTTTTTTCAATTCCCTCTCAAGATCCAGGTACTTACCTTCTTTTTCATTTTCTTTTAACTTTACTCGTGGTCAACCGGAACAGTAAAGTCTACAGTTCTGCAAATTATCTTTTTCTTCTTAATTATTATAAGGTCTGGTCATCCGGCCAAGATTAGGTAATCCGTTTTGACTTCAAAGTCCCCGAGGAGTTTATTCGTCTCATTTTCCAGGACTTATGCTGGGCTGTGCATATATTATTAGTTCGTATGGTCAAATTAAAAATCTTGCCCAATTCCCAGTGGATAACATTGCCCAGTCAGTCGTGTCTTGTCTTATAATCTTTCTGTGCTAATTTGCTGCATTTGCTTATTATGTGACCGATAGTTTTATTATTACTATTATTATTATTTACTCATTAGAGTTTTTCACATCCGCGTTAGCTGATGGTCTCCCATAGTAGTTTGAGTGACAGCAAGTCTCCTCAAGTCTCCATGACTCGTCTCAGTATTCTGGCCGTTCTCAATAATGTAGCAGTTTGGATGGTCTCCACTCGTCCGCCAACTTCCAAGTCCTCCAGTCGCTTTAGTAATCCTTTAGTTACTGTTCCAAACGCACCAATTACAATTAGTATAATTGTCACCTGTATGTTCCATAGTTTTTTCAGTTACCTATCAAGGTTGAAGTACTTATCCTTCTTTTCGCATTCTTTCAGTTTTATTCTGTGATCAGCCGGGACAGGAAAGTCGGAAATTTAGCATATTCTCTTTTTTTTGTTGAATATTATTAGGTCTGGTTTTCTGCCGAGATTAGATGATCCGTGTGTATGTCAAAGTCCCATTGGAGTTTATTTGTGTAATTTTCTAGGACAGGTGCTGGGTTGTGTATTATTATTATTATTATTATTATTATTATTATTATTATTATTTATTTTTAAGTTAACGTTAGCCGGTTGTATTTCACTGGAGTTTGAATGGCGGCAAGTCTGCTCAAGTTTGCAGGACTCTTCTCAATATTCTGGTCGATCTCAATGATGGAGTTGTTCGTTTGGTCTCCACTCTTATTTCAAAGTACACCAGTCCCCTTATTAATCCCTTGTCGACCGTACCAAGAGCCCCAATTACAATTGCTATAACTGCTACTTTCTTGCTCCACTGTTTCTTCAGTTCCCTAAGAAGGTCGAGGTATATATCCTTCTTTTCACTTTCTTTTAATTTTACTCTGTGGTCAACCGGGACAGCAAAGTTCATTATTTTGTTAGTTATTATCATTATTCCTAGCGGGTTTTTCACATCAGCGTTAGCTTATGTTCTGTTACTGGAGTCTTAGAGACAGAAAGTCTCCTCGAGTCTCCTGGACGTTCCTCAGGATTCAATCTTATCTTAAGAATGCTGTAGACTAGAAGATCTCTACTCGTCCTTTGATTTCTTCCAGTGACTTTACAAGACTTTCAGGATTATTCCGAGATCACCAAATACAAGTTGTATCTTTCATGCTTAATTTTTTTTTCGTTCTCTGGGAAGACCTTAGTAGCTGTCTCTCTTTTTGCGTTCTTTGATTTTTACACTGTGATACCCCGCGACGGCAAAGTCCACTATTTATCAGGCTCTCTCTCTTTGTCTATCATTGGGTCTTGTCGTCAGACCGGTATTAGGTGATCTGTTTGTATTAGAAACCCCCAGAGAATTTTATTCGTCTCATTCTCCAAGACAAATTCTGGATAGTTCGTACAACCAAATTACCCTTTCCTGGACGTTTTTATGTAGATCACTTACCCCTCTCAGGCGTGTCTAGTCTTATATTCCTTTTGCATTTATATGATGCATACGTCATCATGAGATTAATCGTTTCGTCACTATCACCTCCAAAACTATATTTGCTTTTTGTTGCGTCTTATCTATCTATCTATCTATCTATCTATCTAAAATTATTATTATTATTATTATTATTTTACGTTTTTGTGAGTTTTTCCCTGCAGCGTTAACTGATGATTTTCATTGGTGTTTTAGCGACAGCAATTCTTCTCAAGTCTTCAGGTCCTTCCCAGAATTCTGGCCTATCTTAATAATGCTGTTGTTTGGATGGTCTCCAGACTGTATCGAGCGCACCAATTACAACTATCACTTTCATCTTTCATGGATTTTTCCGTTCTCTGGAAAGATATACCTACTTATCTCTCTTTTTTAAAATTTCAGTTTTACCCAGTGGTCTGCCAGGACGGCAAATTTCTCTATTTAACTGGTTCTCTTTTTTGTAGACAATCACTAGTTCTTGTTGTCTGACCGAGATTAGGTGATCAGTTTGTATCACAAAATCAATGAGAAGACTGTACGTCTCATAGTCTCGGACGGATTATGTGTTGCACATATACTATTTGTTCTTATAATCAAATTTAAACTTATTGTATTCGAATATTATGTTGGTTTAGTTGTTTGGGTTTTATTGCACATCAACCTTAGTAAGTTATTTAACGCCAAATCAATTTTTATGAAAATAGTTCTATTACAAACAATTCAGTTTAGGATAAGTACACAGTTTATATGTAAGTACAGTTTAATTGTAAAAACATTTCTATTTCAAGCTATTCAGTTTAGTCAAGCAGTTCTAATTCAGCTAATTCAGTTTAGTATAAGTACAGATTTTGTTACATACAGTTAAATGTCAAAACAGTTCTATAATCAACGAATCAGTTTAGAGTAAGTACAGTTTTAATATCAAAAAACAGTTCCGTTTCAAATAATTCAGTTGAGCATAAGCACAAAGTTTAAATGTAAATATGGTTTAATTGACAAAAGAATTTCTAATTCAAACTATTCAGTTTTGTCAAACAATTCAGTTTAGCATAAGTATGCCATTAGTTCTATTTAACCCATAGATAGGACCCTTTCATGTGCTACCAGGCCGGGCCAGAGTGAAATGGGAGCCATGGCAATAAAGGGGTGCTTCGTATTCCCCAAAGCCCCAACATTACTGGAGCCTTACCATCAGATTGTTTAGTGTCATATCCAGGACACTCATGGGGGTGGGGGTCTTACCCCTCTGCAGAGGGGCAGTCGGTTTATTCTATATATTTGAATATTATGTGATTTATCTTTTTGTTTCTATCATAACATAACCTACATCTGCTATTTTGTTGTGCCTCGTTTATTCTTGCTTTAACATAGTTGGACCTTATGGCATTGTTTTGTGCTGCTGTAAGTAGAAATTCAGTTTCTCTCTTAAGACTTCACTTTCTTAGCTATGTCCAAGCTTTCTTTTGTGAGATTTCGCTTGTTTGTCGCATAAAATGTCCATACAATCCTTTCTTTTCTTCTTTTTTTTTGTTTTAATTCTCTTGATACTTGGGTTGTCTATTGTTACTGGTCACTATAATCGCTTTCCACTGCATATTTTTATGTAGTCCTCGAGTCTTTGTATCGATTCATCGAAGCTATATTTAATGTTAGCAAGTCCTTTCCCTCTTTCTTTTCTTGACACATCATCTCTTGGTTTTAAGGCATAATGCATCCTCATTAATTTCTTATTCATCGGTCCATTTGTTCAGGTTATTTTCCCGTCCACTTTAATAATGGTCCCTAGTATCTTACGAAGAGCACAGCCCAGTTTGTTGTTGTTTTTAATGGCATATCAACCTTCTTGGGTAATTCAAATCCATATTCTTAGAAGGATCGTAGTTGTACTATTTAATCCATAGCTAGGAGGATAACTGAGACATACCTTTCCTTAGGGTATTTATCTGAAAGTGAACGTAATGGCGTGACTGGAGTTCGAACTCGCTTACTATGATTGCGCAGTCCAGCTCTTTAACCATTACACCCCAGGGACACCCCCAGACAGCCCAAGTATTTATTACTTTGATGAAATTTATGCTATGTACCTTGGTTTAGAGTATTTTTCTCGTTCTCTTGTGGCATTTTAAAAATATTTTCTTTCATTTCCGCTTGTTTTATAGTGTCCGCTTAGTATTATTCCTAAATATTTGCAAGATTCCTATTCTCTGATCTCACTGATTTTTCCTTGATTTGGTAGTTCTATTCCTTCCGTCATTTCTGGTTTTCACCTTTTTCTTATTAGCTTTTGCTGGCTGGTTGTTTGGGTTTTATGGCATATCAACCTTTGCAGGTCATTCAACGCCAAATTCTGTCTATATATACATACATATTCAACCAAAGATTTCGAAATGAATATTAAGGTAGGTGAAATTTTCTATTAGCAGGATTTCATATGTTTGCATAAGATTAACCAGTTTTAAGTTGTCATATTTTTGGTACCACTCTGTCTCTCTCAAGAAGGACAGAATGTCATCTATTTTGACGTTCTCGAACAGATCGGTTAAGTTATTTACTTTGAAAAATCGCTTTCTGATAACAGCGAAAGTTCTGCATTCTATAATAATGTGTTTAACCGTGCAAGTTGTCTGGGCAGGTTAAACACTGTAGTTGTGTTCCTGTTTCAGAATGAAAGAGTGAGTAAGCCTTTCTTATTAGCATGAAATATTTTTCGATGTCATATTCCATCTTTATATCGTCACTCTATATACTCACTTTCTTTATAAGGGTTTTTAGAACTTTTTCATTTTTAGCAAACGGTTTGATGTCGTCAATCTACAATAGGAGCTTGATTGTTTTTCTTGGGATTTATGATGTCTGTGTCTTCCTAGGTATTCCCTAAGCATGGGATTTAGTGGCATCATCGCTATTACAAATAGTAATTGCGATAGCGTATCTCCATGGAAGATTCTGTGAATTTTCACCTGTGCTAAGCTTTTTCCACCTACGGTCAGTTCCAGTCAACAGTCTTCCATGATATTCTCGTTAAACTTGGTGACTTCGTCGAATATTTTATTCATTTTGAGCTAGTATATTTTCCAGTTTTGCACGTCTATATTATATTACTTTTTGTAATCAATCCACGCCATCCAAATTTTTTTCATCTCGTTTGACTCTCCTTGAGGATGAGTTGATCAATGTATAGTAGATCACATGTTCCTCTCATTCTATAGCATTATAATTATTCACTCATTAGAGCTTTTCACATCAGCGTCAGCCGATGGTTTTTCACTGGAGTCTGAGTGACAGCAAGTCTCCTCAAGTCTCCAGGACTCTTTTCAGTATTCTGGCCGTTCTCAATAATGTAGCAGTTTGGATGGTCTCCACTCGTCCGCCAACTTTAAAGTCCTCCAGTCCCTTTAATAATCCTTTAGTTACTGTTCAAAACGCACCAATTACAAGTGGTATAATTGTCACCTGCATGTTCCATAGTTTTTTCAATTCCCTAGCAAGGTCGATGTACTTATTCTACTTTTAAACTTCTTTCAGTTTTATTCTGTGGTCAGCCGGGACAGCGAAGTCGACTATTTTGAAGGTTCTCTTTTATTAATAATGATAATAATAATAATAATATTTTCTTCTTCCCAGGATTCTTGTCGATCTTAATAATGCAGTAGTTTGCATAGTCTCCTCTGGTCCTCTTATTTCCAAGTCCTCCAGTCGTTGTACCAATCCTTCGGTGACTGTACCAAGAGTACCAATAAAAATTTGGTATCACCGTCACTTTCTTGTTCGACAGAAGAGCAAATAAATTCTATTCTATTCTTTCTTTCTTTCTTTCTTTCTTTTAACGGATCTTTCATTCTTTCTTTTAACGGATCTTTTTTTCTTTTAACGGATCATTCCTTCTTTCTTTCTTTTAACGGATCTTTGTTTGTTTTTTTCTTTTTTTTTCTTTCTTTCTTTGATTCCACTTGACTTCCTACATTTTTTTCTTATAACTTGACTTTTTTCCTTTCTTTCTTCGTTCTTCATTTCTAATAACTATTTAATTCTTTTTCAAACTATCGTTTTACCCTTTTTCTTTCTTTATTCTTTGTTTGTTTGTTTGTTTGTTTTTTGGTTTCGTTTTTTGTTTTCGTTTCTTTTTCGTTTCTTTTTCTTTCTTTCTTTTGGAAATCTTACCTCTCTCTATTTCTAATTACTCTGTTCATACTTTTACTTTCCTTCTTTCTTTCTTTTTTTCCTTTCTTTTTTTCTTTCTCCTCGTCATAATACTTCCTATTTATTTATAAAAAAGAATTAATAGAATTTGAAAAGAACAGTTACATTTTTGTGTGTAAATGATTATATATTTCGTGAGGCGTCCTCATGGCGTAAGTTGAAAAAGGCTGAACTGCAGCCTCGACGTAATAAAATATTTTGTTCATAGTAAAGAACATCATTTCAAACTGAATTTGTCAAATATAATTTTGAAATTTAAGAGTAATGCCTAATTAAACCAATTTTCATTTTGCGTCATGTTCCTTACTTTGAAATTTCTCATTAACAGATTTTAATTATTAAATCATTTCAATGATTTGCTCTTCTATCTTGAGGGCAATCATTAGTGCCAAATTTTTCTAATACCTATCAGGATGTGTTAGCAGTATTTGGGTGTCTAAAAAAAGGAATACATAGTCACAAAAATAGATTGAAAAGAAAAGAAAGCATGTGTCTGCAGGAGATGAGTAGTATCAACAGTGTCTGGAGATTGAAATTGTATTTCTATATAAACCAATGAATAAAAGATCAAGCTTCTTCAAGAATAATACATTCATTCCAGTGAATCTTTTGAACCAAATCGTCATTTTTGAACAGCAATTTTTACTAAAACACAGAACTGTTTGAGTGCAAAATCCTACTTCCTCCGGATTTCTCCACTTTAAACTTGATACGTACCTTATAATGCTCAGTGTTGAGCAAGGAAGTACCACGTACCATTTTTTAAGTCTTTGGTATGACTCGACCTGGTATTGAACCCTGGCCTCCCGGGCCCTTGGCGAACACACTCACCATTTGGCCAATTAGCCGGACTAATAACATTAAACAGAACAAAACTATACACATACAGAGAAGACTTTCGTAACACACATACACACACATACGCACACACACACACACACACACACACACACACATACATACGCACACATACAATGACCCATAGTAGACAACTAATAAAATTTATGGCATACCAAACATCAAAGATTCATTCGGAGGAAGAGAAGTACTCGCATTCAAACATACAGAATACGCACTTGTAGAAAGGAAAAGAAGAAAAAGAGAAAGAGAAAACCAACAGTTGCAGAAACGAGAATCTATCACAGAACTGAAGAGGAGCGGTGACCCAATCAAAGCGACCGCCACAGTGTAAATCAAAGACGACATCGCTGAAGTCGGTAAATACACTCTGACCATAGCAAGAAGCTAGAAACACTTGTAAGAACAAAATAAATAATCTAAAAAATAAATCACCTCGTGGACATATTCATTTTAAACTATATAATTTTTACCCTTTAGACAAAAAAAAAAAAAAAGAACAAGTTTCCATTAGCCTAATGAGTAGAATACACGCTAATTGTCCTGAAGATCGGGGTTTAATCTCAGGTCGAGTCATACCAAAGACTCAAAAATAGTACTTGATGTTGTCTTGCGTTAAGCAAGGCAGCATGAAGTATTATTATTATAAGGTATGGATCAAGATAAGGCATTATAAGGTAAGGATTAAGGAAGGCATTATAAAGTAACGATCAAGGAAAAAGTGTAGCAATTCAGGGAATAGGGTAGCGCCCTCCCCTACTCCGCGATGAGTTAGCTATTGAAAGTGGGGACTTCGAGTCACCCATCACTAAGTTCGCCAACTTTACTTTTAATATATATAGAGGATTTGACAATGAATAATGAGGAGCCCGTGGTGTAATGGTTATCGTCGTAGAAAATGGACAGGGCGACACGAGTTCAAA
The DNA here is from genome assembly GCA_963585895.1 of Sepioteuthis lessoniana. Classification (NCBI taxonomy): domain Eukaryota; kingdom Metazoa; phylum Mollusca; class Cephalopoda; order Myopsida; family Loliginidae; genus Sepioteuthis; species Sepioteuthis lessoniana. The sequence continues at coordinate 40,797,236 of OY757930.1, forward strand.
TCCTGGCCGAGACTGATTGCATTTCACACAGCACTAATACCCTTGGGAAAGGTATGAATCCAATTATTCTCCCTCTAGCTATGGGTAAATAGTAGGGCAGGCTAGGTTCTTCAGCGTTGGTGAGGCAACTAGTCTAGAAGAAGGGAAACTCTGAATTCAAACCAGTTAAACTTCGCTTAAAAATTGACCTTGTGACATATCCTGACCGAGCAGATGGGTTGGGTAAATATGAATAATCACTGAGTGTTGACATGCCATATAAAATAACCAACTCACCAACTATTTGCTTAAAATGCATGAAACTTTTTGAAAAGTATGATTCATTGTAGATATATTTTTTGTCTTGCTGAATACTCTCCATGCATCGTAATAGCGTGTGAGTTTTTATCTTGTCCGAAGCTGAAGTCTTCGTTCTATTTTCCAGCAATTGCATTGTTTGTATTTGTTGAATGTTCAGTCGACGCTGATCTAACGTTATAAGGTTTAATCAACAAATGAATAACTGTGCGTCTCGGATGATGGAGGCAAATGAACAAGATCAATAAGAAAGAAAATGAAAATACCTAACTGAAAGCTTAAAAACTTTACGAAGCTCATATTTCCTAACGACTCGTTACGGATATTATATTACATACAAATCAAGAAACATATTGGGAAAAAACCGCATTTCAAAGTAATGAATGTGCGAACATTTGATAAAATCAATAAAAGAAAGAAACAAACAAATGTCAATGAAGCTGATATTCTAGATTTCTTTTTGATTTAGAGGTCATTTTCTGATGTCATAGAGCTTTGATCTCTCTGAAAATAACAAATAAAGTCTTGGTAGTCATGAAAGTGCCTGTATATTTATCTAACAAATATTCCGATTCTTGTCTAAAGCGAAAGTAATAGTTATGATCAAACTGGAACATTTTAGAGTAAGGCTTCTCAAACCTTTTACTTACTTCAAACCAAATTTAGTTTCTATTCGCCACCAGATAAACTAATTGATTACTGAATTACTGAAGCTAACTATATTAACAGTGTTTAAGATAATTTACTCTGTCTTTTTTTAATGGCATCTCAAACTTCTTGGGAAATTTAATGCCAAATCAATCTTGTGGTGTAGAAGTAAAGAGTAAGTAAAGTTGGCAACGTAGTCGAAGGCGACCAGAAGGTTTCCTTTTCAATTGCTACAACACCGAGGTGTAGGGGAGGATGGTCCTCCTTTCCCTGGATTACTCCACTTTACCCTTGATACGTACCTTATATTGCTGAGTGTTAAGCAAGGAGGCATCAAGTACCATTTAAAAAAGTATTTGGTATGGCGCGAACGGGGATTAACCCAGGTCTCCCGCGCCATTGGGGGAAAACTCAGCTCACTAAACCAATGTCTGGAGGTTCATACCCCTTCCAAGTGTATTGGTCTGAAAGTGAACGTAGTTGTGCGACTGGAGTTTGAACTCACTTATTTCGATTTTGTACTTCAACACGTTAGCCTCTACGCATCAGGGACATCATCCTTAATACACTTTACATTAGAAAAGAATAAGCAAACTATAAATGTAAACATACCATTGATTCTTGAGTTTTTTTTAATTAGAAAGACGTGTCTGGTGGGCATTGAAGAGATCATTTATTTTAGGTTGTTAGTTTGTGAATTTTAAATCAACATGTTCTATGTTAAAATAATTTAACTGCCAGCTTAATAAATAAAGCACATAACTGAATCCAAATTCAAGTATATTAGAAAAGCTCAAAAAATGTTACCCATGATCCATACTTTATAATGCTGATTGTTAAGCAAGGAGGAATCAAATACCATTTTGAATCTTCTGTATCACTCGACCTGGGATTGAACCCGGGTCTCTAAGGCCATTGGAAAACGATCTACCTGCTGCGCCAATGGGCTGGTTAAATTTGGCGAACGTAGTTGAGGCTGACCCGAAAGTTCCGTTTCAATAGCTAGTACACCGAAGTGTAGGGGAGGGCGCAACTCCATTCCCTGCATTGCTCCACTTACCTCTGATCCGTAACTTATAGTGCTGAGTGTTAAGCAAGGAGGTATCAAGTACCATTTTAAAGTCTTTTTATGACTCGACCTGGGATGGAACCCCGGCTTAATATATCATTTGTAGACAAGACTAATTCCCATTCATTCCGAAATAATTGAATATTGTTTTACAAAAAGAGTTTTTTTACCTCTGTTAAAACAATTTACTCGGGAAAAGAATTTATACATAGTTTTATTCATATAGACTTAAAGATTCATCCCAAAATCTGTTTGGGGGCGTTGATTTTGGTTTGGTTTGGTTTCATGGCACATCAACCTTTGTAGGTCATTTAACGCCAAATCCATTTTTATGTAAATAATCAGTTCTATTGAAAACAGTTAAGTTTAGCATAATTACGCAGTTTAATTGTCGAAAACATTTCCATTTCAAACTATTTAAGCAGTTATATGTAATAATTCAGTTAAGTGTAAATACAGTTTTAATGTCGAAAAACAGTTCAATTTGAAATAATTCAGTTAAGCATAAGCACACAGTTTAAGTGTAAGTACGGTTAATTGTCAAAAACGTATCTATTTCAAGCTATTCAGTTTACTCAATTCATTTTAGCATAAGTATGCTGTTAGTTCTATTTAACCCATAGATAGGACCCTATCAGGTGCTACCACTCCGGGCCAGAGTGGACCTGGGAGCGATGGCAATGAGGGGTACTCCGCATTCCCCAAAGCTCCAGCATTGCTGGAACCACACCATCAGATTGTTTAGTGTCATATCCAGGACACTCGTTGGGGGGGGGTCTTACCCCTCTGCAGAGAAGCAGTCGGTGTATTCTACAGCCCCAGCCGACTGGGCAATGGGGTCGTTGAGGGACTACTTATGCTGGGTATCTTGGGTATAGGAGTAGCTTGTCGGCGCCCATCTCCCTCCAGATCTACAAATGATTTTCTTTCTACAAGACCGCTTGCTATACCAAAGCAAAAGAGCCCAGTCTGTACTACTCGTTAACCATAGCTGAAGGCATAACAGTAGCATTCCCAAGGGTGTTACGCTATGCGAAAAAAAATCGCTCAGGATATGAATTCGTGTGGTCGTGTCCTTTTCTGTTTACAATACACATTATGATTCAAGTGTTTTCAGTGAACTCTAAATGATTTGATTTTCATAAATCAATATATATTATATACTATTTCCTATCCAATCTGACTAGGTTTGATTTCGGAAAAATAAACACTTAATTTCGTCCGAAATGGGGGTGAATATATTGCTAGGCTTCTGAGGCGCCCACACAATATATTATTTTATATATGGGAATTCGGATGAATAAATGGATAATTATGTCCGAAGCAGGGCTGAGTAATTATTTGGAGTCTGAGGTTCCCCTAAAAAGAAATGCCGTAGAGACAAACCATTTTTGTGATAGCCTTGCATATATATATATATATATATATATATATATATATATATATATATATATATATACATCGATAGACATACAAATATATCTATACGAACATATATATGTATTTACATATACGTATATATACCAATATGCATGTATAGCTATATGTGTATATATACATATATACATGTAAAAATATATACAAAATATGTATACACATACATATATTTACACACACACACATACTTTAACATAATTCCATGCCTAGTCTTATTGGGAAGAGTTTCAGATAAATAAATACTTATTTATGTTCAAAACGTTCGGTGTAAACAAGTCGGTAACCCGTAAAAGGTAACCATAAAAAATATTCTTCGGCCGTTTTACATGTGACTCTCAGAGTTCTTCAATCATTTTTGAGGGTCATACATGGCTCTCGAACGCTTTCAGAAATAAAGGATAAATCTTTTGAAAACATGTATATAGACATCTCCCATTTGCCTTCAACCATGAAAGGGTAAAATACAAATATCTAACTTCAGCTTTTCTAAAATCTCTAAACATTTTGTTTATTTATTTATACATTTTAATAATGACCACCTAACAGCTTATTTTAGGTCGGGTTAATAGTCTTAGTAGGTCTCTCATTACGTACAACGAACCAGGACCCAACAGTTCGGTTAGATGTGAATCAGAAGACTGCTTAGAAAGCGGTTTTTTTTTATGTTGATGGCACTCGCTGCCCTTTTTGGCTGACCTAAAAGAAGTATGGTTCCCTACTATGTCACTTATCCTTTCACACAACGCACCTCAGTTTTTTAATTCAAAGATTTTTCCTTCACATGGATCGGTTGCCTTATTAAGACCAAAGAAACCAGTCTTTATACTATAATTACTAATAGGTAACAGTGAGGAATGGTTTCATTCTATTGAATTTAAAAATATACAGACAACATTCCCTACATTTACGTAACTCCTCCAGATCACAAAAAAAAAATATACTGGTCATGACACTTAACTGCATCTGGTTGTAAGACTGCTTTCCTGGAGCACTGGTGGTGTGGATTACTCGCTAATTTCCATTACTCCCAGTTCCACTCTGAGCCAGAGTGGCAATACCTTTTAGGGTCTCATCAGTGGGTCGAGTGAATCTGTTTGCCAATTATCTGTATTATATACTTGATGCATAATCGTGCATGAAAAAAGGTTATCTCTTCATAAATATACATTTATTCGTATAATTTACGCAGTACACTAAACACTAGATATAATGTGACCCAAGATGTGCTGATATTCAGCAAAACTCGTCAACATCCCATAAATTCTTTTAATAACAGAAAAAGAGTAAAACGTAACAATAAGCGAAAAGCATTTGCATTTTTTGTTCATTATCTCATTTGTTTATGATTTTGGATGCTTTGTAAGATAGGAGGTGAGTGGCTGTACAGTTGATGATTTATAAAGTACTTCTTCGAAATTCTTTTAAAAATGGATGGTCGTTAGTAACAGATTATTGTGTGTGTGTGTGTGTGTGTGTGTGTGTGTGTGTGTGTGTGTGTGTGTGTGTGTGTGAAAGACAAAAATTCAGACAGACTGACAGAGGGAGATTGAGTGGTCCAGGGAATCAATACTGTCGTCATACCCTGATGGTGAAAATAATGATAATTATTCTAATTTTTTAAAAGTTTATTTCAGAATTCGTGTTTTTTTTTGTTTTGTTTTTTTCTGCAGATAATTGGAAATGATATAAAACAAACTAATAGACGTTTATTATGGCTTTGTTCGGGAAGTTTTCTTTCCTTTTTTTCTTTTTATTTCAGCCACTTGAATAGCGTTCGCAACTTCTCCATTGCTTTGTACCTGCCTAGAATTAATCTGCAGATTTGGTGCAATATTCCGTTAGAATAAAAAAAAAATAGAATCTTTCTTTCGTTACCATTGTTACAGTCAGGTTTGGAAGTGTTTTAATCATTCGCCGTATTTAGCAAATATTGTATTTTCGGATAGCATTTTATTCTGGTCTTTAAAGAATCATCACAATGAAATAATTTCAATTTCCTGAAGACTATAAAAAAAATAATAAAAAAACACACCTGGAGCTTTTCTTAGCATGAATGACAAAAATGTTCTAGAAGGATTGAATAGTTGCTTGAAAACTCCGACTGGAATAATGAACGGTGAAATTAAAAAGATTTCAAAATCTTCATCCATAAAAATATTAAGTAATGCTCATAAATCTTTCAACAAACAGACAATTGCATTAATTCACTTGATTTCGATTTTAAAGCAAATGCATTCGTTTAATTTACTAATTTTTTTTTTTTTAGATGTAGATCAAGGCCGTATGAATGGGCACTCAGTGAGACTCGAACTAACTTGTGGAGGTTGGCAAGTCTAGCTTTCTAACCATTACACCACTAGAGGTGCCTATTTTGGGGATATAAGATAGTGGTGGTCCAAAATTTCTAAATGAGGGAATGAGATAGATATATAATGATGTTACTTGGAGAAAAATTTGATACATAAAACGATGATATAGGGTATTTTCGTGAGGTAATATTTGATCAGCTGGATTAGCAGACAATCAATACTGAGCTCGATTCTCACTGGGTGTTGTATGCATTCAACCATGTTCCACAACGAAGCTAAGCTTAGTAAATAACTACACAAAAAGAGGACTTAAGACACCTCACGTGGGCCAAAAATTTTGCAAGATGGATTAACAGACAATTTATAGTGATTTCGATTCTCACAGGGTTTTCCGTATTTCCGGCTGTGTTTTCAGATGAGAGAAAATAGTTATAGAAATTTTTGGTTTTAATATTTTTTTTAAACCAGCAAAGTTTATTTAATACTTCGAGGTTTGGGAATCAAATTCCTTATACATTTAAATTCTTTTGTTGTATCTTGACAGTTTTTTTGGCACACAGTTATATAATAAAATATATTTTAATCTAATGTAATTAGTCTACACGTGGTTATTTGATTTTAGGTATTCCTTACTAATACTAATATTTATTTAGTTTAATATATTTATTTCTATTTAATGATAATTTGTTTTCAGACAATTATAGAGTTTCATGTCTTCCTATCCAATACGAATAATTTTTCAACACATCTGTTTGACCTATTGATAGAACCATGAAAGATACTACCACTCAGGGTCTGTAGACGTGGGAGTAATCGCAATGACAGAGTACTCTAGGAGTGCAAGAATTTGATCCTCACAATTAAATGCTGTTTCGAATACGCCCTTTTTATGAGGCCTCACCTCTGTAACTGATATTCAATGTATTCTAAGATTTACAGACAAATCAGATAAACAAAAAAAAAAGACATAAGGTGCACCACGTGGTTCAATATTTAGCACCCTGTATTAGACGACCAATATTAGTGAGTTCGATTCCCACATAGTACTCCATATTTCTGACCTTATGCCACAACTGGGCTTGGCTTAGTAAATAACTATGCATAAAATTGATCTTAAACTGCAGAGTATTATGCAGGATTTCAGGGATTTATTTGTAGAAGAAACTAAATATTTAGAAGCAGAAGAGAAATACACGGTTGAGGGCATAATGCTTGAAATGCTACCGAGTTCGAACTCTAGTCGCGCTATTACGTTCAATTTCGAACAGAGAGAATGTCATGTGCTCCCTTATCCTCCTAGATATTGGTTCAATCCTGCATTAAAAAACTTGCGAAGTTTAATGTACTAAGAAACCAATCAACCTCGAAAAAAATCATTTATATCCTTCTAAAATCTTGGCAAAAATTTGAAGAAGCTAAAGAACAAAACAGTTAAATGATTTTTAAAAATATTCTTTAACTCATAGGTTTCATATTTCTTACAATACCTACTGCTCTTAAAGTGCCTCCAGTCTATGTACTGGACAGGCTCCTCATTACTTGTCTAATCTAAGAGGAATGAGTACTTTTAGATTAAATTGGCGGCCAGACAATGTTGTTCATGGTATTAATACTGAAAATTAAAAATATAAACTTACTAAAATGAACAAATTAATAACCAACAAAATACACCTTAATATCTTTCTCTCCAGAAATAGCAAATATCTGCCAATAATACGAGATGTTTCCTCTATAAATACGGTTACTTTGCTTTGAGATTCAGATTGCGTAACGGTTATCGTTGCAGGAAATGATCTTGGAAACTCAAGTTCAAATCCTGAGTAAGGTAGTTTGCACGAATCTATCACTTCTCCACAATCTGTTGTGCGTAAATAGTTGTGTGAACTGTTTTCTTTAGACTTTGTTAAAAAACAGCCAGCTTTACTCCTCTAGAAATTAGTCATGTATCACATCCTCGGAGTTCGAATTTACTATCACTTATGTACTAATACCTTTAGGAAAAATATGGACCTCATTATCCAACCCTGATATAGGGGCCCTTTTTGCTGGGTCTGTAGAATACACCGACTGCATCACTGCGGAGGATGAAGCTCCTGCTCCATTGAGTGTCGTGTGTATGACAGTGAACAATGTGATGTTGAGGTTCCAGAAATGCTGGAGCTTTGGGGAATGGGCAACACCCTTTCATTGCCAACGCTCCCAGGTGCTTTCAGGCCCTGAATAGTCCCATCTGATAGGGTAATTTACAAAGCTCTTTGCTTTGATGTGGCACAAGGCCGAATGAATGGGGCACCCAATGAGACTCGAACTCACTCGTGTAGGTTCGCTAATCTAGCTTGCTAACCGTTACACCACCAGAGGTGCCCTAGTCCCATCTGATAGGATCTTATTTGTAGGTTAAATAGAACTATTTGACATTAAAACTGTATGCAAATGAATGGTTTGTCCTAAATTGAATAATTTGAAATTAAACCGTTAGATCACTAATCTGTGTGTAGACAGATGACTGATGTTTAATTGAACTGTTAAAGATGCGTAGCATTATTTGGAACAATATACTGTTTGCGAACAAATGAATTATGTTGAATAGAATAATTAGTGTTAAAAAGCAATATTTGTATTCAGTTCCCTCTGTGCAAACAAATAATCAATATTGAATCGAATTGGTAATGTTGAATAGCAATAATTGATACCATTTTATATGTAGAAACAATATCAATACCGCGACTAGCAATTAATCTTACATATCATGTATATCAATTTAAATGTGTGCGATTGCCCAGTTGATTTGGGCTGTAAACTACACCTATTGCACCTCTGCAGAGAGGTACTGCCTCCCCGCAATTAGTGTCCTGGATATAACTTAAACAATCTGATAGTGAGGGTCTAGTCACGTAGGAGCTTTGGGGAATGTGAAGTACCCCTTCATTGCCATCGCTCCCAAGTCCACTTTGACCCGGAGTGGTAGCACCAGATATGGTCATATCTATAAGGCAAATAGAAATAAATCGTGTACTTATACTAAACTGAATTGCTTGAACTACAGCTGTTTGACATTGAAACTGTATTTATGTTAAACTGAATCGTTTGACATAGAACAGTTTAGACATTTAACTGTGTGTAAACAAAAACTATGCTTATACTTAACTGAATTTTTATAATTAGAACTGACTATACTGAATAGCTTGAAATAGAAGTGTGTTTATAATTAAACTGTGTACTTACGCTAACATGAATTATTTGAAATAGATCTGTTTATTTGTATAAAAATGGATTTGGTATTAAATACCCCACGAAGGTTGATAAGGCATAAAACTCAAAAAACAACTTAAATGGGTGCGAACAAATGACCGATGTTAAATTGTTACTGTTACATAGCAATACATGAATACCGTTTGATTGCATATAAACAAATTATAAACTTAGGCTCGTTTTAAAACTTGATTTGCAAATCATATATATTAAATATATATGTTCTAAGAAGATTTCACATTAAATAATCTACAATAGTTTATATACCATGAAAAAAAACAAACAAAGCAAACCAAACTACATATGGGTTTAATTGTATAACTACTGTTCTTTTACATGGATGGCTTTGGCATTAAATAACCCTCAAAGATTGATATGCCATTAAACTAAGAAACCGAATCAAACCAAATTAAATCTATGATTGAAGAGACATATTGATAATTATGAGAGTCGACTTTTTGAAAAAATCGATATCGCCGAACATTTAATTCAACCTGGGAAAATACGGGAAAGGAAAATAATTATCATAAAATTCAATTTGACATTTTTGATAGAAAAAAAGATATGACAGATTTTTTTTTCTAATTCATCCAGCAGATTTTATTCAAAACTGTGTCACTCATTTGTCATAGAAAAGTTATTTTAATTTATAACAACACACTGATGAGGAGGCCTTGAATGCACTGACTACATCCCCAGAAGAAAGATAAGAATCGACACTCCCCGTCACCAAAACAAAAGATTGTATTGTATGTATTTACCAAACTCCTCCAGGAGAAGTCCCCGTGGGGCGATGGCTAAAGAACTGGACCACGGTTGCGGTATCACGTTCATTTTGGAACTAAAACACTTAGCAAAGTTATGAACCCCCATGTCATCCACTGCTATGAATTAAATTGTATCACTGCTGTTCTGAAGGCTGGTTTCAGCATTAAATAACCCATATATATATACAACAGTTCGGTGCCGATACAGGATGTAGCCTTGAAGACCTACCGGAAACGATCGACGATAGAGAAGGGTGGCGGGAGAGGGTCAAGGAGATCAGCGCTGGTAGCGTAACATGATAATGATGATTCCTATTTAATACTTAATTTGTTCTAACAGAACTATATAACGTATAAAAGGGACCCTAGAAGGTACTATCAGTCCAACTCTGAGGGAACCTAGGCAACAGAAGAAGGACTTGACTCATATTGATAAGTTATCATCATCATCATCATCATCATGTCGTCCTGCAGGCACGGATATCCCTCACCCTCTCTCGCCACTTCTCCCTATCGTTCATCACCGCTGGCAGGTCTTCAGGGCTACATTCCGTATCCTCACATGTCTGCTGTATGAACGTTCGAGCTGGTTGTCCTGCTTTTGCCCGGCCATATGTGGGGATCCATAGGAGTACATCACTTATGAGCTCGTCCCTGTTACTCCAGCAGTGTCCTGTATGTCTGGTTTGTCAGACTTTTCTTGTTAATCAACACTAGGTCCCGTCTTCTGCTCGATGGGAGATAATCAGTTTGTATCACAAAATCTCTGAGAACTTTGAGAATGTTATTCACTTGGATCGATTCTGATTTGTGCATATACAATTTAGTAATATGGTAAAATTTTGGTCACTTGCGCAAATTCCAGTGGATCACCTTTCCCACCCAGTCATGCCAAGTTCTATACTTTTTTGTGCTAGTTTGGAGCATTCGCTTATTAAGCGATTGATTGTTGCATATCTCTCTCTCTCCCCACATAATCTACCTTCACTTGCTATTCTGTTGCGTATGGTTAGTTTTAGTTTAATATAATTGGTCTTTATGGCATTATTTATCGCTGGTATTAAAAGAGATTTAGTCTCTTTCTTGGGATTTCCTTTCTCAATTTCGTCCAGGTCTTCTTGCGTACAATCTCGCCAGTTTGTCTCTTGAAATATCCATACAGTTATGTTTCTTCACATTTCTACTTTCCCGTTATTGGATTAACACTGATCGATGCTCTTTAGTTTTATACATAGAACAACCTTTTTTAGAGCTCTTACCCCTTTTGCTGGGATGTAGTTGACGTATCCAAAGCCTCACCGACAGAGCGTCGAGAATGTGGAGTGTTCCTTCTGTTTCTATTACTCATAGATACCCTTTGACCCAAATGGATAGTAGCCATTGTTGTCCCTTCAATGACTATAAGATATCTATTTCTGTATTATTAATATTACATAGAATTACTTCAAACAATATAAATGTGAGAAAGTTATTTGTTATTTTATCCTCACATATCTGCTGTATGAACTATGACTAGAATACTCGATTGGTTTAATTTCTTAGCAACACTGGTGGTTTATCAAATGCCAAAACTATCTTTGTAAAAGAACAGCAGTGATACTATTTAATTCACTTGAAGATAAGGGGTTCATACCATTCATTATAGTATTTGTGCGAAAATAAAAAAAAATGCTTGTAAACGTACAGCAGGGATCCTATTTAACCTATATCTGTGGGAAAAAGGAAGTTTCCCCTCGTGTCTTAGTCCGAAGATTGTTCAAACTCGCTTACCTCAAAGATGTGGTCTACCATTTCATCATCACATTACAGAGACCTCACGGAAAGCATTAAGCTAAAAAATGTTTTATAAATTATTTCATTTGCTTGGAAAATATATGAACATGTATTTACGTGTGAATGTTTTGTTTCAATTGGTTGGTTGGTTGGTTGTTTGGGTTTTATGGCATATCAACCATTGTAGGTTATCTAACGCCAATTCCAATTTTATGCAAATAATTCTATATCAAACAATTCAGTTTAGCATGAGTACACAGTTTAATTGTCAAAAACATTTCTATTTCAAGCTATTCAATTTATTCAAACAGTTCAAATTCTGCTAATTTTGTTTACTATAAGTACAAATTCTGTTTACACACTGTTAAATGTCAAAATAGTTCTATATTAAACAATTCAGTTTAGCATGAGTACACAGTTTAATTGTCAAATACATTTCTATTTCAAGCAATTCAATTTATTCAAACAGTTCTAATTCTGCTAATTTTGTTTACTATAAGCACAGATTTTGTTTACACCCTGTTAAATGTCAAAATAGTTCTATATTAAACAATTCAGTTTAGTTTCAATGCCAAAAATAGTTCATATTTCAAACAATTCAGTTTTGCATAAGCAATCAGTTTGGATGTAAGTACAGTTTATTAGTCAAAATCATTTCTATTTCAAGCTATTCAGTTTAGTCGCATATTTCTAATTCAAACAATTCAATTTAGCATAAGTACGCAGTTAGTTCTATTTAACCCATAGACAGGGCCCTATCAGATGCTACTATTCTGGTCCAGAGTGGACTTGGGAGCAATGGCAATGAGGGGGTGCTCCGCATTCCCCAACGCTCCAGCTTCAGTGGAACCTCACCATCAGATTGTTTAGTGTCATATCCAAGACTCTCATTGGTGGGGTCTTACTCCTCAGTAGAGAAGCAGTTTGTGTATTCTGCAGCCCAGCCAACTGGGCTAATTTACTTTTAAATTGGAATACATGAAACCATATACTGTTATACAACTTAGTTTTATTTGATTAGAATATATGAAGTTAGGTAATATTATACAGAATATCAATATTAGATCGAAAATTCATATAGGTATGTGTGATCAATACATAATTGAAAGTTAAACCTGATACTATATAACTGTGCAAATTATTAGTATTAGGTAGGAACACGTTAAACCGTATAACTATGAGCAAGTATTACTATTAAGAATAGTAATTTGGAGCAGTAATTGTTTACAAATAAATATTGTTAATTACTGGAAAATATATCAATGCATTTCACACACACACACACACACACACACACACACACACACACACACACACACACACACACACACACAAAACAAATCAAATAAACAAATGAACAAAAAAAAAACAGCAAAAGAAAAACAAAGAATAAAAAACAAAACAAACTTGGGTATTAAAAAATCTACAAAGAGTTAACATACTCTAAAACCAACCATCCAACCAAATAAGTAACCATTTTTAATTATTTTTCATATGTGCTGTTTTCGATTTTACATCGAAAAATAATACAGTTTACCACAAAGAAATAGCGTATCTAAAATGTCATTATCCAATTATTGTTCTAATATAATTTCTCCACATTTCTTGTTGAGGGTTCGTGTGACCCGACATTATTGTCAAATAAGATGTACTACACTTATATAAAAATGGAAATGGAGCCGTAAAACAATTAGAATATATTCAATATAAAAAATCATTTTAGAACTAATACTTTTTTTAATTGTTTCATCTTTCAGTGGTCACTAAGGAATTTGAGTGAAAGTATCAAACTTTGAAGACTAGTTTAGCAACTCTTTCAAATTGCGACGTAACTTCGTCTTTTAACTTATCCTTCATCGATTCTGGACAATAGTTAACGGAGATATAAATTTCTGCATTTAAACATGCAATTCTATTTAAAAATCATGAGAGATTTTGCATTCAGAATCACAACTATTGACTAAATACGAGGACTATTTTTAAAAAATTAGGTGCATTTTGCTGAAGTAGAAATTCCACTTTAATCCAGAGTGGTAGCACCTGATGGGGTCCGATATATGGGTCTAATAGAACTGCTTGGCATTTAAATTGTGTGCAAACAAATGACTTCTGTTAAATTGAAATGTTAGAAATATACCTATTTGACCATTTAACTGTGTAAAAAACAAATGATTGACTTTTTAGTTGGATTGTTAGCAATACATTCCAATATTAGGAAGAATTTAACTTCGTGCAAATTCCATAAGTAGGGAATGCTTTAACCCGTTAACCCTATGCAAAATAGAATTATTGGTATTTCATTGCAATTCTTGGAACTATTTGACTGTGATCAAATAAATTATTAGTGTTCAATAGATTTATTAGTGTTAAATAGCAATACTTGTAAACTCTCCTCCGTGAGCAAACAAATGATTAATTTCAGATATGGTTATGTGTGTTAGATTGCAATAATTGAAACCATTTAACTGTGTAGAAACAATAGCAATACTTGTGAGCAAATAACTTATTTCTAATTTAAGAATAAAATTCCCTACAAACTATTCACTCACAAATTATATATATATATATATATATATATATATATATATATAAGAGTAAGCAAACAAGTGATTAAAAGTAAAAAGAATTATTCACATTCATTCAAATTATTCCATTATTCAAATACTTCAAACCATTGAACCGTGTTCAAGCAGTTGAATTATCGTTTAATAATGTTATCTAGAAAAAGTGTTTATAAATCCTATATTTGATATATGTATAAAAAGGATTCGCCTTTGAGTAAAAGTAACTTACAAGAGTTGACATGCCATAAAACTTAATCAAGCTAATTAGGAAATTAACAGTAATAGATACTTTACTGTTTCTGAAGACTTGTTAGCATGACCTTACTTCCTGACCGCTGAGTGCGGAACTGTTCATTTATTTATTGGAGAGTCGGAATGTTTCCAAACTATGGCTTTAACTTTTCTAAATATTTTTGGAATAAAGCATGCTTTTCTATACACTTCACACATTCTTCATTTGATTTTACATGATTTGCAATTCAAGCCTGGAACACTGATTTTGATTTACCGCCATTTTGAATATCTTGAAAACAAATATTTTTGTTAGATATGAATTTGTCTATTTTTATTTCTATCTTTTATTTATTTATTTTGGTGTACATCAATTTCAAACATTTCAGAGTTTACTTTAATGGAAAAAAATGTAGAATTTAAAAAAAATCCCCCTTTTTATTGAATTACCTGCGTACATGACTCATATTGAATGCAAACAGAACTGCTTTTTCCAGTGTATTTTTTCTTATTCTGACGCTTGTCTTTCGTGGTTTACCAAGTATATTTTGTTGTAGTCTCCATGGCGTAGTGGTAATTTACTAAGCTTTTTGCTCAGATGTGGCACAAGGCCATATGAAAAGGGCACCCACTGAGACTCGAACTCACTCGTGTAGGTTTGCTAGTCGAGTTTGCTAACTATTACACCACCAGAGGCGCCTTTATACCACCAGAGGCGCCTAGTCTCCATGCCGTAGTGGATTGCAGTTTCGTAGTAAGGACGTTCAAACACCAGTCGACAAACTGCCTTAGATTTCTGACTAATACTCTTGCGAAAGCTATAAATATCTTTATATATCCAGCTATGGGTTGATTAGTAAAGCTACTGTTTTTATAAGGAAGGCTTTGGCATTTAGGATTGGTTTGGATTAGATTTATGGCATATCAAGCAATGTGGTTATTTAATGCCGAATCCATTTTTATTCATATAAACAGTTCTATTTTAAACAATTCAGTTTAGCGTTAGAGCACAGTTAAGTTCCATTCAACTCATAGATAAGACCATATCAAGTACTGCCAATCTGGACCAAAGTGGACCTAGGAGCGATGGCAATGAAGGTGTACTTCGCATTCCCCAAACCTACCGCAATACTGGACCCTCACCATCAGATTGTTTAGTGTCATATCAGAATACTCATAGTGGTGTCTTAGGCATTTTCAGAGATGCAGCCGGTGTATTCTGCAGCCCCAGCCGACTGATCCACTTTGGCATTGGATAGCGCACACAGGTTGATATTCCACAAAAGATACAATATCAGTGAATTTTTTTCTTTTTTCGACCAATCCATCTTCTGTGCCATATGTGACTCATTAATTAGTGGGCCCACAATTTTCGGTCATTTGGATAGTATTGAGATACCTGTCAAACACCATTCTGCTGTTTGTATCATAATAGTTAACTTCTACTTCCTCTTTAGCAAAGTTTGTGCGCTTACCCTAATGACCCTCTAACAAACTAAAATCTGTTAATGACAGCTTGAGGAAATGTAAAATTCTGCGTGAAAAGAAAAATGATGAGTTTAATAGAATTTCGACAGAAAGAAAACTGAGTTCCTGACAGAAAAATCTTTATCGATATATGTATTAAACACTCCCTCTAAGTATTTAAACATATACGTGGCTTCTAAATGCTGTTTGAGTTAAAAATAGAAGTACTAACATGAGGAAAATTATGTAATCAGTACACTTAAAGAATGCTCACTTAGGTTTGCATCTTCTTTTCTTTTTCTTGCAGTAAATAAACTAATAATAAATAAGGTGGAAAGTAATTTCTTTTATAACTGAAATAGATAATACAAATTAATGATATAATTTTTTCGAGTCATACAGACATTTGAAGTAGACAGATAGCTATCTTCTGAGAAGAAACGGCTGTCATTCTGTGTCTCTCTACTCTCTCTCTCTCTCTCTCTCTCTCTCTATCGCTATCACTCTCTCTCTCTCACACACACACTTCCCCTCTCTCTCTCGCTTTCTCTCTTTCTGTCTCTGTCTCTATCTCTCTCATTTGTCTAATTTGTACATTTGAGGAGAAGTCCTTGTTTCTGAATTTCTTTGAAAAAAGATTAATTAGTACTTTATTTCATTTGAAGGGAGGCATTTGATTGCAAATGTGTGCTCAGAGATCTTAAAATATTTATAACATTCACGATGCCAATAAGATATACATGCACACATACATACATACATAGTTTCGAGAAAAAATTAAAAAAATAAATATATGTAAAAAAAAAAAGGGGCAAAATAAAGCTGAGTATATGTCTAGACCTAATTAACCATGTGATTGGTTTTGGCCCCGAACACATTAGGTCAGCAACTTGATTAAAGCAATATATTTCCAACTCATTCATTTCTTTATTTTTATTTTTTTATTTTTTCGAACCGCCCATTTCTATTCTGTGATGCAAGAGGTGCGAGCTGAGTTATTCACAGTACATACATTGAATTAATAATAGATTGGATTGATTCGAGCTGAAAGGCCACCAAACTTATTTATCGATTGAATTCATATCCCTCTTCTGACGTCTGGATAGGAAAAGTTTTCAAGTTAGTTGCCAGAGTAAAGCGTTTTCAAGAGTAAAAGCCGTATGATTTTTAAAACAATCTTTAAAACCTGATTAAGCGGGATTACTGAGTGGCTGTGACAGTTATGTATTCGTCAACGTCGACATTTATTCATTTTAATCTTTATTTACAAAAACCTCCGCGTGAGCAGGATGTGACAAAATGACAATTTTAAGCGTAGTTTCGCAGGTTTGTATTAAGAGTTTTCCTATTCCTAGACTGGCTGCCATACGAGGTTTAAAGTGTACACGCTTCCCCTCCTATTTGCCTACAATTAGATGGGAAATAAAAGGATGTATATATTTCCTTAGGGTATTATCACAATGTGAAATGCATGCATTTTGTACGCATATAAAATTCAATCTCTCTCAACCGCATTTACAACTAATGTTGATTGGTTAATTTTTTCGCTTGCTTTGCACTTAGTTTTATAACCTGCCAAACTTTCTTGGATTTTTTCAAGTAATCTTATGGTTTCTATTTACTATTTTCAGTCAATAATCATCACATAGTTATATAGTTGAAGTTTTCCTCTCTTATTGTCATAAGTGATGTACTCCTATGGACCCCCACATATGGCCGGGCAAAATCAGGACGACCAGCCCGAACATACATTCAGCAGCTATGTGAGGATACGAGATGTAGCCCTGAAGACCTGCCAGAGGCGATGAACAATAGGGAAAAGTGGCGAGAGAACGTCAGGAATATCCGTGCTAGCGACACAACATGATGATGATTGTAATAATTTATAGGCATTTATATTTATATTGATTCAATTTTTCCAAGCTATAACATGGTTTAAAGTTCCTAACTAAGAGTTGAGTGAATTAAAAGTTGTTTTTTAAAGGCAGAATCGTGGTAGAGGGCGCGTTAACATGTTGTGCAATGCTTCACTCCACGTGTAATTAAGCAAGATTTCACACGGAAAGACGTAAAAATAGAAAAGGAAAATCTAGAAAGAGAAACTGAATCTCTTCTATTAGCAGCAAAAAAACGCCATAAGAACCAATTATGTTCAAGCGAAAATCGATTAGACACAACATAATGGAAGGTATAGATCATGTGGAGAAGTAGATGAAACGATTAATTGCATACTGAAAGGATACTGTAAACTAGAACAAAATGTTTAACAAAACTAGGCACGACTGGGTGAGAAAGGTAATCCACTAGGAATTGTGCAAGAGATGGAATTTTGAATATACTACCAAATGGTATATTCACAAACCACAATCCTTCCAAGAGAATATCTATATATATATATATATATATATATATATATATATATATGTGTGTGTGTGTGTGTGTATGTGTGTGTGTGTGTTACTTCTTGTGTAATAGTTTTCGTCGTAGGAAATTGAAATGGTATTCTGAGTTCAAGCCCTGGATGATATTGTTTCTATTTCTTATAGCTTTAATACTCTTGAGAACGGTATGCGTCCACCTATTCTCCTTCCAGCTATAAGTAATTACTCGGGTAGACTGAGCTCCTTAATCTTGGCAGTTAACCTATTTAGGTGAAAGAAAAACCAGAATTTAACACTCCGCTTAAAACGTGATCTTGTGTCACAACCCTCGACTTACTGAGGGTTCGGTAAATACCGTTTTCGGAGGTTGATTTAGTCGCTTATCTTTTGCTTGTCAGTATCCATAAGGGCTGACTTTACAGGTTTGGAAACAGGACGATTATAGTCAGATTTATAATTTCTCTAATATATTCTCGCCATTTCGCATGGTGAATTAATAAACTATGCCTCGTAAATAGAGCGGCTGCGTGAGTTACGTCTCTAATTGGTTCATAGAAGTCAATGTTGTTAATCAAAAGTGACGCAAATCATGACAATTTAATTTCACTTAATTCCTTCCGGACATGCACCAATGAAAGTTTATTAAAAATAATTTATAAGATTATTACTTTAAAACAGCAACTTAACTCATAAGCGAGGAGAGTCGAGTACGTTGAAAGTCAAGGTATAGCTTTACTTATCTAGATAGCAATTAACGATTTTTTGTTCGGTTTTTCCCTTAATTTTTTGTTTATCATAAATATCGTATACAAGCACTTCACTACAATATTTTCATCATCAAGGTAAAGTTTTCATTTGCAAAAGTATACCCCACCAAAAATATAACTTATTTGGATCAGTCTAAATTCACCAATAAGTAAGTTGGCCGACCGTAGAGAAGGGCGACCTGAAGACCCTCTTTTCAAAAGCTAGTACACCAAGGTAGAATCTGAGTGTCATGCAAGAAGGCATCAAGTACTATTTTTGTGTCTTTGGTATAACTAGACCTAGAATTGAACCTAAGTCTCCTGGACCACTGGTTAACACAAACCATTTTGCCACAACATTCCCTAAATTACCCCTGTCGGCTAACGTTGTAGAATATGCCAATTAAGCCTCTGCAGAGGGGTTAAAACCTCTCTCACAATGAGGCCACTTGATGGCTGTGATTAGTGACCCTCAATGCCTGAAGATGAAAGTTTGGTGGCTGAGGAATTAGTGACTTGGTTGCTAAATCGTCTCGAGAGTTACAACTCTACACTTCAATATTTACTTGGCCTAGAAGGACGATCGGAGAGGCCCGATCTGATCATTCAGCTAGCCTTGTTAAGCACTAGTATAAGTATAACTTACAACTGAAATTACTTTTATTGCCAACAAAGGCCAAACATTTTTTTCATCTTGAAGGCTTAAGAAAGTGGTTGCAGAGGCTCAGACTCGTCGAAGAAAATAATATATGATAATTATTTCTATCAGAAGTTATTTCTACCAGTTTATTACCATGATGATTTTTTACCAGCTTATTATCATGTTTTTATATTTACCAGTTTATTGACATGAAGCTTAAAAGAAATCAAACATAACATTATTTCTACCAATTTAATGATACACTTGAAATCATGTATTCAAAACACTAAAATTTAGATTTTGATGATTCAAAAGGGTTGATGCAGTAATGAACTAAATATTAAATTACTATTTAAAAATAGAACATTATTTATATTTTATGAAAATAATGACCTTTATCATATTAAAATAGAACATTTTTGGTGCTATATGAAAATGGTGATTGTTACCATATTAAAATAGAACATTATTGATATTGATATTGAATAATATTAATGGAGCTTTTTAAAAATACTGACCATTACCATATTAAAATAGAACATTATTGATACTTTATGAAAATAGTGACCGTTACCATATTAAAATATATTATTAATGGTGCTTTATGAAAATACTGACCATTACCATATTAAACTAGAACATTATTGGTACTTTATGAAAATAGCGACCGTTACCATATTAAAATATATTATTAATGGGGCTTTATGAAAATAGCGACCATTACCATATTTGAATAGAACATTATTGAAGCTTCATGAAAATAGTGACCGTTACCATATTAAGATAGAATATTAATGGTGCTTTATGAAAATAGTGACCCTTGCCATATACAAATATAATATCAATGGTGCTTTATGAAAATACTGACCATTACCATACTAAAATAGAACATTATTGATGCTTTATGAAAATACTGACCATTGCCATATTAAAATAGAACATTATTGATGCTTTATGAAAATAATGACTGCTACCATATAAGAATAATACAATGAAATCCCAAAACCACGTGATTGTTATAATAGCCTGGCTTTTTAAATTTATGCAAAATATCATATCATATAACTGCGATGGACGCCTGTTTTATCATCCGTCCGCTCGGGCTGTTGAATACGGTAAATGCACCTCTGCTGAGGTGAAGGTTGCCTCCCAACAAGGCAACCTGTTGTGGTAACAGGTAATCCTCGAGTTGGATGGGATACAGGTGGAGAGCATTTCGGGATTTTCGTAGTTAGTGGTCCAGTGACATTCACCACTCTACTTCCGCCCTTACTGGGATAGAGGGTGGTTAGAAAAGCTCGATCCAGTCAGTCAGTTGGTCATGTCTTGCCCTAGTACCTATAAAACTGTCCTAACCCTATTCTTCAAATGAATATCTAACCCTATTCTATGCTAGAAGGCGTTGGCTGACGGTCTATTGTGCTAGCGTTGTATCTTGTCAATTAGATTAACAATTAAAATTTAAAAAAAAAACGCAAGAAAAGTCTTAGCATTCTACAACAGTTACTAGCATTCTGTTTCGAATCTATTTGGCGTTACTTGTGTTCTAAATATATTTTAAACCGCAACGTACAAGTGTAAAGTTACAAAATCCCTTATTCAAATGAATTAGATTTCTTTAATTAAGTATATACTCTTAATGTTGTTCGATAATGCTTCTAATCATAACTATTCCAAAAGATATATAGACCAACAAACTGTTAAAGTATTGAGTATAAATTATCTTCAAATTCTTTAAATCCAAAGGTAACACGTTACGTTTTAAAAGAAATTTCAAATACTTATTACGTCACTTGAATTTGAAACAGAAACCGACTAACGGTAATAGAACGTAAAGGACTTTCTCATTTATTACGCTTTATTTTTAAGATTGAATATGATTCACAAGTTACAAATTCACATATTACCATTGAACCAAGGATAGTTTTATATTAAACCTGAAAAGTAAAACATTGTGAGAATATTTACTCATGAATAAACTTATCTTCGAATTTCTTCGTTTTGTCATATTTCTATTGTTACATACGATCGTATTCATTTCCCTTAGTGGCCAAACATATCCATGGTTTGAATGAAATATATTTTCCCCAGAAAGTACTTATATATATATATATATATATATATATATATATATATATATATATATATATATGTGCGTGTTGTTATATATATATATATATATATATATATATATATATATATATATACAGGATTGTGTGAGTGTGTGTATCTCTGTGTGTGTGTGTGAGAGAGAGAGAGAGAGAGAGAGAGAGAGAATGTATATTTCTGAAAAAAGGTATTTAGAGGATGATTTTATTCATAAATGACGTTGTTTTTTATTTTTGTACATTTGCATGCCGTCGATTTTTTTTCAATTTTACCTTATATATATATATATATATATATGAAATTTATAAAATTTTCTCATATATATATATATATATATATATATATATATAAGAAAATTTGAAAAAATTCAAATATATATTTCATCATTATGTCGTGCCGCCAGCATGGATATATCCGTGACTCTCTTTCGCCACTCCTCCCTATCGTTCATCGCTTCTGGTAGGTCCTCGAGGCTACACCCCGCATCTTCACAGAGCTGCTGTATGTAGGTTCGAACTGGTCGTCTTGCTTTTGCTCGGCCATATGAGGGATCCATAGGAAACATCACTTATGAGCTCGTCCCTGCTTCTCCAGCAGTGTCCTGCATGCCTGGTTCATCTAACTTTGATAGTGTTTGTAATCGGAGGTAGGTGGCCGTACAGCTGGTGCTTGTCGGGTGTTGCCTCCAGGAATTGTTCAAAATTGCACGCAGCATTATTGAGTAGATGCCGTCAAGCTTTTTCTACATATGTTTAGTTAACGTCCGTGTAGTGCATCCATATAGCAGTATCGGCACGGCCGCTGCTTGGAAGACACTGCATTTCATTTTATCGGTCAGGTCTGACTTCCACATGACCGGTAGACTATTGATAGCTGTCCATGCCTTTGTTAGTCGCGTGTTGATGTCTGTCTCGGTTGATGAGACACTGCTTCCTCGGTAGGTGAACTTGTCTACTAGTTTGATCAAAGCACATGTTTTCCGTTTTGTGTGCATTGACATAGAGGCCAATGCGAGCAGTGGTTCATTCCAGACTATGCAGTAGTGTTTCGGCTTGGGCAGGTGTATTTGCCAGAATCGCTATAATTGTACTCTCTCTCTCTCTCAATATATATATATATATATATATTACTGGGCCCAATTTAAATTTTACTATAAAACAGATCAGTATTTGTATTTCTTTTTGTTATTGTAATCGCTGAGTTTGAAAAATTGTATTGCTCAATGCCTACTCTCAGGAGATACTCACTACTGAATACACATTGTGAACTTCTATAGCGCTCGTCTTGTCGTTGCCTCTGGTTTAGTTGCGATTGTTGTCTGAGGCCAACCTTAAAAGATTCATCGTTCTGATATTCCCGGTGGAATTAATCCCAATGTGTCAGATTTGACGAGCGAAATAACCTTTGCATTGCAAGGATAGAATCATCATTTTTTAAATTAAGTTTCAATCACAGACGTACGGGTTTCCCCATTCTACACAACAATTTCACCTGGAATGGAAAAGTTATTGCTGTTCAAAGACATAATGCCAACCTGCACGAGGCTATTAACTTCTGTGCGGTGGCATTTTTAAGTCTGAGAGGTGGTTCTGTCAGAACTTATATATATATATATGTAGAGAGAGAGAGAGAGAGAGAGAGAGAGAGAGAGAGAGAGAGAGAAAGAGAGAGAGAGAAAGGGAGAGTAAGAGACGGAAATATATATATATATATATATATATATATCAGTTTTCACTTTCTCTCAATGTCTCTCTCTTTCTCAAACGCACACATACATACATACATACATTCTGCCAAAACCTATATATATATGCGTGCGTGCGTGCATGTACGAATGTATTAACATATGTGCCTATGCGACAGAGAAACTTATATATATATATATATATATATATATATATATATATATATATCAGGAGGAGGGATATCTAGTGTAAGAGTTGTTGATGAAGATAAAAGATTAGGCAACCCGAGTTTAAATAGTGGACGAAGCTTTTTGACAATGTCTTCTCCCTCTTGAAATTCATAAATAATCGGGTTGACTTTTTAAAATCTTCTTTAAGTAACCAGTGTATATATATATACGTGGTGCATTCAATAAGTTTCCAGACTTTTTTGTACAGGCATTTAATATTGTCGTAGGCTCTTGAAAATTCAGTATGTTATTGCTATACATCTTATGAGATGACTGAATAATTTTTATAATTTCAGATTCAAATGAACAGCTACCGCAGAAATTGGAATATACCCTACTAAATCCTAATTGTCACTGCTCGTGTATTTAAAAATGTAATCTGGACGTGAGGACACTTTAGAAGAACGAAATGCAATAAAATTCTGTTTTAAACTTGAAAAATATGCCACAGAAACGTATGGAATGCTTCCGACTGCTTTTGGAGCATCTTGCATGAATCGAGCATTAGTTTTTCAGTGGGATAAGAGATTCAATGAAGCCAGTGAGTTTATGGAGGTGAGGAGAGGTGCGGGAGGAGTAGGGAAGTCAATAAACCACAGTTGATTGGCCAAAGGGTTAGGGTTAGGGTTACTATGTTGAGGTCTTAAGAGAGTTCAGGAAGATATTCCGTCGGAAGAGGCCAGCACTCTTCAAATCGGGTCTGTGGCATTTCCACCAGGACAATATGATATATTGTCATCTGCTGATTCATGCAGAAATATACATATATATGCTAGATACATACCGACGAAATAAATAATGACGCAGTGACAAAGACGCATGAAGGAAGGCACAGGAAAACTTCTTTAACAATATTTTACCTCTCACTTTATTGCAAGGGTTCGAAAGGGTTGTTCAAGGGTTGCATGTGAGAGGGAGCTGGAGACCGAACATAAACTGTAATATTTTGACCCCACTGTTATGACCGTCACGTTGTGTCTTTCTTGTTCTCCTGATGCTGGGGTCCACTCCATCGGGGATCCCGAGGGCCCCCCGAGTCGGGTGTGGCTTTCCCTACCACATCTGGTCTCTAGCTGTCTGGAATTCTACTGGCAACTACTTCTTGAACTCGAACTCAACTGAGTTAAATAATAACTCAACGCTCACACGATCGCCCACTGGATCTTTGAAATCGAATGTTTAATCGTCATCAAGCGGAAATAACTGTCATGCAGTTCACAGGTCACTCTCTTCCGGTGCATCACTGTAGTGGCACCATGGGACCTTCGCCTTGTCCCATATTATAAGCCTTAATCCGCCAACGCGATCTCTTTCGCTTACTGGCCATTAGAATCTGTCACTTCCTTCCGGTGCATCACCTTGGAATAGCATTTTTGGGCCGGGTCGAAGGTCAAAATATAACAAATACACCAGTCCACCACTCCATTCTTGTCACAGACTATTTGACCAAGATGGGCATCAAGACAATTCCTCACCCTCCCTATAGTCCAGATTTTGCTCTCTGTGACTTTTGGTTATTCCCTAAGCTCAGAGGCTGTCGTTATGAGACAGTTGAGGAGATGAAAGAAGCTGTGACGAAGGTCATTGACACGCTCACACAAGACGACGTCAATGGGGCCTTGGAGAAGCTTTTTGAACGATACAACAATTGCATTGCAGCCAGAGGAGGTTATTTCGAAGGGTATATGGAAGTCACGAAACCAGCCATATATATTTTGAAATTTTCATACTTACTAAAAGTAGTATCGTCTACAGCTCTGTCAAAGGGGGTTTGAATACACTGACTGTATCTCCTGCATATGATTAACACCCCCCTATTAAGATAAGCAATGTGTCCTGAAGAATAACACTAAACTGCAACTGATGGCAAGGCTCCAAATTGGCAGGATTGTATAGTGCTGAGTACTCCTTCTCTTAATTTCACTCTGACTGGGAAAGTTAGTAGCATGTTTGGCTCAAAGAGAACTTTTTAAAAATTACTAGAATTCGTTAAGATTTGTATTAAGAATTTTGAGTGGAGACTGTTTTTCACTCAGGATTAATATTATTTGTTTCAAATCAGGTAATTGATTTAAGATAATATTGTTATTAGATATAAATAATTACGTAAAACTATCTAATCATTAATATTATATATGAATACTTAAAACCAACTGGGTGTCCTCGTGGTGTAATGTAAAGCACTGGATTGCGGGATCGTCGTGAGATTGCGGAATTGTTCACTCTCGGATACATACGCTTGGGAAAAGTAAGAACCCCTTATCTTTGTTGCTATGGGTTAGATAGTTCCGTTACTGTTCTTCTAGAATGATGGCTTTAGACTTAAATAACCTGCAAAGGTTGATATGCCATAAACTAAGAAACAAAAACCAAGTATTTAAAATCACGTAACTGGGTGTTAGATATTTCTCTTAGATAGGAAAACCTGATATCATATAACAGGTTTTTTTTTAAATCATTAGAAAAAACAAGAAAAATGTAGGTATAAAAGTAGAATGGCAATTACCAAACTTCTAAGCATATAATAATTCTAGACTGGTTAAAATACTATTAAATCAATCAATAAATCAGTCAATTCCTCTACAATCAATAAATGACGTCACAGAATGTGGCTGTCAGTGAGAACCTAATTCACCGTATTATTATGGCCTGTATGACTTGTTTAATACCAATAGTGAAGAATGAAGAGTAACTTGCAAAGTTGCTTAAGTAAGTTATCAAATAAAACTATTGAATTATGAAGTAGTGAAATATCTTGATTTATTTGTAGATTTTTAGATTTTTTGGTACTTTTTTGTTCAATAATTTTATTCATTTATTATTAATGTTTTTCTTCTTTCCTGAAGTAAGACCTCTATATGTACGTTATAATAGAAAAAAAGTGTTTGAATAATCTTTTTTTTGTTCATCGGAATTATCTTTAAAATGTATAAAAATCAATCTCACTTTGTATAAATAAACGAAATCAACAAATTAATCAATGGCGTTAGGCATTCTCAAAAGTAAAAAATGTTGTCGAGAAAATTTCGACCGAAAAATTATCTCAATAAAAACACTCCGTCAATTTTTAATAAGTACTACAGATTCTTATCAAATTGAAATTGTTAGTTGAGTTTTGATATATTCTTTAAAATTGGCATCTTTTTTCGGTGAAAAAATGTAGTACATATTTGTTCAGAGCTACCATTCATCACTCGATTGCTCGAGGAATAATAATAATAATAATAATAATAATAATAATAATAATAATAATAATAAGAAGAAGAAGAAGAAGAAGAAGAAGAAGAAGAATGTATTTAGCTGGGGATCTCTAAGATACATAAATAATAATCCTTTTTCTTCGTATTTATCTATTCAGTATTTCGTGTTCAGAAAAGATGCCTTCATTTTCTGCTTGCGTACTTGTATTGTGATCTGGGGAAAAAGTGACAGATTCCATGACTGCTTCCTTTATTTGGCATCTTTAGAACTCTTCTGTTCTTGGAAACAACAAATCGCCATTCGTCGCTTTTCCTGCTAAGCGATAGAGAGAACTTGGGATAGAATATGAATGGAGGTTATTCTTGATTTCGTAATCAACTTGCATTCGAAGGAATCTCACCAGACAGCGTATTAAGTATTGTGTTATATAATAGGCTACTTCGGAGGCAGAGTTGACTAAGACGGATCTATAAGAATGATTACTGGCTTGTTTGCGCGTGGGTTGGGTAAGACATATCAATCTATGTGAGTTATATAATGCCCAATAGTACACACGCACACACACACACACACACACACATATATATATATATATATATATATGAAGAGTAAATAAAGGATTGTAATCCGACAATATGTAGAAAAACTAATAACAACGATCCAAGTGGAAAAAATGATTTATTAACGGGTCGATATTATAGCGTTTCGGTTCTACTGAACCATCATCAGGACCATGAGGGGTGATATTAATAATTCTAAGTCAACGATGGATGATTAGAAATGTGAAATACAAAAACCCACGGGAAAATATGTATAGTAAGTGGGTTTTTGTATTTCACAGTTCTAATCATCCATCGTTGACGTTATTAATATCACCTCTCATGGACCTGATGATAGTTCAGTAGAACCGAAACGCTATAGTGTCGATCCGTTAATAAATCATTCCTTCCACTTGGATCGTTGTTATCAGTTTTTCTACATATAAATATATATATATATATATATATATATATATATATATGTGTGTGTGTGATTTGCAAGCGAACATTCTAAGGAAACAATCTTAAAACTAGCTCTTCATACTCATTTTCCCATAGTTTAATAAATATATATATATATATATATATATATATATATATATATATTATTATTATCATTATTATATACGGAAAAAAACCAATTCGGTGTTCCATTATGAATTTATTTCGAGTACGATGACCCTCGTCATATGGAGATTATACATTTGCGCTTGGAATATGATGTAGACATCCCTACCTTTTTTCCGGTTAGAAAAAAAGCAAAAAAAACCCTGTTTTTTCCAAAAAGATAATGTTATTTGTTAATATTTAAATGTTCCTCTTTTTATTTCATTTTTTAAAATTCCGTTGATATTGAGCATTCAACTAGAGATTCCAATTCCCCTTGGATCACCGCTTAACAATCTAAGACATAGACTATTTTAATTAGAAGATAAATACTTATATATATATATATATATATATATATATATATATATATATACCTGTGTGTGTTTGTGAGTGTGTGTGTGTGTGTGTGTGTGTGTATGTGTTTACATGTATCGGATCAAAAGGTATGGAGACTGAAGATTTCATCATCATCATGTCGCACTATCGGCTCAGATCTCCCTGACCTTCTCCTGTCACCCTTCTCTATCGTCCATTGCTTCCGCTAGGCGTTCAACTCTGCATCCTGTATCGGCACATAGTTGCTGTATACAGATTCTAGCGGGCCATCCTGCCTTTGCTCATTCATGTGAACGGGTCCACAGGAGTACGTCACTTATGAGCTCGTCCATACTTCTCCAGCAGTGTTCCGTACAGCTACTGCTTTGTGGGGTTCGGCCTCCAGGACTTGTTCAAATGCGCGTCTTGCAAATACACCCGTCCAAGTCGAAACCTTGCTACATAGTCTGGAACGAGCAGCTCTATGTCAATGCACACAAGACGGAATATATGTGCTTGAATCAAAGAGGCGACACCTCCACACAAAGCAGTAATTCTCTGAAATTAGTAGATAAGTTCACCTACCTTGGAAGCAGTGAGTTTTCAACCAAGACTGACATCTACACGCGACTAGCAAAGACATGGACAGCTAACAATAGTCTATCGGTCTTATGAAAGTCAAACCTGTCCGATAAAATGAAGGGCATTTTTTTCAAGCAGCAGTATGGATGCACTACATGGACCCTAACTAAACGTATAGAGAAAAAGCTTGACGGCAACTACACAAGAATGCTGCGAGCAATATTAAACTTATATATATATATATATATATATATATATATATATATATGTGTGTGTGTGTGTGTGTGTGCGTGTGTGTGTGTTTACATGTACCGGATCAAAAGGTATGGTGACTGAAGCCTTAATATTTCTATTTCTCAATACTCCGCATATAAACATAAAATATATTATATCGTGCAAAATACTATATCAACGATGAGATAAGTCCGAGTGGAAAAACTTATACGAACACACAGGGAATAACAATAACAAGTTTATTGTACTAAAGGTACCAGTAGAATAGAGTCCACACACTGTAGCTGATACAGGAAATGGGAGTGTAGGTACATTCCATATGTTCTCTTTATTCTGTTACGTTCTGCGCTGTGTAGTGTGTATAAACATATTTAATATGGCTGGGCAGATCCACTATTAGGGGTGATAGGTTCTTCCATTACAATAAAATCCTTCATAATATAGGGGTGAATCCTAAATATCTGACTGTTTGACAGAGTTAAATAGTTTAAAGGAAATGATTAAATATTTTCATTTGAGCTATACATGGGGCCCTAACAAGTTCACCATCTACAGGTTAGATTGAACCTGGGATTGATGGCTCTGATAGGGAACGCCACATTTCTCAAAGCTCCAGAGCTTCACCATCAGATAGAGTTTATTGTCAGAAAACATCGCATTATTTTGAAGAAAATGAACGAGTCAATCTTCAATTGTTTTTATCTTCTAATACCCCAGACTCGATACTTTTTGAATACATCTCGTTTTTGAGAGATTTTAACGTTTCACACATTTTTCTTTTCTATCTTAGTAAATACAGTTTCAGTCTTCATACTTTTTTAATACATCACGTTTTTTGAGAGATTTTAACGTTTCACACATTTTTCTTTTCTATCTTGGTAAATACAGTTTCAGTCTTCATACTTTTTGAATACATCTCGTTTTTTTGAGAGATTTTAACGTTTCACAAATTTTTCTTTTCTATCTTGGTAAATACAGTTTCAGTCTTCATACTTTTTGAATACATCTCGTTTTTTTTGAGAGATTTTAACGTTTCACACATTTTTCTTTTCTATCTTGGTAAATACAGTTTCAGTCTTCATACTTTTTGAATACATCTCGTTTTTTGAGAGATTTTAACGTTTCACACATTTTTCTTTTCTATCTTGGTAAATACAGTTTCAGTCTTCATACTTTTTGAATACATCTCGTTTTTTTGAGAGATTTTAACGTTTCACAAATTTTTCTTTTCTATCTTGGTAAATACAGTTTCAGTCCTCATACTTTTTGAATACATCTCGTTTTTTGAGAGATTTTAACGTTTCACACATTTTTCTTTTCTATCTTGGTAAATACTGTTTCAGACTTCATACTTGTAGAATACTTCTCGTTTTTGAGAGAATTTAACGTTTCACACCATGTTCTTTCGGTCTTGGTAAAAACAGGATCAGTCTCAATACTTTTTGAATACATCTTTATTTTTTTTTAAAGAATTTAACGTTTAACACATTGATCTTTTACGTCTTGGTAAATAAAGTTCAGTCTCCACACTTTTTAAACACATCTCGTTTTTTGAAGGAATTTAACGTTTCACACGTTATTCATTTCTGTCTCGGTAAATACTAATTCAGTCTTCATACTTTTAAAATACATTTCATTTTTTGAGAGAATTTTACGTTTAAAATATTGTTCTTTTAGGTCATGGTAAATACAAGTTCAGTCTTCCTACTTTTTGAATACATCTCGTTTTTTGAAGGAATGTAACGTTGCACTCGTTTTTCATTTGGCTCTTGGTAAATACAGTTTCAGTCTTCATGGTTTTAGAATACATCTCGTTTTTGAGAGAATTTAACGTTTCACACCTTGTTCTTTCGGTCTTGGTAAAAACAGCTTCAGTCTCCATACTTTTTGAATGCATCTCGGATTAAAAAAAAAAAGTTTTATTCATAGTCTATTACCATCTTGGTAAATAGTTTAAGTTACCATAGGTTTTCAACCCATCTTATATATGTGCGTGCTTGGGTGCGTGCTTGCCTACCTGCCTGTATGCGTGTGTGTGTGCGTTTGTGAGTACTTTTCATTAAATATGAATGTATTCTTCATCTAAGCAAGTGTACAAAATGGCCGCCTGTTTCTCTCATCAATTGAAAGGAATAGAATTCTGCAATCATTTTCATCAGACGTTTTTCAAAAATTACTTCAAGTTACTGACATAAAAAGAACATTCAGATAATCACATTGACCACAAATGAACAGTTTAAAAAGACGGCAGCCTTTAGAAAGTTAATATTTAATAAGAGATACCATCGCTAGTAACACACGGTATTTATGTCTGGGACTGGGAAATAATTACTTGTGTTTGGAACTATTTTCGCGGGGAAGTTTTCATCCATCATAGAAGAAGCTCCGTAGAAAAAAATATTGCTTCATCTTTTTTTTTTCTCACTACAATTTTGGGAGAGTTACAGCTAAAAAATACCTAATTATCATCAGGGCTTTTGGTTAGAGATATGTTACTGAATAGACAGTTCAGCTTTGGTTCTCAGGGTTCCACTGCGAAGATGAATATATTTAAGACCAAAAAGGTCGAAGAAGGAAGTCAACTTTAGATGACAAAATATTAACGAGTACCCTTAAGGTTAGCCTTAGCGCAGTCGGTCCAGAACTTGCATATAAGATTGGCATCAGCGTTAAACATTGCCGCGGATACGAATACAGTCGAAAACAAAAATATTAGACGATTAGATGTTATTTGCGAAGTCTTACTTTGGTTTGGTGTATTATTTATGGCATATCTATTCCGTACGGTTTATTTAATGCCGAAATTGGATTCATATATAAATACCTGATTGGAATCAATGTTTTATTGTATTTTCTTAAATTCCACCTTTTTATTTGTTTCTATTTCTTTGTTTAATGACTTATCAACATTCGTTTTGGTTATTTAATGTCAAAGTTATCGTTCTTCAAGATCAGTAGTGTTATTGTTTATTCCTGGGAGATTACGGAATTAAAACTTTTTCCAGGTCTGAAAAAGGGAACATACTAGCTTGACTGCTTTTTTTTATTTGTTTCTACTCATTAATTTCCACGTAATTATGTGATATCAAATACTCCTTTCTAACACAAATAAATTTCACACAGTTCTATGGTTTCTTATATTTCTATCTTATGCTATTAAATTAATCAAATTTATATATGATATCAAGTATTCCCATGAAACACTAAAAATAGTCTAATATGAATTAGCAATTACCATTTAATTATAATAATAACTTTTTTCACACTGATCCTATTTACCCAACCCCTCCGCTCGGACAGGATATGACACAAGGTCAATTTTTTAAGCAGAGTTTAACAGGTTTGAATTCAGAGTTTCCTTCTCCTAGACTAGTTGCCTCACTAAGGCTGAAGAACCTAGTCTCCCCTACTATTTACCCATAGCTAGAGGGAGAATAATTGGATTCATACCTTTCCCAAGGGTATTAGTGCTATGTGAAATGCAATCAGTCTTGTCCAGGAATTGAACTCGTATCGCCGTGTCCATATCCAGTGACGATAACCATTACACCACGGGCACCTCCTTTTCACACTGATGTACGTTTAAAACATTACTCACTCTAATAAATTGCAAATAATTATATGGTTTTTGGATAATAAAAAAAACAACATATATATAGATATTTTAAACGACAAATGAACAAAATCCCTCACGAGAAGACGTGGACATGGCGATGAAAGAGAAATATAAAAAAGAAACTGAATCTCTTCTCATAGCAACGCCAAAATAAACCATAACGAAAAACTATTTTGAGGTTATAGATAAGATGCAACAAAATAGCAAACGTACGTTATGTGGTAATTGATACGAAATGATTAATTTCCCAATAAGCAAATGCAAATAATTTGCACAAGATTAGTGTAAGATTCGACACGTCAGGTTGTGGAAGGTGATCCATTAGGAATTGTGCAAGAACAAGATATATATGCAAAAACCAGAATCTGCACAGGAGAATAAAACGCTCCAACTTTTTAGGGATTTCGAGATACAAAAATATCTAATCTCGGCCAAACGACAAGCCCGAATGGTTGTCAACAAAAACAAAAAACAAAAAAAGAAAAACAACCAATAGTAGATTTTTCCGTACCAGTAAACCACAGATTAGATTAAAAGAAAGCGAAAACAGAAATACCTAGACCTTGCTAGGCGACGTGAACGTGAGAGTGATACCTATTATAACGGGTGCACCAAAAGCTTGTTAAAGGGACTGGACAACTTGGAAATAAGAGGACAAATTGAGATCATCCAAACGACAACATTACTAAGATCGACAGAATAATGAGAAGATACCTGGAGATTTGAAGAGACTTGCTGTAAAACAAGCCCCAGGGGAAAAAAACCATCAACTAACACTGTTCTGATAAAATTCCAAAGGAAGTGATAAACAAGCGAAATCCCTCACGAGAAAAAATGGACATGGCTAAGAACGGGAGAGAAGAGAAATTGAATCTCTTCTTATAGTAGCACAAAACGCTATCAGGACCAAACGTATTAAAACGAAAATAGATAAGACACAAAAACATTGCAAACGTTGGTAATGTGTTGATAGAGATGAAACGATCAATCATATAATAACCGAATGCAGCAAATTCGTGGAAAAGAAGTATGGAACTTGAAACGACTGGGTTGGAGAGGTAATCGACCTGGAATTGTGCAAGAAATTGAAATTTGTTTATACGAACGAGTAATATGAGCACAACTTTGAATCCGTACTGGTGAATGAGATGCACAAAGTTCTCTAGGATTTTGAGATACAAACGGATCACCTAATCTCGGCCAGATAACCAGACCTTATAATAATAATAAAAAACCTACTGTATCGTGGACTTTGTCGTCCCGGCAAACCACGGAGTATAATAAAAAGAAAGCGAAAAAAGAGGTAAGTACCTAGACATTGCAAGAGAACTGAACAACTATGAAACATGAAATTGACATACGCACATTAATGAAAGTGATAGTGATAACAGTTATAAGTGGAGCTTGGTACGATCAACAAATGATCTGTACAGAGAGTGGGGGACTTGGGAATAAGTTGGGCGAGTGGATACCATCCAAAATACAGCATTGTTGAGATTGGCCAGAATACT
This sequence comes from Sepioteuthis lessoniana, assembly GCA_963585895.1. Taxonomy (NCBI): domain Eukaryota; kingdom Metazoa; phylum Mollusca; class Cephalopoda; order Myopsida; family Loliginidae; genus Sepioteuthis; species Sepioteuthis lessoniana. The sequence continues at coordinate 40,831,448 of OY757930.1, forward strand.
GAGGAGAATCCTAAAGACCTGAGGAGACTTGTTGTCACTCAAACCCAAGGGAAAAACCATCAGCGAATCTTGGTGGGAAAAAGTCTCGAAAGAGTAAAATGATAAAATTGATTTCACACGTGAAGACATGGCAACGAAAATAAATTTTAAAAGAGCAATTGAATGTCTCCTAATAGCAGCACAGACCAACGCCATAAGGAACTCATACATTAAAGCCAAAATCAATAATGCATAACTTAATAGCAAGTGTTGATAATGTAGTTGCAACGACGAAACGCTTAATCACATGGTAAACGAATGTAGCAAACTCGTGCATAGGGAGTATAAGACTAGTTGGGAAGGTGGTCCAGTTGGAAATGTGCAAGAAATCTTAATTCGACCATTCAAACAAATGATGTATGCACATATCAGAATCCATCCTAAAGAAGGAGACGCGAAACATTCTCTGGGATATTGAGATACCAACAGATAATCTGATCACAGCTAGGATACCAGAGCAAGCGAAAAGAGAGTCAAGTATTTAGACCTTGCTAGAAAACCGATAAAGCGCTGGATAAGGACTAGTGCCCGTGGTAAGGTCTCCAAATGTTATATAATTAAGGTAAATTTTAAATTTTATTTTAATCATTTTTCCTTAATTATATTTTATCACTTAGTTTAGTTGGGCTTTGAACTATTCGGGTTAAGAGTTCAGGTATGTAGTCAATTGGTGCAGTTTACGCTCACGCGCAAATGATATGACAATCACAATTGTCATAATATACCCCAGACAGGAAATCGGGCTGGAGTGTGGATGTCGCCATGCCCAGATTGGCTGAGAATTTTGAAAAAGATTCAGTTGAGGTTCAACCATGAGGTTGAGGAGGTGAGGTCTGACCATGTTGATGAGAAGTTGAGGTCCGACCATGGTGTTGAGAAGTTGAAGTCCGATTATTCAGTTGAATATTGACATTGGACCATGCAGGCAGATAGTTGAGTTTTCTGTCATTGGGGCAGAGAATTGAGTTATCTGCCTTAGAGTTGAGTTTTCTACCGATGCGGCGGCGGTTAAGTTTTGCGGGTCCCGACCAGCGAAGATGAATTGATATCTAAAACACCACGAGATGTGCTAACGTTGGGGGTGTTCTTAGCATAGTATGATTACAAAAGACTTTTAAGATTTGTCTCTCCCCTCGTGTCGAAGAACCGAAAGCAGAAGTTTATGAAACCGTTCGCACCTAAACAACAGAGTCCGCCTGTGTTTTTGCATAAGTATATGTACTGTTGTTATTGATATCATTATGGTTGTGAGTATACAGCACAGATGCTGGGGAAAGGAACTGAAAGAGTTGAAGGACAAATCGAGATTATCTAAAGCATAGTTTAGATCGGCTTGAAACATAAAAAAATTCCTGGAGAACAGAGGAGACTTACTATCACTAAATATCCAGCTAACGCTGGTGGGAAGATTTCACAAGGGTTGAAATAATATCCACTGGAAATCGTGCAAGGCATAAAAATTTGACCAGGCAAACAAATGATATATGCACAAACCTGAATCTGCACTGGAGAATGAGACGCATAAACTTTTCTGGGATTTTGAGATACAAACGTATCCCAACCGGAAGATCAGACCTCTTGAGAATAAACAAGAAAAAGACAACTAGCTAGGAATCAAGAGGATTTTTCTGTTCAGACGAACTAAAAAGTTTAAATATAAGAAAGTGAAAATAAAATCAAATACTTTGACCTTGCCTGAGAAATAGAAAAAATGTGGAACATGTGGATGATACTGATATTAGTTCTTGCTGGTACGCTTGGAATGGTCCAAAAAGGCCTAGAAAAATTGAGGTACCGGAAGTCAGAGAAATAATAGAGACGATCAATCGAATAGTTTTGTTTAGATCAGCCAGAATACTGAGAAGAGTCATGGAGACCTGAATAGCCTTACTGTGTCTGACTAAATTAAGAAACTAATAATAATAATAATAATATGTTCTTAGAAATGTCTTTGACCAGCCCACTGGGATAATGGTTTTAGTGTTCGTCTATGGTCCAGGAGACCTGGCTTCAATTCTAGGTCGAGTCATAATATAGGCTCAAAAAATGTTACTTGCTGAACCCTCAGAATTATAAGGTTTGAATCAAGGGTTAAGTGTGGCAAACAAGTGGAAGGAGTAGCGCCTTTCCTTACTCCTCGGTGTCGTTGCTATCGACAAGTGGGCCTTCGAGTTTCCTTTGACTACGGTCGTGAACTTTACTTTAAAATGTGTTGCGTATTCACCCTTGACCAAGCTTTCAATCACATATTCTCTACATCAGAAAATTAGCGCAAGCAGTCATGTGGTTGAGCAAAAATGTGTGGGTGTTATGAAATGGTGTAATGGTTATCGTCGTAGGAAATGGACACGGCGACACGAGTTCAAATCCTGGACGAGACTGATTGCATTTCATATAGCACTAATACCGTTGGGAAAGGTATGAATCCAATTATTCCCCCTCCAGCTATGGGTAAATAGTAGGGCAGACTAGGTTCTTCAGCTTTAGTAAGGCAACTAGTCGAGGAGAAGGAAAACCATGAATTCAAACCTGTTAAACTCCGCTTAAAAATTGACCTTGTGTCATATCCTGCCCGAGCTGAGGTGTTGGTAAATATGGTTATGAAATGGTATAAGCATATGTCCACGTAAGATACTGGCAGTGTGAATCGAGTTAGCCTTAACGGGCGTTCAGGAGAGCACCAGCGGGTGGCTGGGAGCCACACAAGGGCAGCGTCTCACCGAGCGTCCTACAGTGGACCTCCGGTTGAGTACCTCTCTGCAGAGAAGCAAAAGTGCTAAGTTGGGCCTTGAAGATGACAGAGCGTGGTAGGGTCAAGAAAAGAATCAGAAGATAAGCGTCAGTAGAGCAGTCTCTCATTGCCTCCTTGTCTTTGTGTCACACACATCTACAGAAGCTTTGACTCCAAGAAGAATAAAGAGAGTTATGTTTTTATAGTGAAGTTTTGTACTTTCTTCTACTCATTATGGGTATACAATAAATGAAACGCATAAGATTTTCTTGGATAATCCTATACAAAGGGATTACCCAATCTTGGCTAGAAGATTAGACCAAGTTTTCATTATCAAGAAGAAAAGAACGTGTAATCTAATGAATTTTGCCACGGCAGAAGGCCATTAAGTGAAAATAAATGAAGCCCGGCAAATAACTGGATCTTGCTAGAGGACTAAAAATGAAAACGACAGTGATACCAACAGCAGTTGGATCCTTAGGAATAGTACCGATGAACCTAGAAAAAAGACTGGGGTACCTGGAGCCTAGCTCATCCAGAACACTGAACTACTCAAATCAGCTATGATCCTTAGAAGGGATCTGCATACTAGAGACAACAGGGCGGGGAAAGGTGATCCACTGGAAATTGTACAATAAACTGAAATTTGACCATACAAACGAGTGGTATAAGCACAATCCAGGTCCCCTCTTAGAGAATGAGACGTACAAAATACACTGGGAGTTTGAGATAGAGACGGATCATCTGACCTCGACCATACTACCATATCTAGTCATTTGGATCATAAAAAAGGCAGCTAAATAATGGAATGTGCAGTTCCAGTTGATCAGAGGGTAAAACTAAAAAAAATGCGAGAAGTTAGATAAGTACCTAGACCTTGGTAAAGAACTAGAAAAAACTATGGAGCATGAAAGTGACGATGATATCATTTGTAATTGCTGCGTCTGGAACAATCCCCAGTTGATTGTAGCATAGTCAACTGGGGCTGCAGAATACACTGCCTGCATCTCCGCAGATGGGAAAGACCCTCAATGGAATGTCCTCGATACGGCACCAAACAATCTGATGGTGGGGCCTCAGTAATGCTTGAGCTTTGTGGAATGTGGAGTCACCAGCATTTTCATCGTTCCCAGGTTCACCCTGACATGTAGTGGTGGCACCTAATAGGATCTTATCTATGGATTAAATAGAACTAAACTGTGTAATTAAGCTAAACTGAATTATTTGAAATAGAACTGTTTTTGACATTCAACTGTGTGTAAACAAAAAATATACTAAACTGAATTGTTTAAAACTTTTACTAAAATGACTCAATTTAGCATTAAATGATCCGAAAAGGGTTGATGCGCCGTTAAACAAAACACTCACCCAATCAGAAGTATGGTAAAGGGATTGGAGGACTTGGAAATACGAGGACAAATGGAAACAAGTGGCTGAAGCATTATTAAGACTGGCCAGAATACTGAGAAGTGTCCTAAAGACTTGAGGAGACTTACTATTACTCGAAATTCAGTGAAACACTATCAGCTAACGCAAATCAAAACAAAAAAAAACTTTCAAAGGAGTAAAATAATACAAATCCCTTCAAGCGATTCTTAATCTTAACCCTAATCATTTGCATACAGTTGTACGCTAACTAGCATTCCCAATACACATCCTATTTAAAACAAATCAATTAGACCTGTAGGTGAGAGCCTAAGATATACTACTTCTTCAAGCCATAGTGGACCAGGGATTAATGTTAAGAAAGGTGTGTGCCCCACCCACTATATCTCCAGAACTGTAGTCATGGTATTGTATCAGCAGGAACACTCATTTTTTAAATTATTTTTTTATTATTGGTGCGGCTTACACCATTGCTCCAGGGTGAAATTGTCGACAAGGCTGTCTTAGTTCTGCTCAAATTCAAAAATATGGGATATCCAGTGAGGATCGAACTCATTAATAACGGTGTGCCAAACTGGCTAATTAATCAATAAATCATATTAAGTACCGTAAACGAAGTATGAAATTGATACAAAAAATAGTTAATTTGGGGGTTGATTTTTTTTCTTGATAATTTCAAAATTTATTGCGTATATTTGAATGAACTCTTATTTAATTATTTTCCAGATAATTTTTGGGGGAGGGACGATTGAGTTAGGTTTAGAGTTTGGTGTTCACTTCTTATCATTTATTTATTTCAGACTGACAAATTAAACATGTAAAAAAGAAAATTATTGATTTGCATATTAAAGAAGTAGAATCTTCTCGAAATATCACCGAAGCATTTGACAGATAAGCTGAGTAAAAATCAATCTCTCTCTCTCTCTCTCTCTCTCTGTCTCTCTCTCTCTGTCTCTGTCTCTCTCTCTCTCTCTGTCCATAGATATATAATTGTTTATCCTTCTCCTGGTGTTTATATCCGTATATTCATATCTATCTATCTATCTATCTGTCTATTTGTTTGCCTCTCTCAGAGAATGAATATCAGTTTATTCACCCCCCTCTCTCTCTCTCTCTCTTGCTCAGTATATCTGTCTGTCAGTATCAGTCTCTCTGTCAATCTATATTTTTTCCTTCAATCTTTCTTTCTGTACATCTCTATATATTTGAGTCTCTATCAGTATATTCTACCTATCTATCTATCTATCTCGTTTGTTCCTCTTTCTCTCTCTCACTGTCTCTTTTTCTTTCTCTTTCACTTTTTATATCAGAGTATGCATATCTATCTATCTATCTATCTATCTATCTATCCTTGTCTCCCTTTGCCTTTATCAAAAGAAGAAAATTTTCGTTCGATAGTTGCACCAAACATTTTTGCAAATCGCAGAAGTTTCCTTATTATCTTTTCCTTCTACTGATCTGAGGAGAGTGCCCACGGCGTAGTGGCTAACGAGTAAGCGAGTTCGAACTCCAGTTACGCTATTACATTGATTTTCAAATTAATAAACTCGGGAAAGGTATGCGCTCCTATCTTCCCCCAGATATGGTTAAATAGTACTACTGTTCTTCTACAAGGATGGTTTTGGCATTAGATTACCCACGAAAATTGATTGGTCATTAAACAAGAGATCACGTAAACCACTGTTCTATGCTCTGACGTCTATTATTCTGGCCTAAATCACAACTTCAGAATCACGACAATTCTTGATTTGAGGCTGGAGTCGGGCACTTTAGCCATTACGCCACGAAAACTCTCGCTCGGCAACTCTGACTTCACCAATATTACAGAGAACCGTCAGTTGCTTCTCAGGGAGAGTTATGTTTTTTGTACAATCATCTTTTTACATCGTTATGAAGAGTGTTCTTAAGACATACTTTAGCAGTTCCGGACCTCAAATCCAAGGAAATACAGCCAACAGTCTCAGCAAAAAAAGGGTAAAGTCTGATTTGAATAAAGCTCAACCGTGTGAGATATCAAAAAGAAGAAATGATACCATCCAGACCTCAGCATATTTACGAGTCTATATAAGTAAGCCATAATGAAGATGGTAAATGTATGTATGTATGTATGTATGTATGTATGTATGTATGTATGTATGTATGTATGTATGTCATTTGTTCGCCTCTCTGACGAATATATAACAAAAAAAGCCATCTTGAAAACTACATCCGATGATATGGTTTTAGATCAGGAAAGGGTATTGTACTCCAACATTTTAATTTCTCACAGATCCACTATTACCCGGTGTATCTGTTAGGGTCACATTTCTGGGTTAAATAGATATACTTGAAAAGTATTCGTATTCATAATACTTGAAACCATATGATGTATTTGCTTCGTGGCACGATGATCAAGAAAAAAGCCGTTCATGCCGACTAAAGCAGGATCATGACTGACAAGGACAATGCGGAACAGGCATGCAATTTCACAGCAGTGGCAGGTGAAGGTATGTTCTGAGCTTGATGGTATGGTGTTTAGGATCTTCCTACATATTTGTTTGTTTGTTTGGGTTTTTTGGTATATCAACCTTTGCAGGTTGTGTAATTTCAAACCCATTTTTATAGATATAAACAGAGCTATTTCAAATAATTTAGTTTTTAATAAGTACACATTTTTATTTCGAAAAAATCCTATTTCAAGCTATTCAGTTTAGTAAAACAGTTCTAATTCAAACAATTCACTTGAGTATAATTATAGTTTTTGTGTACATACAGTTAAATGTCAAAATAATTCAAACAATTCCGTTGAGCATACAAAAACAGTTCTATTTCAAACAGTTGAGTTTAACATAAGTACGTAGTTTAAATAGTAAAAAGTTTCCATTACAAGCAATTCAGTTTAGCATAAGTACGTAGTTTAAATAGTAAAAAGTTTCCATTACAAGCAATTCAGTTTAGCATAAGTACGTAGTTTAAATAGTAAAAAGTTTCCATTACAAGCAATTCAGTTTAGCATAAGTACGCGGTTAAATTCTTTTTGGCCCATCAGTAGAAGCTTATCAGGTGCTACCACTCCGGCTCAGAGTGGGCCTGGGAGCGATGCCAATAAAGGAATGCTCCACATTCCTTAAAGATCCAGCACTACTGTAGCCTCACTATAAGATTGTTTAGTACCAAATCCAGCACACTCGTTGAAGAGTCTTACCCCTCAGCAGAGATTCATTTGTTTTATTCAGCCGCCCTAGCCGACTGGGCCAACGGATTTTGATTAGCCAATGTCAAAATTGCTAAGCAACTGAGAAAATAGAATTTTGATTAAAATCGAAGAGTTTTCTGTGAATCAAATTTCGGCATTAAGAAACCTTTTAGGTGTTGATATGCCGGTCAGCAAATAAACTAAATCAACCAACTCGAGCACATGGTACCCAAAATTCATGAACTGTTACCTTAAGTAAGGAGGTGCTCGTGGTGTAATGGCTATTGTCGTAGGAAATGGACTCAGCGACACGAGTTCAAAATCTGGACGTGACTGATTGCATTTCACATAGCACTAATACCGTTGGGAAAGATATGAATCCAATAATTCTCCCTCCAGCTATGGGTAGATAGTAGGGCAGACTTGGCGCTTCATCCTTGGTGAGGCGACTAGTCTAGGAGAAGAAAAACTCTGAACTTAAATCTGTTAAACTCCGCTTAAAAATTGACCTTGTGTCATATCCTGCCCGAGCAGAGGGGTTAGTAAATATGGTTACCTTAAGTAATCTCTTCAGTAAGTACTTATGAACTAACTTATACCGAATCACCTTCATTGGGAAAGGTATGAACCCCCTTATTCTCCCTCCAGCTATGGATAAATAGTAGGACGGACTAGGTTCTTCAGCTTTGGTGAGGCAACTAGTCTAGGAGAAGGAAAACTCTGAATTCAAACCTGTTAAACTCCGCTTAAAAATTGACCTTGTGTCATATCCTGCCCGAGCAGAGGGGTTAGTAAATATGGTTACCTTAAGTAATCTCTTCAGTAAGTACTTATGAACTAACTTATACCGAATCACCTTAGCTAGACTAGCAAACCTACACAAGTGAGTTCGAAAAAGGGCACCTCTGGTGGTGTAACGGTTAGCAAGCTAGACTAGCAAACCTACACAAGTGAGTTCGAGTCTCATTGGGCGCCCCATTCATTCGGCCTTGTGCCATATCGAAGCAAAGAGCTTTGTAAATTACTATACCGAATCACCTTCATTAACCTCTTTCACAAGCTGATGTATTGATCTCTTCATAAACTCTTGGCTCATCACTTGTTCATATCAAGAGGTGTCATCCTCATTAACTTCTTCGTTTTCGGATTCATTTTTGTGCAATGTGTTCAACAACTGCATCTTTACAAACTTCAATCTCATTGTTACACCGATGACAGATATCGATGCATACGAATTCATCAGCGTGTTGCACCGACAAAATGGCTTCATTTGCCTCAATGTGTGTATCGGGCTTCTCCACATCAAAATAATTAAATTTGTAACGGGCTAAGAAATTCTCGATTGTCACTGTGCTTATTGTTCTTTAATTGGCGTGATATTTTTTGTATTATTATTTATATTATTGTAATATGAAGCATAAACGCAGGTATTTCAATGCAACACCCTGTCATCACCCCAGATAAATAATGGACCGTTCCGTTTTGACTTCGAGTAAAAATATTTAAAAAAGAACACGTTACACTTTTGAGAGAAAAACAGAGAAGAAAGAAAGAAAGAACGTGAAGTTTGGTTGGTCGGGGTTTTTTTTTTGTTTTTTCATTTATATATTAACACTTTCAAGCGATTTAATATCTAATCATCTTGATACATACATATCAAATATATAATTTTTAAACGAATAGTTTGCAGTTTATAATTTTAAAACTCACCAGATCTCATTTGTTTGCACATAGTTAAATGGTTTCATATTGTGCTATCTAATACTGATAGTTTAATTATACATTATTCAATCATTTCGCTCCGTTAAATGGAGAAAATGTAAGATGTGGATTAAAAAAGAGTGATAAGTGGGGTTTTCATTGAATCCTGGAAGCTCTAACCCAGAAAACAGCAGCAATATTGCCACTTATATCCGATTTCACAAATTATCCATAGAAGATGAACATGACCATCTAGGCACTGCAACGTTCCCTTTTGAACTCGTTCAAATGGACGCGTCAGTTTTGGCTGACTTACAGGGACTTACATACAGCAACTTTGTGTGAACACTAGATGTAATCAATATGCCCTGCTAGGAACGATCGATCATGATAGATAGATAGATACATAGATAGAGTGAGTGAGTGAGTGAGTGTGTGAGTGTGTGTGTGTGTGTGTTAAAAACTCCCTACTATCAGTATGATTTGATGAGGGTGATGTCGACTACTTCAAATCTGGCGGTGGAGGGGGAGTCTTCCTAGAGTAGAGACTATCGTGCTGATCTGCGAAATCATTGTAAGTAAGTGTAATGAAAACAGGACAAGAGATTCGGTCTAGTAATCTTTGCACAGTGCTCGAAGGCTCTTAAGGAAATGGTCCAATGTTTCGCCTGATTCTTGTCGGTGAGTCGCAAGTTGGTGTCTAGGAAATATCTCATTTTTGGACTTTATGTATGTAGCGTTCAGTACATCGATTGCTTCTTCGTAGGTAACGCAATCCGAGATAATTCCATTGACTGTGTGAGACTGGTAGTTGGTTAGGAGCGAACGCTCATTGATGGGACGTCCCGGTCTTTTTGAATGTAGAACCTCGATGAAATTTGTAAATGTCTCCCGCCAATGTTTCCAGCACTTGTCGGCTGAATCGCTTTCTGGATCTGTGGTAAATCGATCTAGTCGCATTAATTGTTCCATTCTTAATTGAATGAATTGTAATGAAAACAGGACCAGAGATTCGATCTAGTAATCCTTTATTCAATTAAGAATCTTACTACTCGTCTAACTTGGCAAGCGGAAATGTACAGCTTTATATAGTTAGGGTTATCAAAGGGGAGATAATCCATTTTCACAACAGTAAGTTCGACTTGAGGCGTGTTATTAAGTTTACTTTCGGATTAATAATTTGGAGAAATGTATAAAACCTCTGATTTCGCCTCAAATAGTACCGCATTTGTTTTTTCTACGAGGATGGCTCTGGCATTAAATAGTCCACAAAGACTGATATACTATTTAACAAAGAATATGAAATTAAACATGAAACCGAAATTTATTCGAATCAATAGGTTGGTTTTGTGAAAGGAGCACATATCAGAGGAAACCCTCCAGTTAGAAGTGGTTCATTTTATCTTCTCTTGAATCTTTTCAACTCAATATTCTTATAAAATATTCCCTATTACGTTACACCGTTTCAAAAATAAAAATAGTTCCCAACCCAGTCAGCGGGGCCTGCGGAAGGGTAAGACTTCCCCAACCAGTGTTCTGTATATGACACACAAAACAATCTTATAGTGATGCTCTAGTAAAGCCATAGCTTTCGAGAATGCGAAGTGCCCTTCATTGCCCTCACTCCCAGGTCCACTCTGACCTGCTGTAGTAGCACCAGATAGAATCCTATCTATGTTCCAAGGAGAACTGTTTAAACTTTAAACTGAGTGCAAACAAATGACTCATGGTAAATTGACTTTTTTAAAACAGAACTATTTGATAATTTTAATGTTTGTAAACAAGTAACTGACGTTTAAGTAAATCGTTGGTGAAATTTTAGAATACTTTGACTCAGGCTAAATTGAATTTTTCGAAAGAGAATTTTTTGATCATTTAAGTGTATATTCCTCAAAATATGTTTAAAAATCATATGTTTAATTTGTATGTAAAAACAAGATTTGTCCGTCAATAATTAAAAATGGTTGATATACAATGAAACCAAACCAAACCAAATCTTTTATATCTAATATATATGTATAAAGAGAATTTGGCATTAAATAACCTACAATGGTTGATATACAATGAAACCAAACCAAACCAAACCAACCCAAACAAAAGCAAAATAGTTCTATTTTATTTAAGTATCAAATTGAAAAAAAAAACAAAACAGGGTCCAAATCATTCTTCCCTTTGACCACACTGATCTACGGAGATATATTGGCATGAGTAAATCCTTCCAATTTTTTTTTTAAATTGGACATGATTATTTAAGATTAAAAAAAGTTGGTTTGTTGTTTTTTATGGCATATCAACCTCTTTTGGGTTATGTAATGCCGAATTCTGTCCTTTTTTCTACAATGTTTCTAGTAACAAACATTAATAATCATCTGAAAACTAGTTATGACGGCGAAGCGTAGAGTACGTTAAGTGTATCCTTTGTAGAGGAGTAAGATCCCCTCAAAAAGTTATGTCTTTGGTATGACACTAATATACATCTTATGCTGTGAATTCAATACTATAAATATGCTGAGAGCAGAGTATCCGTTCATTGTCATTACTCCTATGTCAATGTATGGGTTAAATGGATCGGTTATTAAAATGATTCCTATTTGACAAGACCATGTACCAAAAAAATAAGAAAAGACGAAACATCCGAACAAAAATTTGAATATAAACATGATTCCCTAACCTCTTGGAAGAGAATAAGCTCTCACGGGTTAACATGCCGTAAAAATCAATCAACCTATCAACTATTTGTAGAAAGATAAATAAATCGAAGCTACTTTTTTAAATACAAATTATTTGCACACCCAGGTCGAGTCATACCAAAGACTCAAAAATGGTACTTGATGCCCCCTTGCTTAATAGTCAGCATTATAAGGTACAGATAAAGGGTAAAGGGGAGCAATCCTGGGAAAGGTGTAGCGCTCTCCTAAACACCTTGGTGTAGTAGCTATCGAAAAGGGAGCCTTCGGGTCACCCTCGATTACGGTCGCCAACTTTAATTTACTTATTTTATACTAGAATATTTCTTATTTTGCTTCCGCACCCAGTTGACACCAAATGAAATCAAAAGAGGATTAATTTATCAATTATTTTAATTAGTTAAAAACATCTGCTTTTAATAATCTTATTGGAATAAGATTCTTTTTATTAATTAGGGCTTTGATCCTATAAGTTTAGTGAGGCAAATCCAAATATTATCGTCTGCAATAAAAAAAAATCTACTTCCTGAACAAATGCGCTGATTGGTGAAAACAGAGTGAAAAAATGTACATACAAATTCTAAGTTTTCTGATAGCCATTTTTTTTCATTAACACTTTTGTGTAGAAAGGGAATCATTTGATTTTAAATCTATTTCTGAGAGTCAGCAGAAAAGTTCATAGGCTGACCAAGATACTCTCCTGCAATGTAACTAAATGAGGTTTATTTTTCAACATAGTCCCGTTTATGGCCCACACACTTCATCCATCAGTGTTGCAGTGCTTGGTTCTCAATGATAAAAAATTCATCAACAGCAGCTATGACATCATCTATTAGAAAATATAGGATTAATTATCGGACCTTGGCGGTAAAGGAACCTATCTACGCACTATAGTGGATTGGCGCCCATTTTTTGACTCATTACAATTTACCACCCTTATAGAGCTGGCAATAAGACCATCCAGACGTCAAATCACTCCAGTTTCAAATACTCCCGTGTAATACTAATAAATTTCAAATAGATCTAGTGATACATAGATGAGATCGTAAAAGTGCCAATTCAGAGTGGACCTGGGAGGCATGTCAACTAAGTGGTCAAACCACTCTCTTTAAGGCTTCAGACCTGGAACCTCACCAGCAGACACAGCTTAATATCCTACCCATGATATTAAACAGAAGTTGCCGTCCTCTGTTTCATTTAGCAATTGAAAAACTGATATAACAAAGATCAGCCCGGACTGGTACCCGGCCAACTCTGTTAACATAATGAGCGAAGGAAAATTCGGTAATCTAATTTTCAACACTTTTGTGTAATCGACAAGTCTAGCCTGCTAACCATTGTTAATGGCAATGTCTGCTCAAAAATAAATAAAAGAATAAATAAATAATAAATGGACTTTTTTTTTTATAATAATCATCTTTGGTTAGTCTGGTCTAGACATACTACACTACTGATGAGCGTGCAAGTCTTGGTTTTAATAGGTTGTTTTAATTTCTGCGTTAAAACCGCCCCGACACACACACATGCTCATACAAATATATATATATATATATATATATATAAAGAGAGAGAGAGAGAGAGAGAGAGAGAGAGAGAGAAAGACAATTACCACTGGGCAAAAGAATCTAACCCCCTTATCCTTCCAGTTATGTTTTAAATAGTGGCACTTCTACTATTTTGTAAAGATAGCTTTGAATTTGAATAACTCGTGAAGGTTCGTATACCTTTAAACGAAGAAACCAAACGAAACTTAGAACCTAATGGGCGGAACATCCTACAACCCAAATAAACTTAGCAACCACTAAGTATTTGTTTGGTTTGGTTTGATTTGCTTTGGTTTTATCATATTTACTAACCCCTCCGCTCGGGCAGGATATGACACAAGGTCAATTTTTAAGCGAAGTTTAACAGGTTTGAATTCAGAGTTTTCCTTCTCCTAGACTAGTTGCCTCACCAAGGCTGAAGAACCTAATCTGTCCTACAATTTACCCATAGCTGGAGGAGAATAATTGGATTCATACCTTTCCCAAGGGTATTAGTGCGATGTGAAATGCAATCAGTCTCGTCCAGGATTTGAACTCGTATCGTCGTGTTCAATTCCTACGACGATAACCATTACACCACGGGCACCTCCATTTGCTTTGGTTTTATGGCACATCAACCATTGTAGGTTACTTAATGCCAAATCTAATTTTATACGTATAAATAGTTCTATTTCAATCGATTATGTTTAGCATAAGTACAGTATTTTATTTACACACAATTAAATATAAAAGCATTTCTATTTTAATCAATTCATTTTAGCATATTTACACAGTTTAAAAATCAAAATAGTTCTGTTTCAAACAATTCAGTTTAGCATAAGTACGCAGTTTAAAATGTAAAAAAATAGTTCTATTTCAAGCAATTCGGTTTAACATAAGTACACTGCTTAGTTTTATTTGACCAATAGATAGTACCCTATCAGGTGCTACCACTCCAAGTCAGAGTAGACCTGGGAGAGATGGCAATGAATGATACTCCCCATTTCCCAAAGCTCCAGAATTACTGTAGCCTCAGATTAATGTCATATCAAGGACACTCGTTTGGGCAGTCTTATCCCTCTGCTGAGAGGCAGTTGGTGTAATCTGCAGCATCAGCCGACTTGGCCATAATTGGTTTGATGTATTCCTATATAACAGTCACAATTCAACATCAATCAATTCTTTGAACATAGTTTGTTCTATTTTACCCATATCTAGGACGTTTTCAGATTCTACCACTCTAGGCCACTTTACCACTCTAGGCCAGAATTGACCTGGAGGCGATGGCATTAAAGGGATACTCTTTATTCCCCAATGCTTTATTTGTGTATAAGATCGATGTTGTTCATTCATTCAAATGACCTCAATATTTTGAAGGGTTCATATGTGAAAGAACCATCACTAAAATTCTGGCACTGCCTCCCACCAGACAGGACTTGACACAAGGTCATAGATCCTAAGGTTGATTAACGTTGGGATTAGGGGAGGTTGAGATTGACTATAATGCAAAATGGCAGTCAAGCCAAAGGTGGCCCGGCCGAATCCAGTGGCCTTACGGCCTCAAGTCTGCTTTTGTTGCACAGAGACCACCAGCGAACTAGCTGCGAGGCCATCACTAGCTATTTTGCTTGGTGCACGGTAGCTGTCGACAACGATACATGATCTCACGGTTTTTTTCTTTTATTTAAAAAATGTTTATGAAAGAGGCTTGTAAATTCACTTCCATGTAAGACCCGATATTTTTTCTTCAACATGCCGAAATGTTATTTCCCCAACAGGAGACACAATGAACGATTGTATGTAGACCTACCTTAACATTTGACCAATACTGAATGACGGAGAATGATGGCTCACAAGCTCCTCTAGCTATCAAATCAGATCGTTGTTATTTAAGAAAATCGACATTTGCGAATTGCGACTTGATTCGAAAGAAAATAGCAAAAAAAAAAAAAATTAGATTACTATCTTTTTTTTTTTTAATCAAGGAACCCACGCTAAAGAAATTATTTCCGTTTTTTGATGTTTTAATGGAACTGCGCATGCGTTCACTTATGTAAAATATGTAATAGATCATAGAAATAACAATGTCATATTTATGGGAAAATTCTCAGCAACATTTTTTTCTTTTTAATAATTTCAGAGAAAATTTTGATGTGTTTTGGTGTTTATTGATACAGGCTGGTTGGTTGGTTGGTTGGTTGGTTTTGTTGCGTGCCAAGTCTTCGATTATTAAAAGTCTACTTTTTTCAAGCTATTATATGGTTCCAAGTATTTACATCAATTACAAATAGTATTCGAACGGAATTATTAAACAATATCGGCAACAGCAACAACAACAACAACAACTATCATTATTATAAATAACAATGATAATAATATTTATAATAATAATGGTAATTGTTATAATAACTACTGGGTTTTACCAGAGAGATGAAAAACTCCAGACTATGAAGATGATTGTAATACCAATTCTAGCTGATGTTCTAGGAACGGCTTCCATTTACTTGGAAAGAAGTTTGGAGGAATTGGAGATCTGTGGAAGAATAAAACCCATCAAGACCACAGCACTGTTAAGATTAAAGGGAACACTTTAAAGTTTCCTGGAGACCTGCGGGGACATTCTGTCATTTCATGGAAAAATCTCCGGTTCAATCAAGTTAGAAAAACTCACCAATAAACTGCTACTACTACTACTACTAAGAATATATATATATATATATATATATATATATATATATATATATATATATATATATATATGTTTGTATACAAACGATGATTGATTAGAGAAGCCCGTAACAGGAATATCAATAAAAATAAGCCAAACAGGAAAGCAAAAATAGAAAATTTAGAAAAGTGAAATTAGAGAAAAAATATTTCAAAGACATCTAGCGACAAACGGAGGGAATCATATACGAGATTTTCTGGATATGGTTGAAAAGGGGACACCTAAAGAGAGAAACTAATTTACTCTTAAGAAAAGCATGCAATAATGCCATAAGAAAAGAATTAACTATGGTTAGTTTAAGTAATTTTACTTTATGACACATCAACACAGTTGGATTATTTAATGACAAATTATGTATCTATCTAACTATCTATCTATGATGTGGAAGTGAATAATTCACAGGCAACATTAATTTTAAAAGGAGCCAGAGCTCATTTCTTGGCAGACAGTTACATTTTTTCAAGTATTGATATATAACACTTGTAGTTTTATTTGTTCACTGTTAAATGGTTTCATGTAGTTATCTAATACGTGTAATTCTAATATTAGTCATTTATTTATAAAAAGTTAAATAGTTTCAAAGATGTTTTGGATTAGTTGTGTTTTATGGCATATTACCGTTTGTGGAATTTTTTAGTAACCAGATTCTGTTTACATATATATATATATATATATACGAGGTGCGGACGATACGTTTCGAGACTGAGTTCAATTCGAGTAAGTTCAATTCTTACTGGACTGATCATAGTTCAAGCCTTGTACCTAAACTAGATCAAAATTAATAAACACACACACACACACACATACACACACACACACACACACACACACACACACACACACATGCATACATACATACATATATATATACGAGGATCATTTAATAAGTATCCAGACTTTCTTCGTATGGGCACTTTTATTGATATTACACAAATGAAACTCTAGTCCCCTTCAAATTAATCTCCCACGACTGCAATGCACTTGTTGTACCGTTCCAACAGCTTCTGGAAGGCCCCATTGAAGTCTTCTTGTGTGAGTGTGTCAATGTCCTTCGTCGCAGCATCTTTCATCTCATCAATTGTCTCATAGCGACAGCCTCTTAGCTTAAGGAATAACCAAAAGTCACAGGGAGCAAGGTCTGGACTGTAGGGAGGCTGAGGAACTGTCTTGATTCCCATCTTGGTCAAATAGTCTGTGACAAGGATGGAGTTGTGGACTGGTGTATTGTCCTGGTGGAAATGCCACTGACCCGATTTGAAGAGTGCTGGCCTCTTCCGACGGAATCTCTTCCTGAAAACCACAACATAGTAACCCTAACCCTAACCCTTTGGCCTATCAACTCTGGTCTATTGACTTCCTTATTCCTCCCACACCTCTCATCATTCTTCACAGACTCCCTGCCTTCCTTGAATAACTCATGCCACTCAAAAAATGATGCTCGATTCATGCAAGATGCTCCAAAAGCAGTCTGAAGCATTCCATACGTTTCTGTGGCATTTTTTCCAAGTTTTAAACATAATTTTATTGCATATCGTTCTTCTAAAGTGTTCTCACGTCCAGATTGTATTTTTGAAATTCACCTGCTGTGACAATCAGGCTTTTGTAGGGTGTATTCCAAATCATGTTGTAGCTGTTCATTTGAACCTGAAATCATAAAAATTGGTCAGTCATCTCATAAGATATATAGTAATAACAGTGAATTGTCAAAAGTCTACGACAATTTTAAATGCCTGTACGAAAAACGTCTGGAAACTTATCACGTACCTAGGAAGCAGCGTCGAATCAACCGAAAAGGACATCGAAACGAGGTTAACGAAAGCATGGACAGCTATCGACTATATGGAAATCAGACCTAACCGATAAAATGAAACGCAGTTTCTTCCAGGCAGCGGTCACATCGATACTGCTATATGGATGCACTACATGGACGCTAACAAAACGGCTGGAGAAGAAACTAGATGGCAATTACACAAGAATGCTGCGTGCAATCCTCAACAAGTCCTGGCAGCAACACCCCACAAGACACCAACTGTACGGCCACCTGCCCCCTATCACGAAAACTATTCAAGTTAGGCGAACCAGACATGCAGGACATTGCTGGAGAAGCAGAGATGAACTCATAAGAGATGTACTCTTATGGATCCCCACACACGGCCGCGCAAAAGCAGGACGACCAGCACGAACGTACATTCAGCAGCTATGTGAGGATACAGGTTGTTGTCCTGAAGACCTGCCTAGGGCGATGAACGATAGGGGGGAGTGGCGAGAGAGGGTCAGGGTTATCCGTGCTGCCAGCACGATATGATGATGATGATGATGATGATGTATATATATGTGTGTGTGTGTTTGTGTGTGTGTGTGTGTGTGTGTGTGTTTTATAAGTGAATATTTTTTATTGAAAACATTACTTTTGAGCAAACAGAGCTCATTTATTTGCAAACAGTGAAATGATTTCAAATATGGCTCTCTAGCACCAACAATTTTATATTAACACCTTTTTTTTTCAAATATCGCAATTTATTGTTTGCACACATTTAAATGGTTTCAAGAATAAATATTTAACAGTAATAATTCTTTTTTTTTATACTATTCATTTGTTTGAAAAGTTCAATAGTTTCAAGTATTGCTATCACTTATAGTTTTATTTCAAGTTCAGTATTTTCAATTGCCCAGTCGGCTGGGGCTGTAGAATACACAGACTGCTTCTCTGCAGAGGGATAAGACCCCCCCCCAACGAGTGTCCTGTTTATGACTCTAAACAATCTGATGGTGAGGTTCCAGCAGTGCTGGAAATTTGGGGAATGCAGAGTACCCCTTCATTGCCATCACTCCCAGGTCCACTTTGGCCCGGAGTGGTAGCACCTGATAGGGTCCTATCTATGGGTTAAATAGGACTAACAGCATACTTATGCTAAAGTAAATTGTTTGAGTAAACTGAATAGCTTGAAATAAAAATGGTTTTGACAATTAAACTGTACTTACATTTAAACTGCGTGCTTATACTTAACTGAATTATTTCAAATAGAACAGATTTTCGAGATTAAAACTTTATATACACTTAACTTAATTGTTCCATATAACTGCTTGAATAGTTTGAAATGGAAATGTTTTTGACAATTAAACTGTGTACTAAGGCTAAACTGAATTGTTTTCAATAGAACAGATTATTTATATAAAAATGGATTTGGCGTTAAATAACCAACAAAGGTTGATATGCCATAAAACCCAACAAACCAAACCAAACCAGTATTTTCAAGTATTGATATTTAACACTGATAATTCTATTTAATATGAATAAAGATCCTTGTTAAGATTAAAGACTTCTAAACTAAATAATTAAAAGCAAATTTTGATAATTTGCAAAATAATAGCAAGTGTTTGTTATGAAGTGACAAAGATGAAACAGTTAACTTCATAAGAGAATGCAGTAAAATAGTTGTTGGTTTGTTGTTGCATCATTTAGATCGACGAGAAGAGTTTTGGAGACCTGAAGAAAATTGATATCACTCAGACTCCACTGAAAGACAATTACCTTAGGAGGTGACCCGAGGAGACTTGCTGTCCCTCAGACTCCACTGAAAGTCCATTAGATGGAGGTGCCCGTGGTGTAATGGTTATCGTCGCAGGATATGGACATGGCGACACGAGTTCAAATCCTGGACCTGACTGATTGCATTTCACATAGCACTAATACTCTAGGGAAAGTTATGAATCCAATTATTCTCCCTCCAGCTATGGGTAAATAGTAGGGCAGACTAGGTTCTTCAGCCTTGGTCTAGGAGAAGGAAAACTCTGAATTCAAACCTGTTAAACTCCGCTTAAAAATTGACCTTGTGTCATATCCTGCCCGAGCGGAGGGGTTGGTAAATATGATTAGCTAACGCTGATGTGACAATTCGCAAGAAAGCATATGATGATAATAATAGTAAAGTCTTGGCTAGAGACTAGGCGAAGTATCGTAAAAAAACTCAAAGAAAGACTAATTCAAATGATAATTGTGATACTGGACACGATCAGGTGGGCAATGTGATCCACCGGGAATTTTGCAATAAGTTTAAATTTGACCATACGAACAAATGGTATATACACAACCCCGAATCCTTCCTAGAAAATGAGACGCATAAAATTCTCTGGATTTTGAGATGCAAACGGATCACAGAATCTCGGCCAGTCGACCAGACTGACTGAGATATTTCAATAGAAAAAAAGAGAACTTGCCAAATTGTGGACTTAGTTGTCTTGGCTGACTACTGGGTAAAACTTAAAGAACGCGAAAAGAGATATACGCATCGAGACCTTGATAGAGAACTGAAAAAAAAAACAAACAAATAAAAAAACAACTATGGAACATGAAAGTGACGATGATTCTGATTGTAATTGGTACTATTGGTACAGTCACCAAATGACTGGTAAAAAACCTGGAGGACCTGGAAATAAAAGGACGAGTGGAGACCATCCAAATTACAGCATTATTGAGATCGGCTAAAATACTGAGAAGAATCCTGGAGACATGAGGAGACTTACTGTCTATGAGACATCAGTAAATAACCCTCTGCAAATGCTGGTTCGAAAACTCTCATAGCAATAATAATGATTCTGATCTATTTGACTTCAATGATTTATTTTACGATAAGTGGTACTACAACTCCAAATCAGAGTGAATTCGCGCAATTAAGGGGGTGACATATGCTTCCCGGAGCTGGAGCCTCACTACTAGGTTGCAGTTCAATGACACATTCGATTTTAGGGCTGAGGGTGGCTGCTTACACTTACATAATTGATACAGTCAGTAACACAGCTGATGATGAGGAGTATCTAAGAAAAGTAATGTTTTATAAGCTAAACATTCTTTTCTATTCAACCGTGATATTTAACTCCCTGTATCTGCTTTAGTTTCCGTATAAATAAATTGGAGTCTTTACAGTGAAAGGAAAGCGGTGACCTGAAGGGGCGGAGGTCGTTACAAGTGGTTGTTTGCGTTGACGCCGCTAGTGGAAACGATCTTCTGTGTGTTAGAAAAATAAAGCTGCGATCAGCATAAAATTCTGCCAACATCAAAGGTCAATAGACGTGTTTGTAAATGATAAGAGTATTTTCGCTTATGTCAAGATTTAGACGAGAGATTAATAGATTTTTGATTCAATCTTTTCCGCTATTCGCTCTCTGGACAATTTAGTCGCTTCGTCAGTGCAACAAGAATATTTCTTCTCGCCGAGACGCTTGAATTGCAGTAAATGCTGATCGATAGACATTCTTTTCCGTATAATTGTCTGAAGAATATTAGTTCAAGTGTTTGCTTGTTGAAAACAACTTGTATTCTTTGTTGATAAGTACTTTTCATTCTTCAGGTATTTGAGAATGGTTCTGTAGATCTCATAGTTTAATGGGTCAGCTAAATATTTTGTTAAGGATTAATGGTGTAAAAACTTAGATGAAATGAATGTTTAAAAAACTAAGGAAATACTGAAAGTAAGTTCATTTCCCAAATAAACTTAATACAACACACACACACACACACACACACACATATATATATATATATATATATATACAATCTCCTTTTGAGATGGCTTAATCGGCAGTAATAGTCTTTTGCTTTCCTTGAAAGCTACTATATATATCCTGGACACCTCAAGTGATGTAATGGTTTGCAAGCTAGACTAGTAAACCTTCACGAATGAGTTCGAGTCTCATTCTGTGCGCAATTCATCTGGCATAATCTAAACAAAAGCACAGCTAACCAAAAAGCTAAGTAAATTACGACTCGGCCCTTTGGCATTGTGCTTAGAGGTGTCGCCGGTGGTTCAATCCCAGGTCGAGTCATATCAAAAGCTCACAAAATGCCTCCTTGCTTAACACACAGCATCACGGATGAAGAGTCAATGGAGCAATCCAGGAAAAGAAGGAGACCCCTCTTCTTCAGGTCGGTGTTGTTTCTATTGAAAAGGGGCCTTCGGGTCACTTTCGACTAAGGTTGGCTTAATAATTCTTATTTCAAACAATCCAGTTTAATCAAAAAGTTCTAATTCACGCAATTCAGTTTAGTATAAGTATAGTTTTTGTCAACACATAGTTAAATGTTAAAATAGTTCTCTTTCAAATAATCAATTTAGCATAGTACAGTTTTAATTTCAAAAAAGGGTTCTATTTCAGACAATTTAGTTTAGCATAAGTACGCAGTTCACATGTCAAAACAGTTCTATTCCAGCCAATTCACTTTAGCATAAGTACGTAGTTTAAATATCAAAACAGTGCTATTTCAAGTAATTTAGCTTAGCGTAAGTACGTAGATTTGATCCGTTTAACCAAAAGATGGGGCCGTATCATGTGCTACCACTCCGGTCTAGAGTGGACCAGTGAGCGATGGCAATGAAAGGGTGCTCTGCATCCTCCAAAGCTCTAGCATCACTGGAACCTCACCATCAGATCTTTTAGTGTGATATCTAGGACAATCATTGGGGGTCAGTGTATTCTATAGCTCCAGTCGACTGGACAACCCCACTTTAGAGTACTTGATCAGTGTATCCAAGGCCGCCCACTGGAGTGCTATATGGTTCCACGTATTCTTATTTACTACAAATAAGTTTCAACCGATCTATTCAATAATAATATTATTATAATGGCGATTATGTCCCTTCATATAAACAAAATAACGTCACCACTGACGTTACTGTTTCCTTAGTTGTTTACGTCACATTCCCCATGATTTTCGTTTCATTAGTTAATACTGTTAGCTTTAACAACGGACAAGTAATACACACTTGAATTCATAGTTACATTCAAAAAGCTATTTGCAGAGTGAATGGTGATGCAAATTTGAATATTGGTAAAAAAATAAAATTCGATTTTGATGAATATTTGCTTGATTTTATTGATTTCAATTTGTTTGTTTTTTTCTAATGAATACAAGTGAAGATCTTGTCAATAAATCGTAGAATAAATTCATTAAAAAAAAAACAATACTAAATAACAGTTATTCTAAATATTTTAATTTGGAAAATTTAGCAATGAAAAGCTGGAGTGAATAGGATCGCGAGACATACCATTCTCTTTACTTCCATTTTTAAATAAATCAAACGAAATGATTTAATTTAAACAAATGTCAAATTCCATTTTTATTTCAATTTTAAATTTTACCCTTTATTAATGTATTCCAAGAATTACACCTACATACTATACATACTAAGAAAAACAATAAGATAAATTGATATTATATAAAAATAAACTAATAAATCTGTCGATGAAAAAAATGTAAACACACTTTATTTTCAATGCTGTGGGTTTAAATTATTTGTTGATTTATTCTCACACACAGACAAATAATCAAGACATTAAAAAATAAATGAATAATTTTTCTGTTTTCTCATTTAATTAAATTGTAAAATTCGGTTCAGGGATCAGTCTGAAAACAACAACTTTCGACTGTCAAGTTTTAAGCAAATTAAATGTTAATCAAAATAAAATGAAATTAATGACGATATTTTGAGCAGAGTAGATTCCTTGTTCTGTTAAGAACCAGCTATATTTGTATTTTTTGGGTTTTCTTTCATTTAATTCCCACTTAACTGTTTGTCTTATCATTTCAATTACTTCGCCTTGCAACAACAACAGTGAATCGAAAAACCTTGTTTCTTTTAGTGGGGTTCTCAAAACACCTAACCTCCAACTGTCGCCTTGCTAGAGTGGTGTAATTCGACCAGTCCCGGTGACCAATGAGATGACCAAAAAAGGAATGATAATTTTCTCGAGTTTTGATTAATTGCTGTCTTCATTCTAGAGCGCTAGGTATATCATGTCTTATTACACATAGCAGACAGGATAAGATGTTGAGCTTAGTAAACTTGTCTCTCTTCCGCCTTCAGGCTTTTTAAATAATTTATTAATACGTAACCTGATACTAGTGTACAAGTTAGTGTCATCCCCAGGATATATTTTTTGTTTCCTAGTTCAAAAGTTTGGCAGTACATATAATCTTACAAAACCCGATTTGATCATCGATTGTTCAACAAGAAAAAATTCTTGGTATCTTTGTTTTAGTAGAAGATTACCTTTTCATTTAAAAAAAAATTATTGATGCCCTTATTTCTTCCCGATACTGAATATATATATATATATATATATATATATATATATATATATATATATAATATATATATATATATATATATATTACCCAACCTCTCTTCATGAGTAGGATGTGAAACAAGGTCAATTTTAAGCGGAGTTTAACAGGTTTGAATTTGGAGTTTACTTTCTCTAAGACCGGTTGACATACCAAGGTTAAACAAATCACTCTGACCTACATTTTACTTATAGCTGTAGAGGGAATAGTAGGAGGCACAGTTGGGTGTTGTTGTATATAGGGTGAGTGCTTGTGGCGTAGGAAGAGAAGTTATTATAGATGGCGAGGTAAACAGAATTGAATTCGGGATAATATTGGGTGTCTTAATATACACGGGACCCATGTGACTGCCCTATTATTTCTGCTCTTACCGTATATATATATATATATATATAGAATATCTCAATGTACATAGGGTCCATGTGACTGCTAATAATTCTACTAATAATAATATAGTGTTCTTTTTTGTTTCAGATTTGAAGATTTGAAAACGCATTGCGATCTAGGATTAAAAGGTATTATAGTACAACTATTAATCCTTGATCATAATGCCTTGGATAAGGGAGAAAAATATTTTGCCTCATTACTTGGAGACAAAATTATTCAAAACTGTCTCCAAAGAGATGCAAACCATTAATATGATAAGGATTAATTACTGAGACAAGAAACTAAAAAAAAATATTGCATATCTTGGAAACTGATAGAGTAACAATTACAAAACATTGATTTGATGTTCTTTGCTCAATGGATGCATTTTTTATTGAACGTGTTCCAAATAACTGCCATTGCACTTATCACAGTAATAAATCATTACACCCTGTTTACGATAAAATTAAACAGACTCTCATAAGCACTGATTTCTCAAATCATGTTGTTGACGAAAAAATAAAACACGCCATTAAAAATATCAACTCTAACTCTGGATTACATTGAATAATACTTAACTCAAAGATTTTTTTCATACCAACATGCACAAGTACTAAGAACGGGAAGTAAGAGGAATAAAAGATCCAATACGTAATAACTTTCTCCAAGTGACTCTAACTTAAAACAATAGGGAGGATTCCTCGTTGTGTAATGGTTAATATTCTGGACTGCAGTCTCGGAATAAGTTAGTTCAAACTCTTGTCTCGCTTTTACGTTCACTCTCGGACAAATGTCCTTGAGAAAGGCATGAACCCCTTATCATCCCAAACAATGGGTTAAATAGTATGACTATAGTCCTTTTATAAGGACGGAGTTGACATTAGCTAACCTACGACGATTGCTATGCTATTAAGAAAAAAAGAAATCAAATAAAAAGCATCTCATATATGATCTCAATTTCAATGCAACTTACTACGTTTTCTATAGTAATTTTGGTCCACTACTAGTTATCACAGTACGACCAATGTAGTGCATTAGTTTAAGTGTCCACTTAGAAAAGGCTTCTTTAATAAAGTCAGTACTTACATAGGCTTAACTACTAAAAATCTGTCGAGACGATTAATATTTCTCTTACCGAACGTTACTTCCATCTCTACTCGTTAAAAAAAACATTGGTGCCCCTCCTGTAAATATAGAAAAAATATGACAGAAAACGACTCGGTATTCCAGGAAAAACAAAAATTGAATCGATTGACACAATGTATCTGTCCTATTCCCTAACACACACACACACACACACACACACACACACACACATATATATATATATATAAATATATATATATATATATATATATATATATATATATATATATATATATTCTATGAATACTTTGTATTCTCCTAGTTTTATAAAACCATTTGATGAGCCGAAAAATAATTTCAGATGCATTGGTATTTGTGGAATGCCTTTATATATATATATATATATATATATATATATATATATATATATATATATATATATATATATATATATATATAATGAATGTTTTTGTATGAATTTTTAATTTATAATTAAAAATTTAAATATTAAATTTAAATATTTAATTTATGATAGCGTTTCTTTCCTCAGTATAGCTGTACTTTAACTCTGAAAATGTTTGCCGTCGGATGAAACAAACGGTGAAACTGAACGAATTGTCGAAAGGAATATATAATAGAATAATAATTGTTAAATTTTCCTTGATATTAGTGATATAATTGGTCTGTATATATATGAGTTTCTCTCTCTCTCTCTCTCTCTCTATATATATATATATATATATATATATATATATATATATATATATATATAAATAGCCATACTTTTAGCACTCTATTAGAATATATTTAAACTTAGATATTCTACCTATGAATTTTTCCATACAAGATTAATTTTCAACGTAATTTACATGAATGATATATCTATATCTATATGTTTGTGTGTGTTCATGCCTGTACACGTTTAATGTGCAAGTCTATGTATGTAACTGAATAGGTAGGTGTGTGTGCATGTGTGTGTGTGTGTGTGCATATGTGTGTGTGTGTGAGCGTGTGTGTCTGTGTGCATGTGTGTGTGTGTGTGTGTGTGTGCATGTGTGTGGGTGTGTGCATGTGTGTGTGTGTGTGTGTGTGTGTGTGTGTGTGTGTGTGTGTGTGTGTGTGCAACCTAGTATAAGCAACGTATCATGTTTATGTCTGGAAAATTAGCCAATTAACGATAAGTTTTAATCAATAATTCTAGCCATCAAATATCAATCATATCTGATTGGAATCCTAACTTCTGGAACTCGCTTACGACATTTTTGCCATCAGCTCGTAAACCATTACACCACGGGAACTCTTAGGTTATATTTCTCGAATCTTGAAATAATCAACTGGCTATAACAATCTTGGTATTCTAAAAATGGCCTTATTTTCGATCAGGGATGTCAACCTTTAAATTAAAAAAAAGGAAGGGTAGATCCACTCCGACACGTGTAATTAACAAACTGAAAGACGATAACAAGAAAACATTTCCATTTTTATTTTTATGCTTAAATTCGCCAAATACATTGACTCGGTTTTATTGAAAGTGACAAAATTGTCCAATTGAAGAGTTTACTATATTTCTTGTTGATATCACTGTGAAGATCAGACCTCCACAAATGAATTATCTGCGCTTATCGAAAAGCTGCCAAACAGTCGGTTTTTAATCAGAAACGTTCATAATATTCTCCAAGTATCTGGGCGGTCGATATTACAAAGATTACAACCAAAATAGAAGTTCGTTGATTATTTATAAAGACGAGACAAGTAAATTCGAATTATAACTTTGTTTAGCCTGTTGCTGGGCGCGTATAGAAGACCTAAATCATATAAGCCAAATTTAACATGAAATGTGTTAATATTCGACGGTTGCTGGAAGGTTCTGTCGCATAATCATTAATGACACCGACATTTATGAAAATAATAACTGATTGTCTTGACACTAAGAAAAAAAGAGTCTCCCAAAACGGTCACCTACCTCGATTTTCATTACTTTGTTCAGTTACGAAATTGTGGGAACGGGTGACGGACCCTAGTAATTCGGGAGGATATTCTCTAGTCTTTATCATTCAAGACATTTTTTTAGGGAGAAGCGACATGTCTTTTATATTTTGAATTATTCCTGTCCCAATCTTTGCTAGGGTTCCTTTTGTACGTCTGCGTCCAAATAACCTGATATCACAATGCTAGATACCGGGGCATTGGCCTAATGATTAGAGTGTTCGCCAGTCGAGTCATACCAAAGACTCAAAAATGGTACTCAATGCCGCCTTGCTTACAGTCAGCATTATAAGGTAAGGATCAAGGATAAAATTGAACAATCAAGGGAAAGGAGTTGCGCCCTCCCCTACACTTCTATGTCATCATCATCATCATGTCGCGCCGTCTGCGCGGATATCCCTGACCGTCTCTCGCCATTTCTCCCTATCACTCATCGCCTCCGGCAGGTCTTCAGGATTACAACCCGTGTCCTCACATAGCTGCTGTATGTAAGTTCGTGCTGGTCGTCCCACACTTGCACATCCATGAGTGGGGGTCCACAGGAGTACATCGCTTATGAGCTCGTCCTTGCTTCTCCAGCAGTGTCCCGCGTGTCTGGTTCGTCGAACTTGTATAGTTTTTGTGATGGGGGGCAAGTGTCCGTATAGTTGGAGTCTCGTGGGGTGTTGTCGCCAGGACTTGTTTAATACTGCTCTCAACATTCTTGTGTAATTTCCGTCCAGCCTCCTCTCCAGCCGCTTCGTAAGCGTCCATGTGGTGCATCCATATAGCAGTATCGACACAACCGCTGCCTGGAAGAAACTGCGTTTCATTTTATCTGTTAGGTCCGACTTCCATATGATCGAGAGCCTATCGATAGCTGTCCATGCCTTCGTCAGTCGTGTGTCGATGTCCTTCTCGGTTGATGAGACGCTGCTTCCTAGGTAGGTGAATTTGTCGACTAGTTTCAGAGAGGCTCCGTCTAGTGTGGCAATGTTGCCTGTTTGGTTGTAACACATATATTCGGTTTTGTTTGCATTGACATGTAGGCCAATGCCAGCTGCAGCTCGTTCCAGACTATGTAGTAGTGTCTCTGCTTGATTAGGCGTATTCGCTAGTAACGCCAAGTCATCAGCGTAGTCGGCGTCCGTGATTGTTTTTGCGGGGTACCTTTTGCTTCTTCTCTTAGTCAGCTCAAAGCCATTTTCTCTGATTTTGTCGATCGAAGTCCTAAGCACATAGTCTAGACAGATGATAAAGAGGTACGGGGCTAGTGTGTCTCCTTGTAGTACTCCTGCAACAATGTCGAAGTATTCCGTGTCTCCATCTGGTGAACGTACTTTTACTTTGGTGTTTCTGTAGAGAATCATTATCGCTGCTACGGTTTCTTTTGGTAGGCCGTAAGCTAGTAGGATTTGCTCCATCTTCCCTCTGTGTATGGAATCGAAGGCCTTGGTAAAGTCGACAAATAGTAATGTCGCCTGTAAGTTTTTTGCCCGAACGCCTTCCAGGATTCTACGGATGGTCAGTATTTGTGAGGTTGTGGATCTATTTCTCCGGAAGCCATTTTGGTTTTTCCTAAGGATGTTTTCCATTTTGGGTTCTATGCGGTTTCGTAGTAGGGCATTGTAGAAAAACACTTCTATGTAGTAGCTATTAAAAAGGGAACCTTCGGGTCACTCTCGACTAAGGTCACCAACTTTACATATTTTCATCAGAGCCGAAACTTCTATTTGTGTAAGGGGTAAGTATGGCTTGCTTTTGTAACTTTTGTGATGAATAATGAGAGAAAAATGAGATTTTGGAAATTCTATATTTTAGCCTTTCGTGGTTGAATGTCATCGTCGAGGGAAATGGATACGGTGAACCAAGTTCGAGTGTTGAACAAGACTGTGATATAACAACTTGCCTAAATGTAAAATTCTGAATATAAACCAGTTGAAAAGTTAGAAAAGTTGGCGACCATAGTCGACGGTGACCGGAAGGCTCCCTTTTCGATAGCTACAACACGAGGTGTAGGGAAAGGTGCCACTACTTTCCCTGCATTACTCCACTTTACCCTTAATCCATACCTTATAATACTGAGTGTTAAGCAAGGATGCATCGACTACCCTTTTTTGAGTCTTTGGTATGGCTCGACCTGGGGTTGAACCCCAGTCTCCCGGGCCATTGTCGAACTTTTTACTCATTAGGCAAATGAACAGGTAAAAAAAGTAGTTAAATTCAGCATAAAATGACCTTTTGTCACATTCTCTTCCTGCAGATATATCATATATCATTTTCTGTCGTAGTTTTGTGATATCCATGGGGATTTTGCTGTGAGACACACACACACGTGCGCGCGCGCATATATATATATATATTTAGGATATATATTGAAATGTTTACAAATAGAGTTTAATTGTCAAAAACATTTATATTTCAAACTATTCAGTTAAGTCAAACAATTCAGTTTAGTATAGATATAGTTTTTGACCACACAAAGTTAAATGTCAAAACTTTAGGTTCAAGTAATTCTGCTTAGCATAAGTACGCATTTAAGTTATATTTGACCCATACATTAGACCCTATCAGGTGTTAATACTCTGGGACTGAGTGGACCTGTGTGCGATGGCAATGAAGAGGTTCTCCGCATTCCCCAAAACTCCAGTATCACAGAAAACTCACCATCAGATTGTTTAGTATCATATCCAGTACACTCGCTGGGTGGGGGGATCTTACCCCTCTGCAGAGGTTCGGTCGGTTTATTCTACAACCCCAGCCAACTGGGCAATCACGGAGAGAGGATATCGTTATTAATTGTTTAGCTAGTCTTTTTCCGATTTGTAAAAACTCGGAAAACCTGCTTACTAAATCTTACACCAAGTCAAAAGTTTACTTAGTTGACTTAGCTTGATTTATTGAGTGATAATTACTTAATGTATGTCGCTTCATCTAGGATTATTTCATGTCCATAAGTCAGGAAATTACATTCAATATACATGTATTTTTACATGCTTTCTTTAATTGCTTCTTAAGAGTCTTCTTCGTTAACGTCGAGCAGTTTCAAGTATTCCTTACTAAGACAAATAATTTGCACAGAGTTGGACAGTTTCAATTATTTCTATTCTAAATTATTAATAGCAATTGTGGGTAATTATTTCTCTTAATTAATGGCCATTTGTTTGCAGCAGGTATATTGTTTCAAGTGCCTAATAATTAATCCTCAGTAAATAATGTTAGCTTTTAGTTTATACGATTTGAATCACACTTTCGTTTGTTTAATCGCATATCAACCACCAATGATTGTCTAATGCTAAAGATATTCATATAAAAGAACAGCGGTGATACGATTTAACCAATATATATCAGTGGGGATTAGGTGTATAAAACTTTCGTAAGACTATTAGAAAATGATCGTTACAATTTGAGTGATATTTAAACTTGTTTACTTCGAATCCACAGTTTAACTCTTTAACCGTTTCGCTACAGAGACTCTCCACTGATTTAGCCCATAGATCGAACCATAATAATCACATGGTTTCAAATAATTATTTCTGTTTAATAATAGTTATATATTTGCACACAGTATTATCGTTTCAAGAAACTAATAATAATTCTTAGTAAATTTCTGTTGCTTCAAGTATATGCGTTCAAATAAATACGTACAGGTATTGTTTCAAGCATATTCAAATTGAACGTTAGATGAGATTTTAAAAGGTACTACTCCTAATCAAAGTGGAACTGGATGTAGTGACAATAAAAATGTAATCCACTCTCCCAAGTTTTCTTAAAATGGAGATTTATCCCCCGATACGGTTTAGTGCCATACCCAGGACACTTTGTCACAAGATATGAGGTTCGTAGTAAGGATCGAACTCACAAGACTAGCATTGATCTCCGACTCGTTTACTATTGTCGAGACACGAGATGAATCTTCATTAATCAATCTAAGCCAAACCTGCTGGCCCACTTGTCGAATCGTTACTTATATTACAGGTAAGGAGCAGAAAATTACCTGTGATTAAGGTTTGTAATCGATTTTTGATTGCAAATTATAAAGTGTTGTAATGGCAGAATCGAAGCTGATTCTGGTTTTCGCTTTCGATGCGTAATGAAAAGAAAAAAAAGGTAGGAATGAATTAGTTTGATAGAAAACACGTCGCTGAAGGATAGAGTTAGTTGTTAATTAGTAAAGGAAGAACAAGAAGAAGAAAAAAACGAAAAAGAAACTGTGAATTTGATGGACTTTATAATTGCACCTTGCTGCTTTTGCTAAACAAGAACATTTTCATCGTGTCTAAATGAGCTCGGACAAGAAATCCTTATTAAAGCAAAATCTTTTATTTCCTTCAAGCCAAAATTAGGTAAGATGAACTGAGTTGAAAACTAATTTTAGTGGAGAAAACCGTTTGTTACTAAACAGAATACGGTGCATTTTCCTCTTATTTATTCTATGTAGGAAGTTGTTATTTGCAGATGCGCATTTTGTCGTTCATCCTCTCTACAATACCGAAAATTTGGTTCCTTTGTTTAATGCTATATCAATCTACGTGCCCGACTCGTTGGTCTAGTTGGTAGAGTGTTCGGAAATGACCCAGGAGACCTGGGTTCAGTCCCAGGTCGCGTCACACCAAAGACTTAAAAAATGGTACTTGATACTTCTTTGCTTAACACAAAGTAATATAGGGTACGTAAAAAGGGTAAAGTGGAGCAATCCAGAGAAAAAAGTAGCGCTCTCACTACACCTCAGTAAAGTAGCTATTGTAAAGGCAGCCTTCGGGTCACCCTGGACTACGGTCGCCAACTTTACTTTTTACTTTACTTTGGTTATTGAATGCCCAACCCATCATTGTAGTGAAAGCATTTAAAACATAGATGAGGGTGAATAAGGTAGGTCAAAGTTTTCCCAATGGAAATAGACCGAAATTGAAAGTAACAGTGCAGCAGTGGTGCGAACTCGCTTACTTCGAAGCCGCAATTAAGAACATTAGCCACTACACCACGATGACTAACTTCATCAAATGTTTATCCCGCGATCATTATTCTTGTGCACTTCAATGAAACCAAATCAATATCCTATAATCCGAAATCGTTTAATCCGCTATAATATTCGAACTGATTTACCCATAAAAACGACCTTAAAATTGATTGATTGATAATGAATCTCCGAAGCCTTTTAACCCGTCAAAGGATCTTTCATGTCAAGAGGTTAAGGAATCGCATTCTTATTTATTTTTTGTGTTGTTTCAAAAAAGTTTTAAGCAGTACTATCGAATAATAACATATATTTATTGAAAATAATTACATTTGGAATTGAGCTCTAAAGTTTTTATGAGGAAGTGAAAAGGGGAATGCTATTTAGTGAAATTTATACTATTCTATGCTAACCTTGGCCACCCATATTCATTGGCCCATTCATTCTGAAAATATTAATAACATCCGTCCTGATTATACCACGATTACTAAAATATCTTAGTTACTCAATGCAAGAAAAAATAATTAAAAATGTTACATATTAGCTTTTGACTGGGTAGTGAGTATGGATTTAAAAAACAATATGTGCAAATGTCTCTTAAGGTAAATAAGGGACAGCAGAAATGTCACATAAATTGCCTATGTGAAGTTCCGAAAAGATTAATTGTGTAGGCGTCGGGAAAATATATATTACAACGGATGTTTTTAGCTTCAAGGAATCGTCGGTCAGTCAGCAGAGAGAGCACTGAGTCCTCAATTAGCAGAGTAGACAAGCCATGCTGTTTTCAGTGTTTGACCCGAGGGACAGGATGACCCTAGGTTGTAAGGTAGCCTGGAGACGTATCTCAACTTGATGTAAATTATCTGTTTATCCGACGCAGGGAACAATTTCGACCTTTGATAAATAAAAAAAAAAATTTATATTTTTATAAATAAGTGTTATCACTTTCTTCCTCGTAGAAATTGTTTCCTCAGTTAAAAGGAAGAAATGTTATCAATGATAAAACGTGCAATAGTTCAATGGAGGTGCCCGTGGTGTAATGGTTATCGTCGTAAGAAATGGACACGGTGACATGAGTTCAAATCCTGGACGAGACTGATTGCATTTCACATAGCACTAATACCCTTGGGAAAGGTAGGAATCCAATTATTCTCCCTCCAGCTATGGGTAAATAATAGGGTAGACTAGGTTCTTCAGCCTTGGTTAGGCAACTAGTCTAGGAGAAGGAAAACTCTGAATTCAAACCTGTTAAACTTCGCTTAAAAATTGACCTTGTGTCATATCCTGCCCAAGCGGAGGGGTTGGGTAAATAAGAATAGTTCATGATAAACTTACCCATCGAATACAATTAACTTTTTTTTCCTCATAACAGGTTATAATGAAGTTATACACTGCAATCCCCAGATTTGCATTTCTGGAGCCACACAATCAGATGCAATCTAGTGTCATATCCAGGACACCCTCGTGCATTTCAAGCCCCGCCGTCAGCATTATAATCTAATTTGATGATGCACAAGGGAGAGAAGCCATCCTTGCGTGAGCTTTGTCAGAATACATTAACGGGGAAAGTCAACCTTAATAAACATCTGATGATGCATAGTTGAGAAGAGAAATTCTTGTGTGAGGTTTTTCGAAAGAAATCTACTTTTAATGCCAGCCTTAACTGATGATGTAGAGTTAAGAGAAGCCATCATAGTTTACTGTTTGTCTAAATACATGAACGGATAAAGCACACTTTAGTAATCACCTGATGATGCTCAAATGAGTGAAGCTATTCTAGAGTGAGGTTCGTGTGAAGACATCTGCTGCTTTCCGTTCATATTTACCGTTTGCTTGTTCTATAATTCGATCTTTATAAGCAGAGGTACAGTGATGCGAATACATATAAAAAAAAGCGAGTCATCGAAAGAAATATGTATAAATAAAGGTCAACATCTCTTTCGTACTTATTTAAATTGTTACAAACGAAATACGAACAAGTATATATTTTCTGTACGACATTTCATATCAAATCTGGAGTAGACTGGAGATTTTGCAGGTAAAAAATAACAAACCAGAAAAATCAACAAAGATACATGGTTGGGTGTTTTTTAGGTTATTAAGTGTCAAATCCCGTTTATCTCTCTCTCTCTCTCTCTCTCTCTCTATATATATATATATATATATATATATATATATGTATATATATGTACATAAATCGTTTTAAAAATTACCTACAAGGTATTCACTTACAAATTACACACACGTATATATATATATATATATATAAGTTTCAGTTTACAAATTAAATATACGTATACATATATATGTAATTTGTAAGCGGATAGTTTCTTGACAACTTTATTTTAAAACGGTTTATTGGAGTTCATTTGTTTGCACGCAATTGAAAGGTTCAAGTATTCTTATCTAAGACTAATAATTCTATTTAATAATCGTCATTTGTTTGTACTCGGTCAAATGATTTAAAGCATTGCTATTTAACATTAGTAATTTTAATGATCAAGTATTCCTATCTAATGCAAATAATTTGTACACAGCTGTATAAGTTCAAATAACTAATAATAATGATCTTAGAAAATGTTCTTATAGTTCTATTTCCCTCGAAATGGGACCCTAACTGGAGCAAACTGTTCGGATCGGAGAAAACCTAGGAGTAATGTCAATGAAGGGTCACTCCTCCAAAACTCTAGGACCGGAGCCTTTCCATGAAATAATTTAGTGTCATATCCAAAATACAAAAGAATCTGTTTCTCTCTATGAGGAACAGTTATTCTCTTCTTTTGTGAAACGTACGACTCTGTGAGCCTTTAAATATTCAATACATTGCCTTTACGACAAAGATGTATGTGTAATCGATGATTGAATAAAACAATTTCTCTTTGGTAATATTTTGGAGAAATCGTATTTGATAATTCCTTTAACGGATGTTGAACTTACATTGCATACCAAATTCGTATAGAAATTATATTATGGTGAATCTAGTTTCGTGGAAGATGCAGAAACTAATTTAAGGCAAACACTTGCGACACTGACCCGCGCAGATGTAACAAAAATAAAGAACTTTCTCCGCACTAGTAAGGAAATAGATGTCATTCTTGTATAGCCTTAAGTTATAGAAATGACAAATTATTAGGTAAGTCCAGGTTTATCAAATTATGGATCAAAAAGCGATTAATCACATGTTGAAGTGAATTCCATCATCACACCATTTTATATTGACAACGTGACACTTGAAATAGCAAAGCGAGCGAAGCAGTAATGTTTTGTGTTTAAAAGTGAAGGAAACCAGATATTTTGTCTATATTTCTGAGATGAGGTATTATGTACATTATTTACATTTCTATTGTCCTCACCTTTGTCGCCATGTTTATCACAACTTTTCGGCCGTTGTACGCTTCGGTCTTCTTCAGTTCGACATTCCAACCACCTGAAGAAGACCAGAGCGTACAACGACCGAAACGATGTGATAAACATGGCGACAAAGATGAAGACAATAGTCTGAAAAATGTAAATAGTATACCAGATATTTTGTTTGGTTTACTCTATTTGTTTAATCGCTTATCAACCTTCAATGGTTATTTAATGCTAAAGCTATCCATGTAGAAGAAAAGTAGTGGTAATATTTAATTCATTGTTGGTCGAACTATTTGAATCTTTACTTCTACCACAGGGAGTTAAAATAACAATGTAGACATTTATTGCATTTTTAAAATCCATTTTACTGACTTGATTTAGTTGGCTAGTTGATTTGTACTTTTATCGGCATTTAATTCTGATGTGGCGTATTTTAATCTGAAACTTTGATTAAGTTTGTCTATAGTGTTTTTTAAAAAATGTTAGATGCATATGTATTTGTAAATAAATATTTTTCTGCATGTAGGTTTGACCGATTAACTTATTTATATTTGTATATACTTATTTGTAAACAATTATAGCTTTGATAAACTTTTATAAATACAAATGATTTGAATGCTCTATCAGCTGTTTGTAGAATACACTGACTGCTTCTCTGCATTGGAGAAGGACCCGCCTTCCATTGAGTTTCCTAGATATATTACTAAACAATCTGATGGCAAGGTTTCAGTAATGCAGTAGCTTGGGGAGTGTGGACTATCCCTTCATTGCCATTGCTCCCAAGCCTACTCTGACCGGGAATGGTAGCACTCGATGAAGTCCTATCTATTGGTCATATAAAACTGGTTAACATTTAAACCGTCAACTTTTACTAAACTGAAAAGTTTTAAACAGAACTGCTTGATCATTCAAATTTGTTTAATCAAATGACTGGTATTTCAATTGAATTATTAGAGATACATAGCAATACGTATGACTATTTAACTTTGTTGACAAGCTAAAATAAATTATTTGAAATGGAACTGTTTGATCATTTAACTGTGCTTAGACAAATGACTGATGTTTAATTGAATTATTAGTGACACATAGTAATACTTGAAAGCATTGACTTGTGTCAAAACCAACCATTAATAGTGAATAGAATTATTCGTATTGAATTGAAATAAGTGAAACTATCTAACCGTGGGTAAAATAATTACTTCATGTTCTTTTAAAATGTTATCTACAAAATGTGTTAATAAATCATTTGATATATCTATATGAAAATGATTTGGCGATAAATAGCCAACAATATACCCTAAAACCAAACCAAACCAAACCATATAAATAACTTGAACAAAGTGACATGGTTTCGAATATCATCATCATCATCATCGTGGTGTAGTCGTTATCGTCGTAGGAAATGGACTTGGCGACACCAGTTCAAATCCTGGACGAGACTGATTGCATTTCACATAGCACTAATACCCTTGGGAAAGGTATGAATCCAATTATTCTCCCTCCAGCTATGGGTAAATAGTCGGACAGACTAGGTTCTTCAGCCTTGGTTAGGCAACTAGTCTAGGAGAAGGAAAACTCTGAATTCAAACCTGTTAAACTCCGCTTAAAAAATTGACCTTGTGTCATATCCTGCCCGAGCGGAGGGGTTGGTAAATAGTATCATCATCATCATCATCTCGTGCCACTAGCACGGATATCCCTGACCCTCCCTCGCCACTTCTCCCAATCGTTGATCGCCTCTGGCAGATCTTCAGGGCTACATCCCATATCCTCACATAGCTGCTGTATGTATGTTCGAGCTGGCCGTCCTGCTTTTGCCCGGCCATATGTGGGGGTCCATAGGAGTACATCACTTATGAGCTCGTCCCTGCTTCTCCAGCAGTGTCCTGCATGTCTGGTTCGTCTTACTTGGATAGTTTTCTTGATGGAAGACAGGTGGCCGTATAGTTGGTGCCTTGTGGGGCTTGTTCAATATTTCTAGCCGCATTCTTGTGTAATTGCCGTCTAGCTTCTTCTCCAGCCGTTTAGTTAGCATCCAAGTAGTGCATTCATACAGCACTATCGATACGACCGCTGCCTGGAAGAAACTGCGTTTCATTTTATCGGTCAAGTCTGTCAATATAATAATCTAATTCTAATAGGTATTAAAAGATAAATTTGACATTATGATCTGGTCACATAATTAAAATCAGTATTAATGAATTAAATCCTCATTTCGATCTTGTACACGGATTCCGTGTATAAATTTGTTGGAAATTCTGTTCTTGTTCAGTGTACTGACATTTCATCAAAAAGTTAATTGAACTCTAACACCATAGAAGTACCGCTTCGTTGTTTAATTTTTTGTGTACAAGAAAATGCTACCAAGGAGGTGCATCTCGATCTGACATTTCGATGTTGATTTAGTTTGGGTATGTTTTATGGCATATCAACCAGTGCAGGTTATTCGATGCAAAATCCCCTTTATATATATATATATATATCAAATGTAATTTATTTGTGATTAGATTTTGTTCATAATATTTTTAAACCAGTCTAAGCTCATTTCTTTTGCACTCAAATAAATTGTTCCGATTATTTCTAACACGAATGATTGTATTTACTGTTAAGCATTTACTTGAACATATTTAAAGGTATATACATATAATTTAGTAGGTAATTTCATTTTTAAATGAGTTAGAACAATTTTTTGCACAATAGTATGGCTATTGTTTCAGAAAGGTAAATGTTTTCAATAATTGCCTACAGTAATAATTCTATTCAATATTAATAATTTGCTTACAATGAAGCCATTACCCATATTACTATTCAACACAATTCATTTCCATACAATTAAGTGGTTACAAGTATTACTACGTCATTCTAACAATCCAGTTTAGACACAGTTAAGATTTTAAAGTATTGCTAATAATCGTATTCAACATTTCACCTTCGTTAGCTTTTGGAGGTGCCCGTGATGTAGTCGTTATCGTCGTAGGAAATGGACACGGCGACACGAGTTCAAATCCTGGACGAGACTGATTGCATTTCACATAGCACTAATACCCTTGGGGAAGGTATGAATCCAATTATTCTCCCTCCAGCTATGGGTAAATAGTAGGACAGACTAGGTTCTTCAGCCTTGGTGAGGCAACTAGTCTAGGAGAAGGAAAACTCTGAATTCAAACCTATTAAACTCCGCTTAAAAAATTGACCTTGTGTCATATCCTGCCCGAGCGGAGGGATTGGTAAATAGTACCTTCGTTAGCTTGCAATTGCCTTGTAACACAAACAATTACATTAAGTATCTGTCATTTGTTTGCACATAGTTCGAATATCAGACAGTTCTATTTGACCCATAGATAGTGTAATATAATGGCCGAGGGATTTCGTTTTATGCCTTTGGGTTTAGTTAGGCAGAGAACCTTTTGGCTCGGTGCATGGGTTACTTAGGTGCAAGATTAACGCAGGTGTACACGCGCGCGGGCAGAACGGACGTGTCACTCAGAGATGTCACAATAGCCCAGATGGGAAACGGAGCTACAGGGTGTGGGTGACGTCACGCACCGGAAGTGCGCGGAGGATTTGGGGGATTTTGAAATAGTCAGTTAGTTGAGTTGAGAACTAGACATCAGACGAGAAGGGTCGACTTTCGGGGCTTGCAGATGCCAGACGAATTTGCGCGCTACGGGCGCCGCACGAGATGGGGGAGCAGATGGAAAAGCCAGAATAGAAAGAATAATTATCTCTCTTCTTTATGTCAAAACCTTTAACTCAAAGGTTATAAAAGGTTTCGTAACTGAACTTAGAAGTCGTTACGTGGTTTTTCGTGTTTCGGGATTCCTATGTTCTATGTATATATGTTATGAACATTCTATGTACGTTTTACACATATCCGGATATATGGCTATGTTACAATAGGACCCTATCATGTACTACCATTCCGCGTCAGAACAGACCAGGGAACAATGGCAATGAAGGGGAATTCTTCATTCCTCAAATCTCTCGCATGACTGGATCATCATAACCAGATTGTTTAATTTCATATCCAGTATACTCTTTCGGAGAGTCTTAACCCTGTCTAGAGATGGAGTCGGTGTATTCTACACCTCCAACCGATTGGAAAGGGATGGTTGTAATGGCCACACAGCATTTATGTGTATATGACCATATGATTCAGTATAAGACTTTCCATTTTATGAAGGAAATGATTTTTCGTATGCAATTTACATCAATATCCAAGGAAGCACATTCTTCTCTTATTACTTTTTCCTTCCTCTTTTATTTTCATTTGTTTAATAGTGCTAAGCTTTATTCGCAAAAACAAGTCTATCTTTCTTATTGATTTCAAGTTCTGAAGAATGGCATTATAATTACATTGGATCCAAAGAAGGAAAAAAAAAAAAAAAAGAAAAGAAAGAATTCGATCTAGGAGTTGGCTTTAATGATACATTTGAAGCTGATAATCATCTTTTGTATATTGTATCAATGACATGAGGAAATAATTGACTGGATGGTTAGAAAATGTATTTCAAGGGACAAAAATATATAAAACCCTAAAAAGACTTTAGATTGAATATTGTACTGAATCCTGGGATACAGTGTCGAGGCATGAAAACTGAGGTGTAATACTGAGATTGGGATGGACAGAAAGAAGAGTGAAAAAATAATAAAAAGAAGAAAAGATTACAGTTACAGGGATACATTTTTTAAGAAAAATAGGATTATTGACCTAATGGTTAGAATGTTCGCCACTGGTCCCGGAGACCGACGTTCAATGGTATTTGATGCCGATTTGGTTAACACTCAGCATTACAAGGTACGGATCAAGGGTAAAGTAGAGCAATCTAGGGAATTGAGTATTGCCCTCCTTTACACCTCGGTGTAGTAGCTATTGATAAGGGAGCCTTCGGGTCACTCTCGACCAAGATGGCCAACTTTACTTATTTACTTACTTACGTTGGTAGAATGGAAAATGAGAGGTGATCTAATGAAACTTACAAAAAAATTAATAAAACTTCTAATTATATAAATCTTTTCAATTTTCAACGGAAATTTACTGTCTTAACTCTTCTCAAAAAATTAAGTCTACTAACCAAGTAGATGTTAGGAAAAAGAAGTCAAGAAAACATTTTTTTGGAACTATCGGTGTATTCACTCAGAATTTCATCAATAGTTATCTCTCTCTCTCTAAATATATATATATATATATAGGGAGAAAGAGAGATAGTTTGAGAGAGAGAGAGGGGGTGGATAGAAAGAATATTAATAGTTTATGTTTTCATACCGGACATTGGCATAATGTTTAGAGTGTTCGCCAATGGCCCGAGAGACCTAAGTTCAATCCCAGGTCGAGTCCTACCAAAGACATTAAAAATGGTACTTGATGCCTCCTTCCTTAACACTCAGCATTATAAGGTACGGATAAAAGGTAAAGTGGAGAAATCCTGGGAAAGGAGTAGCGCCTTTTCGTACACTTTGGTGTAGTAGCTATCGAAAAGGGAGCCTTCGAGTCACCCTCGACTATGGTCACCAACTTTACTACTACTATGTGTTCTATAAATGTATAGATTTTAATGGTTAAAGAGAGAAAACAAAAAAACGGGAAGATGCCCAAGGAAGCACAAACAAGCAAATAATGATAATTATAATATAGAACATGAAGGAGACAATTATACCAATTTTGATAAGTGCTTTTGGTACACTAACTAAAGTACTATTAAAGGGACTGAAAGACTTGGAAGTTAGAGGACCAGTGGAGACCCTCGAAACTATAGCATTATTGAGAACCGCTAGAATACTGAGAAGAGTCCTGGAGACTTTAGGAAACTTGCTGTCACTAAAACTCCAGTGAAAGACCATCAGCTAACGCTGATGTGAAAAACTCTGATGAGTAAATAATAATAACAACGAACAAATGTCATATGCACATCCAAAAATCTGTCATGTAAAATGAAACGCAGAATCTCCCCTGGGAATTTGAGATTCAAACGGATCAACTAATCTCGGCCAGAAAACCAGACGTAGAAATAATCAACAAGAAAAAGAGAACTTGCAGAATTGCTGTCCCGGCTGACCACAGTGTGGAATTAAAAGGAAGCGAAAAGAATAACATGTACTGCAAACTTGCCAGGGTGTTAAAAAAAGTGGAAAAATGAAAGTAACGAGATTACCAATTGTAATTGTTGCTCTTATTACAGTCATCAAATGATCAGTTCAAGGGCGGCAGGATATAGAAATAACAGGACAAGTGAAGAACATTATTAGGTTGGCTAGAAAACTGAGAAGACTTCTGGAGATTTGATGAGTCTTATTCTCACTCAAACTCCAGTGAGAAACAATCGGCTAACGCTGGTGGGAAAAACTCGAAAAGGAGTACAATCATAAATGAAATTTGGCGGATCACAAATTGAAAATAAAACAAACATAAAAAAAAAATTTGACTAGCTAATAGGGTTAAAAAGCTGTGTAACATGAGGGTTTCGGTGATAGCAACTGTCGTTTGTGTGTTTTAAACGGTCCCCAAATGCTCGGTAAAGGGGCATGAAGAATTGGAAATCGGAAGACGAGCCGAGACAATTCAAACTACAGCATTGTAAGATTGGACAGAATACTGAGATGAGACTTGTTGTTGCTCAGATTTCTAGTAAAAGACCACGCGCTTCGTTCGTTTAAGCTTAGTGAATTCGTTTGTGACTTGTTACAGTTGTGAATGATGACAATTTCTTTTTTTTAGTTGTAGCCAACTTCATCGGTTGTATTAATAGTTTAGTTATAGAATAGATTCATAATTAAATTAAATTATTTTATACTATTAACAAAGTTGAGCTATCTATACAAATTTAAAACGTTTCTATTAATATTTAGTCCCGCTACTAAACATCGGCCAGTAAGTAAATCTATTTTTGTTTCTTTGTTATATGGCATATTGTAGTATAGGACAAAAAAGAATTAAAGCGTTGTGTCTGATAAAAAAGAAATGAATTCACAAAAAAGAAACACTCGAAACTTGAATCTCAAGGAAGAAAATAGTAGTCGTTTTTATTTTCGGGAATTACAACGGACTGTTGTTAAAATGTTCGTTCAATAGCCTTCTCTTTTCTTTTTTCTTTTTTTTTCGTTATCAAACATCTCCTTTCTTTATCACTCTTTTCCTCCGTGAAATTTAGCTAGCGTTCGTAGAAAAGGTTCACCTTCCACTTCTTGGCGATGGCGGCGGCGTTTTTATCGTCGGCTTTTTTATGTTTATCATATCAGTCGGATTGCTATGACAGGCTGGGCTCTATGCGT
Source organism: Sepioteuthis lessoniana (assembly GCA_963585895.1). NCBI lineage: Eukaryota > Metazoa > Mollusca > Cephalopoda > Myopsida > Loliginidae > Sepioteuthis > Sepioteuthis lessoniana. Next base: position 40,874,537 of record OY757930.1, read on the forward strand.
TGTGCGGCGTGCGCCTCTGTTGAAACCTGTTCCAAAACCTATCTTGAACTACCAAAATCTCGCAACTTTATTTTCTTATATAGCGATTTGATGGAATCAATTCGAAGGTTCTTGAAGTTCCGATGCTCACCTGTGGAACAGTATTGCAACACGTGAAAGTTCACGCGCGAATGTATCAAAATCACGCTTTTTCTCTAAAGGTTACTCTGCCTGCACGAGCGAGGTTCGTGACAATTTTTTGATTGTAAGACCTTTGTACCCAATGACTGATGACAGCTGATGTGCCTGAAAGTTGTTTAACCTTGAGAACACCGCAATTTAATGACGGCGCCTGTCTGTAATATTACAATATTACCCTTTCTGCGGCATCTAATGAAAAATCCATACTTGTAAAATAACAACAGATTACTATTTAACTGGGGGATAAGGAAAGTCATACATTTCCGAAAGTGAAGATTACAGTGCAAATAGAGTTCGAACTCACTTACTTCAAGGCCATAGTCCAGGATATTAGCCATTAAATCACCATAGATTAAGTGATATAATTAAAATAGTTTGCTATATATCATCATCATCATGTCGTGCCGCCAGCACGGATATCCCTGACCCTCCCTCGCCACTTCTCCCTATTATTCATCGCCTCTGGCAGGTCTTCAGGGTTACATCCTGTGTTCTCACATAGCTGCTGTATGTATGTTCGAGCTGGTCGTCCTGCTTTTGCTTGGCCATATGTGGGGGTCCATAGGAGTACATCACTTATGAGCTCGTCCTTGCTTCTCCAGCAGTGTCCTGTGTGTCTGGTTCAACATTGACAGTCCTATAACAATTTTCATTTTCAGAAGTTAGAGACATTATTATTATATAATTTGTTCAAAAGTGATTCAGAAAGAAATAATCTTGAGGTTTCAGGTTCTATCCTAATAACAGGCGAATCTAACAAGCAATACTTACTATAGCTTAACGCTTGTACCCGGGCATGGTTAATGGAATTGGAACAGTCTTCCCCTGTGGTTCAAATAAAAGGGTCAGTTTGGGAATCTGTGTGGACTCTCACGTTCGACATGAAAGACCTGAAGAAGGCAGAAGTACATATCGAGCCCAGCACTACTCGAGCTTCAGGGGGCCGTGCCCACATCTCGCTATAATCCTCTCAGGGTCGGGGGCTTGGTTTATTGCCTTGAGCCTGAGGCGAACTTTTATAGAGGAGTACCAACAGGACCAGAGCTGCCAGGTTCTATGGCCTTGTGTCACGATCTTTCGCTTGGTAGGATGTAGGACAAATGCAGTAATATGCTGACTAAGTTGTTCTCCCCTAGCTCCGGGTTACCTTCGTCGTGTCGCTTGTGAAGGAAGCCATTCGAAGATGCAGTAATATATCATCTTTACTGCGTATACATTTGTTAATGTTATAAAGTTCCAACCTCTGTTTTGGTTATTTCTCATTCAGTAACCTTTTGTTAGTTTACAACACACTTTTCTTGGTGCTTATATACGGACACAGGAAAAAGGATAAATACAAATATGAATCATTTGTTTGTACACAGTTAAATTAATTCAATTATTGCTATTAACATTCGTAATTTTAGTCATTATTAATTCCTAACACCAGCAATTTGCTTACAACTTTATTGTTTAAATGACAATTAATAATTAATCCTTTGAAAATGATTGAACTGTTTTACTTGACACAAAGAAGGAACCCTAATAGGAACTACTTCTCCGGGTCAAAATGGTTCAGAGAGTAATGGAAAGGAAGGGTTATTCTACATTCTCAAAACCCCAGCACTGGATTCTCACCCTCAGGTGCAGTATAGTGTCATACCCAGAACACTGAAAGTCTTAGTTTTCACAGCGCAACTGACTCTCAGTGACTCCTTGCTTGAAAATTTAAGATAAAGTGTTTGGGGTTTTATTTGCAACAATTTGCATACTACGCTCGAGACAATTATATAGTTACTCAGGCTTGATGTCACCACCAATGACAATATCAATGACAGTTTACTAACTAGATATATCGATACAAATTAACACACATTGATCATACTTCATAAGAAGTTATCACTTGAAGATCTTCTTGACGCTTATATACGGAGAGGAAAAAACTAAATACAATATTTCTTTCTACAAAGAGAAGTATTTGCTTGTATCCTCGATGACACTGCCTATGACAATTTACTTACGAGCCTATTAAAAACAAAATAAACAGTTCATATGAATTCTTAAAATATATTAGGACGCTTTACACATAAACACAGTTTCTTCCAAGCAGCAGTCGTATCGATACTGTTATATGGATGCATTACATGGACGCTTACTAAACAGCTGGAGAAAAAGCTTGACGGCAATTACATAAGAATGCGGCGAGCAATATTAAACAAGTCCTGGAAGCAACACCCCACAAAGCAGCAGCTATACAGCCACCAACCACCCATCACGGCGACTCGAGTTCAAATCCTGGACGAGACTGATTGCATTTCACATAGCACTAATACCCTTGGGGAAGGTATGAATCCAATTATTCTCCCTCCAGCTATGGGTAAATAGTAGGATAGACTAGGTTCTTCAGCCTTGGTGAGGCAACTAGTCTAGGAGAAGGAAAACTCTGAATTTAAACCTGTTAAACTCCGCTTAAAAATTGACCTTGTGTCATATCCTGCCCGAGCGGAGGGGTTGGTAAATAGTACCAACCACCCATCACGAAAACTATCAAAGTCAGATTAACCAAACATGCAGGACACTGCTAGAGAAGTAGGGATGAGCTCATAAGTCATATACTCCGATGGTCCCCTTCACATGGCCGAGCAAAAGCAAGGCGACCAGCTCGAACCAACATACAGCAGATCTGTGAGGATACGGAGTGTAGCCCTAAGGACCTGCCGGAAGTGATGAACGATAGGAAGGGGTTGCGAGAGAGGGTCAGGGATATCCGTGCTAATGGCACGACAAGATGATGATGACGTATAAAAAGCATAAATGATAATTTACAATTATTTCACTTGATGCAAGTTTTCCCGTTAGCGTCAGCAGAGTCTTCATGCCCATCTTAACAATGTTGTTATCTTGATGGTCTTGATTCTTCCTCAAATTTTCTGCTTGTTTAGTCCATTTTCCAATCTTTTGGATACTGTTCCTTTCACAACAACAAGAATTATCATTTCTATCACTGTCATGTTTACAGTGAGCGGAACAAGAATATATTGCTTGAAATATAACGGCTTTTAACATTGAAATTGTACTTCCGCTAAACTGAATTGTTTCAAATATAACTGTTTTAATATCTAACTGTGTGTAAACAAAAACTATACACATACAAAACTAAATTTGTTTGAATTCGAACTGTTTGAGTGGGTGAAACTGAATTGTTTGAAATAGAACTGTGTGGAAAAATATATTTATATTAAACTGAATTATTTGAAATAGAAAGGTTCGACTAAACTGCGTAGCTTGAAATAAACATGTTTTAGATATTTAAGTTATGTACTTCGGCTGAACTGAATTGTCGGAAATAGAACTGTTTTTGTATGAAAAGGGATTTGGCATTAAATAACCTACAAATGTTGATATGCCATAAAACCTAACCAAATCAAACCAAACCAGAGTAAAGTACGGAATAATTTTTAAAACTTTTTTTTTAGATTGAGTCGTCCAATTTTTAGAAAAAAAATCACTAAATCTAAATTTTCATGATTATTTCTATCATTCAAGCTCTTTTTAAATTAAAATTCAGCCTAATATGAGTGTGCAAGAAAAGAAATGACAAAGAATCTACGATATGCTTAGCGCCGCAAACAAGCCAAATTTTCTTTATCAACTCAAAGAAAGATTTTTTTCAGAAAAGGAGCTTCTTAAAGAAGAGGAGGAGAGGAGGATTTACAAAAACAAAACAACGAAAAGAAGGCTTTTTAATTTCACTCGCTACAGCGATTAAGGGCCCAACAATACTGATTAGAAAGTACGCTAATGAACTGATAGTCCACGAGAAAACTGTGAGGACAGCAATTAAACAAGATTTAAGCCCAGACCTTAAGACGCTTGATTACGCTAAGCGGGGCGTTTTAGAAAACAAAGCAAATGCAATTTTCCCTCTATATATTAGTTCGCTTAAGACTGCTATTGAGAATGAATGGAATAAAATGTCTGAAGAATTTATTTTGAAGTCATGTCTATCGTTTTGAAGGCACGTTGATAAAATGATTGAAAAAAGATTGATGGCCATATTGAGTATATTTACTGTTTTGCATTGATCTCATTTAGTTGTTTATATTTTTTGAATAAAAATCAATCTTGTTTTATAAAAGATTCGAACATTATTATACTATAATATTCTTAATTTTGCTTCTGCATATTCTACAGCATTTTTAAACTCTATGGCAAGATCTAAGTTTTTTCAATCGCTACCAGATCCACTCTGGCACGGAGTGGTAGCACCTAGGGTCCTATCCGTGGGTCAAATAGACCTAAACCGCGTACTTATACAAAACTAACTTGCTCGAAATAGTACTGTTTTGACATCTAAACTGCGTATTTATACTAAACTGAATTGTTTGAAATGTAACCGTTTTTGTAAACGATTAATAAACCAATAGGCATATATTTTACAGTTTCTCTTTTAATAACTGTTAATATTTATATTTCTTTTAAATAAAGAAGTATTTGCTTTTCACTTGTTACCAAGAATTAAATATCTCACCACCTCTGTATCTGGGGTCACATGATTTTCTGGATCAAATCATAAACTAAAATATATCAATGAAAATGTTTTAGTAATTGATCAAAATTTGATAAACCTCCATCGCTTTTCAATTCCGCCAGTCTCTTTAGGGACAGTTCCTAGAGCGCCAATTATAATTGGTATCACTGTCATCTTCACATTTTATATCTTTGTCAATTATCTGGTAAGATGAAAAAGAATATGCTTATCTTTTCAATTACTTTTTATTTTCACTCAGTATTCTGCTGATTCTGCAAAATCTAGTTAGTAATTTTTATTGTCAACAACACTAGCTGTGATTAAGTGTACTGACACAGCAACAGCATGGAAGAAATCGTCTTCGCTATATTAGCATCACTTTCTATAGTGGAGACACTTTTTCCGAGTTATGTGAACATGTCAACTAATTTCAGAGCATCACTACTTAGAGTTGAGATGGCCTCTTATATCATAAGGCATTATGAAACAATTTTTTTTTCAAAAAATAGACTATGATTTATGTAAATCTTTTTTTTATGTTTCTGAATTTGTTGAATTATCATCATCATCATATCGCGCTGGTAGCACGGATATCCCTGACCCTCTCTCGCCACTTCTCCCTATCGTTCATCGCCCTAGGAAGGTCTTCAGGACAACATCCTGTATCCTCACATAGCTGCTGAATGTACGTTCGAGCTGGTCGTCCTGCTTTTGCGCGGCCATGTGTGGGGATCCATAAGAGTACATCTCTTATGAGTTCATCTCTGCTTCTCCAGCAGTGTCCTGCATGTCTGGTTCGTCTAACTTGAATAGTTTTCATGATAGGGGGCAGGTGGCCGTACAGTTGGTGTCTTGTGGGGTGCTGCTGCCAGGACTTGTTCAGGATTGCACGCAGCGTTCTTGTGTAATTGCCATCCAGTTTTTTCTCCAGCCGTTTTGTTAGCGTCCATGTAGTGCATCCATATAGCAGTATCGATGTGACCGCTGCCTGGAAGAAACTGCGTTTCATTTTATCGGTTAGGTCTGATTTCCATATAATCGATAGCCTATTGATAGCCGTCCATGCTTTCGTTAGCCTCGTTTTGATGTCCTTTTCGGTTGATTCGACGCTGCTTCCTAGGTACGTGAATTTGTCTACTAGTTTAAGTGGGGTTCCTTCTAGAGTGGAGATGTCCCCCGTTTGGTTATAGCACATATATTCCGTTTTGTGTGCATTAACATAGAGGCCTATGCTTGCTGCTGCTCGTTCCAAACTATGCAGAAGAGTTTCGGCTTGGTCAGGTGTATTTGCCAGTATCGCTATGTCATCGGCGTAGTCGGCGTCGGTAATTGTTGTTGCGGGGTATCTTCTGCTTCTTTTCTTCGTCAGTTCGAAGCCATTCTCTTTGATTTTGTCAATCGATGTTCTAAGTACGTAGTCTAGACAAATGATAAAGAGGTACGGGGCCAGCGTGTCCCCTTGTAGTACTCCTGCTACAATGTCAAAGTATTCCGTGTCTCCATCCGGTGATCGTACTTTTACTTTAGTGTTTCTATAGAGAATTGTTATTGCCGCTACGGTTTCTTTAGGTATGCCGTACGCTAGTAGGATTTGTTCCATCTTTCCTCTGTGAATGGAGTCGAAAGCCTTGGTAAAGTCGACAAATATTAATGTCGCTTGTAGGTTCTTTGCCCAGCCCTGCAGCTTTCCTATTTTTAATTTTTTTAAGAACCGAGTCGAGTTCTTCTTGTGTGAACGGTCCTAGTTTAATGTCTAATTGTTTGCTAATTATTCTGGTGATTGGTTCATGCGTTATTTTTGGTGGGTTTCCAAGTAAGTTTTCGAAGTGCTGTTTCCACAGTTTTATTCTTTCTTGTTGGTTTGCTGCTTTAAGTTTTGCTTTGGCTGTGTTCTTTCTTCTGCTCACTTCATTTATTGTTTGCCAGGCTATTCTAGATTGTCTATCTTCCACCGAGTCTCTAATCTTATCTATCTGATTTTGAATGTATTCTGTCTGTTCCTTTATATATATGCCTGCTAATTGATACTGTGCCGTTTTTAGTTTTAAGGCATTTGTGTTTTCGATAGATTTTGGAGGCTGTTTTCACTAGTGCACGTTTTTCTCTCACCGCTAAAGTTTCCCATGGGACTCTATATTTAGTTTTAAGTTTTGTTGGAATGTATTTTGCTGCTGCCTCGAGGTGTGCATTGACGAAGTTTTCATATTCGTCGTTTTGTGTACTTTTTTCCGTCTTTTCTTGTAGTGTTTCGAATCTGTTTCTTAATTCTAATACGTATTTATCTCTTATATCTTTGTTGTTTAATAGGGCCCAGTCATAGTGTTTGGTGGTCGCTGTTCGTTTGGCGTTTTTTCGTAGGCTTAACCGTATTTTCGCCGTGACTATTCGGTGGTCGGTGGACACACCCTCAAAAGAGGAGTATGCCTCGCAATTCAATGCACTATTTTTCCATTTCTTGTTTATAAGGACGTAGTCTATCTGAGCTTTAGTATTGTTTGCGTACGTGTATGTCCATAGTTTGCCCTCTCTTTTTTGGTAGTTTGTATTGAGGCATGCTAATCTATTTTCTATCATGAAATCTGTTAGATGTTGCCCATTCCTATTTGACGTGTTGTGGAGGCTGTATTTGTTGTACCGTTTTTCCCGATTTGGGCATTCATGTCTCCGAATTCCCACAAGTTCAGTTTTTTTTTTTTAATACGAAAGATCGATCGTTCCCCGATGATTTACATGAAAAGTTCCTATATAAGATTTAGCCGACGTTTTTTGTTTCTTTTAACTTTAATAGTACGAAGGGCATTAATAGAGAGAGACGGGCAATATATTTCCTTTGTTACAAGAAAAGGAAGCGCTCAAAAAGCTGGTCACCTCTTCAAAAAGCAATAACACTACTTTGCTGGGTCCAGAGTTTTGATATATCCATCTTTATATATTTTGCCACACACACACACACACACACACACACACACACATATATATATATATATATATATATATATATATATAGACATCCTGTGTTTACACATTTTTGTATTTATTTTTTTGAGTCAACGCATCGATTTTATGGTATCCTGTGGGAATTGGTTTATAAACCTCCAAAAATTAATTGGTTCTGTAGTACTTTTTTCCCGATCTTGTGCTATCATCAAGGGTGTGTATATCGCAAAAGCGATGTGACTTTTGAATGTATTACTACTTTGTAAATATTGAGCGTTGATTATTCACACTAGTGTGGTGTTGTAACGTTAATTAAATATTTTAAAATTCAGTTCTATAAATAGCAGCAGTTGCTCAAGACAAAATTAAAGGTTTATTAACCAATTCCCGCTGTATAACATAAAATTGACGCAGTGACTCGAAAGGATAAATACAAAAATATGTAGACAAAGGATGATTTTATTGTTTCGTCAAATACATATTAACAAAGAAAAGCTGCTGAAATACACACACACACACACACAAACACACACACACACACGTATATATATATAAATGAGTTTTTATATATATATATATATAACTGAGTATATATATATATATATATATATATGTATATATATACATACATATATATATATATATATATATATATATATATATATATATTATTGCGTTATTGTTGTATAATCATAAACTGTTATTTTGGTGATGGCTTTTCACTGGAGAACTAAATCTCCCTCGACCAAGAATTTCTCGGTGGGGTTTTGACTAACGTGTCGACTACTACGTCATTGTAAGTATTTTAGATCTCCGGTCACGCTATTTCGTTTACTTTTGGACCGATACTTTTTGGAAATGAATAGTCCTTCTCATCCAACCAACTATGGAGTAAATATTACCACAACAGTTCATCTGCCAGCATGACTATGCCATCAAATAACTCATTCATGTTTATATACCATTAAACAAAGAAAAAAAACAAAAAAAAGATATATATATATATATATATATATATAGAGAGAGAGAGAGCGATAGAGAGAGACAGAGGAGGAGGAGGGAGGGAGAAAATTGAAGAACAATGTTATCCAAAAAGAAGATTCAATGTAAAAAGTCAACGCTATAATGTTTGTGCTCACTATCGATGACAGACATATGTATCAATATTAGGAGAGCGTAAATAGAGTCAACGTCATTTCTTAATTGACAGTGTCTCATCATTTGTATGATCAGTGGTTTCGATGTGGTGAGTATCCCTTTTATATACTATTGTGTGGGGCATGATGGTATATGTGATGTCTTTTGTAGGACCTTCTCAGAAGCAATGTCTATATCATACTGAAGAGTTATTTACCACATTAAATGATGTTTATCCGATGGTATTAGTTGGTTGGTTGGTCGGTTTTTACGGCATATTATTTTGTTGGTTGTTTAATACCAAATCCTGTTTATATATATATATATATATATATATATATATATATATATATATATATATATATATATAATTTGTAAATATATTTTTTAACATATTTTTAAACGAGCCTGAGCTCATTTTTTAATACAGTTAAATGCTTTCAATAGTTTCTATTTAACGACCAAAATTTAACATTAGTCATTTTTTTGTATACATAGTTTGTAGGTAATTTCATTATCAAAGGATTTAGATGTAATTATGAGGCACACTGGTATTGCAATTATTGTACAGTTAAATGGTTCTAAGAATTGCTATTTAATACCAATAATTCCATTTAGTAACACAGTTAAAGAGTTTCAACCATTGTTATTTCACTATAATAATACATTTTACTCATTCATTTGCATACAGTTAAGTGGTTCTAAGTATTTCAATGTTTTACGAACAATTAAATTAAAAATCAGTTATTTATTTACACACAGTTAAATGCTCAAAATGTTTTATTTCAAACAATTCAATTTAAAATCAACATTACTCATTCGTCTAGAAACAGCTAAATTATTCCAATTATTGCTATGCGTCAGTAACAATTCAATTAGTCATTTGTTTACACAAAGTTAAATGGGAAAACAGTTCTACTCCAAAGAATTTATTTTAACGTAATTAATTTGTTTGCACAGGGTTGAAATATAAGGTCATCTATTTGACCCATAGGTTGGACCCTATCAGGAGTAAATACTCTGGTCAGAGGCGACCAGGGAGTGACGGCAATGAAGGTGTACTCCACGTTCCTCAAAGACCCAGGACTGGAGCATCATAACAGGACATTCACATGCACACACGCAAGCACTCTCATAAATCAAGAACAGATACATGCAAATACATTCCCAGGTGTCTGGTCTGGTTTCTTTGTTTAGTGGCATATCAACCTTTGTAGGTTATTTTATGCGAAAGGCATTCTCCTACAATAACAATAGTGGTGCTATTTAACCCATAGCTGGGAGGATAAGGGGGTTCATACCTTTCCCAAGGGTATTTGCCCGAAAGTGGACGCAATAGCGCGACTGGAGTACGAACTCGCTTACTACGATTCCGCAGTCCATCGATTTAACCATTACACCAGGAGGACACCCCCCCACGCCCAGGTGTATGCATATGCATACACAGCGAAGTGACTGATGCTCACTGGTTACTGTTGTAGGAAATTAACCAGGTAATAAGAGAAATTTTGCATTTCACATAGCACTAAAAAAAAGTCTCGACCCCCTCAAGGGACAAAAGTGGTGCAAGGCTTTTTTAAAGGTTGGTCCGGGAGCTGGACCGTAACCCAGACATGACCGGCATTTCCAAAAATCCTTCGGTTCCTGTCGGCAATCTCCTTAAAGGGAGTTCCTCTGGTGCCAGACGATAAACCTAGCCCCTCTGAGGACGGTTAGAGCCTGTGGGTTCGCCCCACTGAGGGTTTCGGAACGCCAGTTTTCCGCACTTGACATTAACGCCAGCTTCCGGAATCCATGTCAAACGACTTCGACCGACTACCACCAGAACCAGACATACCCGACTTTATCCGCGTACACGTGAACACGGCTGGCCGAAGTGTGTCCCAGTCCTGCGACGCCTAGTCTGGACTCTGGACATTAAGACAACGCTATTATAATTGGGAAATATAAGGATTAAATTATACTCCCTCTAGGTATGGATAAATATCAAGGCACACTGGATACTTCAATCAGGGTATAGTGCGAAGAAAAACTCTGTGTTCAAACTGACTTTACTCCGGTTAAAATTTGATCTAGTGTCACATTCTGCTTTTTGCAGATGGGTTGGGTAAATACAAGAATAGTTCAAACAAGTCTATGTCACACCTAGATTTTAGAATTAACACACACCTGTTATCTTTGTACGGGACTCACCTACTGAGAAAATCTGAAATAGTTTTCTTGAATTTTAAAAAGAAGAAGTGTATTGCTAAGAAAAAATGTTTAACGCAAGATCTTCTTTCTTACTGAGGCTTATAACTTTTGGCACGATCTTCGTACATTCACATACACATGCATGTGTGTGTGTGTGTGTGTGTGTGTGTGTGTGTGTGTGTATTTGTGTGTGTGTGTGTGTGAAAATATTAGCAGTTTTCACAAGAGTTACGCACTGACAATCAAGGACAAAGGGATTGTCAGTAGTGAAGAATCAATGCAATCATTACTGACAAAACAGGATTACTATATGGATAATGTAAATGAACGTGAATGAATTCTCTTTTGAAAACCATTGAGACTTAATAAGAGCCGGATCGCCAGTAACCAGGAAGTAATACAAGCATTGTTATTTGAACAGGACTATTATATGTATAAAGTCAATTCATTGCTAATCCTATTGCTATAGAAATTCATTGAAAATAAGGGAAAACGTGACGCCCATTTATCCAAAATTAACCCAAGCATTTCTGCCAGAACAGAGGTATTATATATGTAAACCATTTGGACATTGTTAAGAAAAAAATCAATGGGAATGCAGTGAGTTTATCTCTATTCTTTTACTGATAAGAAGAAAAGAATTAGCGAGGATAAATTTTGATTCATGATTTCATTGTCTAACCTTTGATCTTGAATCATTGACTCTTGGTTTTTCTCATTAGTAGTTTGCTGACAGTTCTTGACGAGGTCTCTCTCGCTCTCCTCAGATTAATCGAGAGGTGGGAAAAGGAAAGGAAATGTGGAATTAGCTCAAGGTGCAGGTAAACCCCCCACATATATATATATGTGTGTGTGTGTGTGTGTGTGTGTGCGTAGAGAGAGAGAGAAAGAGGGAGAGACAGACCGAAAGACAGAGAGATAGGCCCTGTGCAGATTTTGAATGTCAATATTTCTTTTCTTTCTAAAGATCATCATCAACTAATATTGGCACTCTAGCCAAGATAACTTTTAAACAATGAATGCTCCCTTGCTTCTCTCTCTCTCTCTCTCTCTCTCGCTCTCAGTGAAAGTATGCGTGTGTGTGTGTGTATGTGCATGTGTGAAAATATATATATATATATATATATATATATATATATATATATATATATAGAGAGAGAGAGAGAGAGAGAGAGAGACTGTGAGATTGAGAGTTTAACCCGGGACAGATTTTTATTGGCATACTGGTCACGATAGGTTACAAATAATGAATGCTCCCAGGCCTCCCTACTCCTTCCCTATCTCTCTCTCTCTATATATATATATATATATATATATGTATGTGTGTGTGTGCACACGTAGAGAGAGAGAGAGAAAGAGAGAGAGAGGGGGGAAGGGTGAGACACTGTGCAGATTTCATGTCAATATTTCTTTTCTTTCTAAAGATCATCATCAACTAATATTGGTACTCTTTCTTTCAAATAAGAAATGTTCCCAGGCTTCTCTCCTCTGTCATCTCTCCCTGTCTCTGTCTCTGTCTATATATATAAGTATTTACCTAACGCCTCAGCCATAAGAATTGTTTGAATTGCTTACTAAGTTTGTGTTATATACCACAGAAGGAATGAAGGTCTATAAAACATGTCTTTATAAAAATATGTCTGTCTTCTTTTTAACTCGAAAGGTCAAAAATTGGCTGTGAGTCGGAGAGAGAGAGACGGAGACAGATGACACGGACACAGGCTGACGGATGACTGCTATATTGACAATATTCAGAACTCCACTTGGGGGTTGTTCTACAGCTGCACTCAAGCCACTGCACCCCCAAACCCCGTAGGTAGTGTCAAAGGTGGCTTCTGCTCTGATTTGACGGCCCTTCTGATTTCCTGACTGACTGACAACTTTTCTGTCCGTGGAAAAATGTGTATATATAATTTCATACCACCCATGCATTCCAGCTATCCTTCCGGCTATCAACCCACGTGATCTGTTTCCACTGTTATCTTGTTTACACAGCTGGAACATCCTGTTTTAGAAATCCCTAATTGAAGGCTCTGTCAAAGGTCAATACGCAACTATTTTTTATATTTTGATATCCGCATAAAATTATTCCTGAAAAGACAGAAATAATCAACATCCTAAGTTTTGTCGAAAAATTATGTCAGTCTTAAAGCGTCTTTCAAATATTTTTTTTTCTATGATTATTAGCGCAATGTGAAATGTTAACTGCTTTATCAAGCGTTATTTCATTCCATGATATTAGGGAAATGTCTTCATTTTACGTTCATATTTGAATTTGATTTTATATTTATCTAATTTCTTTGCATACTATTCTCCGGAATACAAATGATTTATCTACAGATTTCTTATGAGTGATAGATAGGACTCAAACAGGTACAGGCACTGTATGCCAGAGAGGAACTGGGAGTAATAGCAATGTAGGGGTACTCCACACTCGCCAGATCTCCAAAACTGCTCCTTTACTATCAGATGCGATTTAATGTCATACATAGGATTCCTTTTTTATGGTGGATGTGTTGTATAGCGGTTGAAATAATGAAGGACAACACTTCTTTATAAGAATATATACGTATTTTTATTCTTTCGAAAGGAGTTGAAGCTTCTATGGTTTATGAGATAGACTGACGGGGGGAGACAAGACAGATTGCTAGATTGACCCATACCTTCTACTCATGACCATAGCACGCTGAGTTATCTTCAAGACCCCACTTAGACTACTTCTGTTTCTCGGCAAGCGTTGCTCAACTGGAGGCCTGGCATGGGCCACAGGCCCCAGCGGGCACGCTCTCAGTGACAGCCAGCTGGCTTTACCTCGGCCCTCTCTGACTCCAACTCCTTTAATTGGAGGCCGCCCAACTGGAGGCATTATCCCTCAGCGGGGCACTCTCACTGACTACAAACTGGTTCTCACTCTGGCCTTCACTGCCTTCAACTGCGGACATCTGCATATATTATTTCATAACGCCCATTTACTTCCGATTTGACCACAAGATCTTCTTCCAATTATTTACACAGGTGCATCTCTGAGTGACGGCTCGGTCAAGGGTCAGTATGTAACAGATGGCCTCACACCTCTGAAGTGGATATGTGAATGCTTCCTAAGCATCGCCGAGAGGGCGAGATTCTTATTCAGTACCCAATATTTATTTTTTTGTGCAATATTTTATGAAACAACTTAGACATCTTCCATGGAGTAATGGTTAACAAGCTTCTCTCGAAGACTTTTACAATGGAGTTTTATTCTTATTATGAGCACTAAGTTTTTGGTTTTGTGTGAGTATGAGGCTATATTTAGTCAATAAATATGTGTAATGAAAGCTTAAAGAAATTCATTTTTTTATTTAAGATTTTCTTTTTAATATTCCGGATTAAGAGACAGTAGATTCATTTTGTGTGGCTTTTTATTTAGACAGTTCTTCGTTTATGTTAGCAGGAATGAACGAGAGAGACAGAGGTAGAGATAGAGGGAGAAGTCATTGGAGAATTAAAAAAGTTAATTAGTAACGGCACCCGTCAATATTCTCTTCATTTGGTGAGCTGGTAGCATAGCTATTTTAAAAGTGAGCAATTTAGAATTTGTACACACACATAAAAAAAGGAAGAATTAAGAAAAATACCAGAAGTAACCGACCACAAAAGTCAATTAGTATTTATAATTCATTGTGGTTTATACCTTCCTACTAGCAAGTCGAACAAAATCTCCAGATACATTCAAATCACTCAGACATTGAATTTAATCCTAAGGCAACAGGCCCTCCCAAAACACTGTTTTCAATTTTAAAGCAATTGTTTATTTTAACATCGTTCATGTTCGACTTCAAATTAAGTTTTCTTTAATACCATGGAAACTCATCATGCCACGTAGCAAAGTGTATAACATTTTGCTTTCAAAAGCTGCTCAAAATATAATCTGGATACATCACAAAACACCGTCGACATATTTCCTATGATATTCAACATATATGAATTATTATTCCGCCAAATCAGACTAACCATCATCTGTCCATTATCGTTGATCCTGGGAAGAAGTGGACTCTCTGGTTGGTATTCACGAAATATCAATTTCTAACAAGAAAGATAAACCCATTTTGTATACCATGTTAGCAATATCTTATCTATTGAAAGCGATGGCAACATACTCATAGTTCAGGCATAGACACCAATTGGTTGATTAACGACAATATAAAAATTTGATCACTCTCATAGAATAAAATTTTAATTCTTCCAAACTGAAGCCTTTTCAGTACTATTGTGTGGTCGCACCATTTGGATTTTAACGAAGTGTGTGGGAAAAGAATTAGATGGGAACTGCACCAGAAAGCTGTCTGCTACTTTGATTAAATTCTGGAAGCAGCACCTTATAAAACAGCTGCAGCACGGCCTCTTATCATTATCACACCATTAACACACGTCTAATTTAATCTATTTGTGCATTTTTTCAAGTCTGAATATTCAATTATTTAGGAAAATGTTGTGTCTTATCAGTGATTAGTTTATTTCCTGGTAAATAAAAAGCAATCTAAGTCATTCAATATCACTTGTTAACAGTATCTATTCTTATTTTAAATTCTCAAGAAGAAATGAGAAGAGTATCAGTAAGGAAGTGTCTTAAATCTACAAACCATCCAAGAAATACGAGGCAGACATTCTGGGTAATGCTGGAGAAGTAAGGACGAAATCATAAGCGACCTTATCTTATGGACTTCTACACTCCGATATACTAGTGTTATCTCGCCCGCCAAAAAATTACAGTCATCAGCTCCGTGTGGAAAACGTCGTATTTAGGATTGTCAAGGGCGATGATCAATAGAGAAAAATGGAGAGAGAAAGAGGGATATATATATATAGAGAGAGAGAGGGAGAGAATGAGAGAGAGCGAGAGGGAGAGAATCAGAGAGAGAGTCAAGTGGATCCTTTCTGCCGACTCGCTTGAGGTAATTTACTAAGCTTTTTTGCTTAGATGTAGCACAAGGCCGCATGAATTGGACACCCAATGAGAATCGAACTCACTCGTGTAGGTTTGCTAGTCTACCTTGCTAACCATTACACCATCCGAGGTGCCCTGCCGACTCGCTTGAGGATTATAGAGAAGAGAAACGATAAACTGCTATAGTTCAACGACATTGCCAGGGGCTGTGTCATTGGCTATCGCAATGTGAGATAAAACAACATGGAAATCCTTTGTTGAGTCTGGATGATGACAGATGATGAATCTGCCGGTAGCCAGCAGCAAATACTTATCTACTTCTGCTAACCCTAAGTAGATTTCTTTTCATGATTTCGACTTCGATATAATTATATGTTTCACTGACCTGTTCAGAGCTGAAAACAAGACGGTTTCTTAACGGAACCATACAATATATACTCTTTTCCTAAGAATTTTTTAGATTGTCTCTTAGAAGCTTATGGAGCTATAACCGTTACGCTATGTGTCCTGAGACAATCATCGGGAGGTTTCTGGTTCAATCCTGACTGCAAGTGAGTAACAATATAGGGATTCTTTACACTTGTACCCGGTTATGGTAAACGGAATCAGAGTGAGAACCCCTCCCCACCGTGTATTAAATAAAGGACGTGGTTCGAAGTTTCGTGTAGGCTCCCAAGTTCGACATGAAACACCTGAAGAAGGCGGGAGGACATATCGACCGAAACGTTAAGAATATAACCATAAAGATGAAGACAATATTCGGAAAACTCTGAACGATAAAAGTCAATTTAACAAGTATAGTCTGCAATTATTTTCAGTACAAAAAATTCTATCTTAACATATTTACCCAACCCCTCTGCTCAGACAGGATATGACACAAGGTCAAAAGCGTAGTTTAACAGGTGTGAATTCAGAGTTTTCCTTCTCTTAGACTAGTTGCCTCACCAAGGCTGAAGAATACAGTCTGCCCTACTATTTGCCCATAGCTGGAGGGAGAATAAGTGGATTCATACCTTTCCCAAGGGTATTAGTGCGATATGAAATGCAATCAGTCTCGTCCAGGATTTGAACTCGTGTCACCGTGTCCATTTCCTACGACGATAACCATTACACCACGGGCACAAACATTTCAAATAATCAAACACTTCATTTCTTGAACAGATCAATTTGATGTATATTTGATGATTATCGTAACTTTCATGGCTGATTCGAATTTAGCAAAGAATAGCAAAAGAAATAACTTGTCTATCGGAGAGTACTAATCCTAATCCAATTGAAAAGTTTAGGTCGAAATTTAAGTAAATAGCCCGTGAAAAAGTTCCATCAACTAAAGAATATCCATTAACTGCCAGTCGACAAAGATATATCGATTTTGATATAGAATCCGGCTTTAAATTAGTGATATCTAATTCCCCAAATCTCCAACATTACTGGAACCTCATCATCAGTTTGTTTAGTGTTATATCCAGGACACCTGTTGGTGGGGGTCTTACCCCTCTGCAAAGGTGCAGTTGGTGTATTCTACCGCCCCAGCCAGCTGGGCAAGGCATATGCTTTAGAAATGCCTATTCCAAGATCTTTCTATAATGTTACTTTACCATTTGGCTATTTCATATAATTTTCCTCTGCGTGGCTTGGAAAAAAACGTGCTATCAATTTAATCTACTTGTGTATTTTATCAAGCTTGAATAATCGGCTATCAAAGAAAATATTTCGTGACTTATCTGTCATTAGTTTATTTACTGCTAAATAAAAAGTCTAATTCAAGATCCAATAAGAGAGCTAATTAAATATTTCCTTGTTATTGTTATTCTTGCTTTTAATTCTCAAAAAGAAACGCTAAGAAGTATCAGATTAGAAGTATTTTAATTATTTTTAAAGATTATGGTATATCTGTTGGAATCTTTTTTCTGTAAGACCAATTTCATTAGATACCATCATTTCTTTTTATATACAGAATTTCACATTTGCCGAATATGTGGTTTTCATAGTCGGGTTGTCGATTAATAATGTGAGCGTCTAAATTTGGCCTTACAGTTCTTATACAATCAAAAGAATGGTGAGTCCCAACCCTACACTCTAAAAGTGCTAATTCCTTATTTTTTTGCCTGGGGTAGTCATTTGGTCTTTTCAATGAGGGGAGAAAAGAGTCAGAAAAAGTTGGGGGAATACATTATTTTGGTTTCAATTTACGTCAGATGTTATTGAAAAAAAAATTTAACAGCATTTTACAGATTGACTTAATTCGTTGAAAATGAGCTAATTATTCAGAACACCTGGGGACTGGATGTGTTTTATTCGTTTACCCCCCATCCCTAATTATCTATCTCACCCTTTATATCAGACAATCCGTGTGTCCATTGTGTTCCTCTTGTAATGGAGGTTCATGATGTCAGTGTTGCTTCTATTTAGGATTGAGTTAATGGTTTGGTTTCTTTGTTTAATGGCATATCAACTCTTTTTAGGTTATTTAATGCCGAAGCCATTCTCCTAGAAGAACAGTAGTGGTACTACTTAACCCATAGCCGGAAGGATAAAGGGTTTCATAGCTTTCCCAAGGGTATTTGCCCGAAAGTGAACGTAATAGCGCGACTGGAGTACGAACTCGCGTACTAAGATTCGCGTACTAAGATTCCATCGCTTTAACGATTACACCACGAGGACACCGCCAAAGGTAGTGAGTTATGGGACACCATACAATTAGCAAAAAAATGCCACGAGCTATATTGAACAAATTGTGGAAGTAACATCCCATGAAACAGCAGCTGTACAGCTACCAACCTCCTATCTATAAAACCATCCAAATAAGACGAACAAGATATGCGGGGTACTGTAAGAGAAACAAGGATATGGACCACTCCTCACGGACGTGCAAATGTTAGCCAACCAACAAGAACTTACCTACAGCAGATATGTACGGACAGAAGGTGTAATCTAGAAGATCTATCGGAAGCGATGGATTCTAGGGACGAATAGCGAGAGAGAGAGAGAGAGAGAGAGAGAGAGAGAGAGAGAGAGAGAGAGAGGGAGAATCAGGAAAATCCGTGCAAGCAGACATGATAATATATACATATATGTGTGTGCTTGTGTTTGTGTGTGATGTTTCAAAAGAATAGACGCAAGGAATTAATGATCGCTTTCAGAAAAGTTTTTCTTCTTTTTTAACCAAGGACTGTAAATCTGAATCGAATAAATATGAGAATTATCCAAAAATTTAAGATTTTTAGTCGCTTTCGACAGTTTTCAATAATTTTTGTATAAAAATATTATACAATAGAATCAAAAGGAGCAACTACAATTGACAAGTAAAATAATGCGATTAAAATTGATTACAATAAAATCTTTAACATAAAAATAGTTACGATTATTATCAAACAAATTAATTAATTTAATTGAATTAAATCAGGTATCTGGGGTTGATACACCGTTAAATGATATGTATGATCCAAAAGCAAAATGTATTGAAGTCTCAGGCGCTTAGTGATAACAGAAGACGCTAACAAAAAACCTCCTTTTGACACCGAATCAGAATTGAACACACTATCAATGATCTTGCCAGTTGAGTTCGATAAATTTTGCACCACAAAACGTGTACCTTTTAACCATAGATATTGTTTATATTTCAATTTTATTTTTACCGTTTTGTAGGAAAAGCAAGATAAGGTTTTTTTTTCAATTGTTTACCTTCTCTTTGTTCTCTTTATTGCTGTGAGAAGGGCGTGATTTTTTTTTTCACATTTTTTATCGTACAACACTTATTCCTTTATATTAGCCCGCTTCCTTCCAAGAAAACCTTCTTGTTCATTTTTTTCAACCCTCTTGCTCTGCCAGCTCCTGTATATAAAACGTAGATAAATATTTCCGTTCTTGCATCTTAATCCTTCAAATATGCCAAGCAGCCACAAGACCGTGTGACACTGCATACAGTTGTTATCAACTAAGAAAAACCCAGGATCGGCATTTCCTAAAATTTGAATAAAAAGCATGTAACCATGTTACCCCACTCCAACGCCAAAGGAACTTGAATGGCCTTTAGCTAGGATTGAATTTGCAGCTTCTAGATGATTTCTCTTAGAACTATACGCCTAAATTCGTTTCACCATGCATCATATTTACTACAGGTATATAATAAGGAGGGCTTAAAATACATTACAGTTATGATTAACGAAATTATAACAATCTACCGCCGTGTAATTAATAAAGGTTTCGGTTCGAAGTTCTGTGTATGCTTCCGAGTTCGACATGAAACACCCAAATAAGTTCGAAAGGTGCATCGAACGAAGCGTAAGAAGATAACAATTAAGATGAAGACAACAGTCCAAATACTCTAAAACATGAAACTTACCAAACATCAACTTTGAAATTTTCAGAAATATGATCAAATTTTAAGAAATTTTTCCTAGAATTTCCCTAAAAACAAAACAAATGCCCTCTTAAATTCTTCATCTTATCATTTAAAAAACATCCAATTTAATCATATATTTTTTTTTTTACAGTAATTCTGGGTTTTTTTCTTTAAATCAGATTAGGCAATTTCTTCCCAGAATATATCACTCTATGAGCAAAAAAAAAAAAAAAGGGAAAATAAAGAAATGAAACAATTTCGTGAGTTAACTTAATTTTTTTAAATCCGTCTTGACAGTAAATTTCCACATCAAGAAGAAGTATTACAAGAATCACTCTCAAAATTAGAAAAATCATTAATTATTTTAAAAGTTTCTATTAGATCACTTCTCATCTTTCTAGTTAATTAAATGATTCTAATTTTTCCAATCTCTCCCTGTAACTGAAATCGTTTACTGATTTTATATGATATTTGTCGCTCTCTTTGACCTTTCATGACTGGGCTTGTTGGGTACGCATTTGGTTTGGGATCGGTTGTGTAGTGTGGGTCATGGTCGGTCGAGATTGACGCAACTACCGAGTAAGCCCAGCAGCCACGTCTCGTAGGAGAGACTGACCCACTCCTCGAGATTCTGGAAGTCGTACCCCCAGATTCTAACACTCTCTGGATGTTTATAGCCTGGCGTCTGAGGTACCCTATTTTATGGGAAACCCGACGGGGCCTGAGGCATTTTTGTTCTCACCAGGCGTGTCTAGCTAACGGCCCTGCACCAGGACTCACCTAAATATCGGCCTTTTACAATACTCGCTTGTTTGGTGGGATGTGTGACACATATCTGTTTGTCACTCTTTTTTGTATGCCCTCCAGTCTCAATTTTACGTTCCAGTTCCCATGTTACGACGTAGAAGCCCAAGCCGAAGTACAATATTTCATTGAGATTCTTGAAATAAAATTTCTTACCATTCAGCTCTTTATTCCATTTGTACTCGTTACAATGGACAGAATATAGTTTTCGTCTTTAAATGAATCGTCAGAGCAAACCCATCGACCGTATTCCTCATTTTCTCTCTTGCTTCCTTTTTTGCACAATCTAAAATTAACTTGGACTTAATGAACGGTGCAAATAAAACAAATTTAAATCAAGCAACTTAAATCAAAAGGTGGTCAAACCTGTTAGTGAACTAAAAGAAAAGATATAAAAAATCAAGAGGGGAATAACTGATTTTATTGAGAAAACTATTATGTTTTATAAGACTGGGTTAATCCCAGCGGTGTAGCGGATAACCTACTGAACTGGAACAGCTGTTTAAGTGATTTCGAAATCCGGTTGCAGTATTACATTTACATTCGGACTAAGCCCTTCGGAAAAGACATGAAACATCTAATCTCCGGGTTGAATAGTAGCACTACTGTTCTTGTGCATATGTTGTCAAGCCTTTTCTCTAAAAAGCTTGATAGCAATTGCAAAAGAATGCTGCAAGCTTCACTGAACAAATCCTGGATGTAACATCCCGTAAAGCAGCAGCTATACACCCGCCTGTCTTCCGTCTCCAAAACTATCCAAGTTCGACAAGCAAGACATGTTGGACATTGCTGGAGATGTAAGCACGAACCCATAAGCGACGTTCTCCTGTGGGCCCCTTAACATGGACGAGCAAGCTTTGGACGACCAACAAGCACTTATCTACCGCAGCTCCGTGTAGACTCAGGAGAAGACCAGCTGGAAACGATAGACGATAGACATGAGTGATTAGAGAGAGTCAGGGGTGCGACATGATGATGATGCTGCTGATGATGATGAGGATGACCAGTCTTCTACTAGGATAACATTAGTATTAAACAGTACTTGAACATTAATATACAATTAAAAGAAAAACTTAACAGCTTTCTAATGCCCGTTAAAAATCTATTCTGTGATTTTCCTAAAATTTCATGATGGCTTTTAATAACTTAAAAAAAAAAACTGTTTTTTTTTTCATCTGGAAAAATGGTAGTCAGTGCAATCTAAAATTGGAAAAGTCCACAGTAAATAGGTTTCACTCAGTTCACTAAATATCAATAACTCAACAGGTTACGTCACAAAAATAATAAAGAAAAAAACAAAAACACAAATATAATGATTATAATTATGTTTTGATCAAGATCACCATCATCATGATTCTTCTGCTCATCATCATCATTTCTTTGTATTTTAAGAAAAAAAAAAGACGATCAAAATATTAGATGATATTTATTTTGTTGATTCATTTGGTTTCATGGCATATCAACCCTTGCTAAATCCATTTTATAAAGATAAACAATTCTATGTCAAACAATTCAGTTTAGCATAAGTACACAGCTTATTTGTTAAAAAAATTCTTTTTCAAGATATTCAGTTTAGGCAACCACTTATGATTCTAACTATTTATTTTAGTGTAAGTATTGTTTTTGTTTAAACACAGTTCTCTTTCGAACTGTTCTATTTGGAACAATTCAGTTTAGCATAATACAGTATCAAGGTCAGAAATAGGTCTATTTCAAACAATACAGTTTAGCATAAGTCGCAGTTTAGTTCTATTTGACCCAGAGATAGGACACTATCAGGTGCTACCACTCCAGGCCAGTGTGGTCCTGGGATCAATGGCAATGAAGGGGTACTCTGCATTCCTCAAAGATCGAGCATCACTGGAACCTCACCATCAGACTGTTTAGTGCCATATCCAGGATACTCGCTGGGGGAGTCTTACCCCTCTGCAGAGATGCAGTTGGTGTATTCAACAGCCCCAGCCTACTGGTCAAGGGTGATATTTAGTACCACATTGAATAACATTATTAACGTGAGGGTGTTGGTGATCCTACAGAATTTTGGCCGAGAAAGAAAGAAAGCCCTTTCCCCTTTTTTGTTAAATCGAGAATGTAGAAATCTTAGCGAGAGTAGATTCATCAAAAATTAAAGATATCATGAGATTTTGTTGCTTAGGAATTTGATGTTGGGAAAGCAAGCCAGGAAGCAACAGAAACAACAACAACAACAAAAGCTACTGAAGCATTTAGCTCCGAAAAGTAGCATTGATCTTTATTCTCTAAAAAGTCATTCAAAAGTTGGAAAGCAAAAATTTCCATGGGATTTCGATTGTGGTTTGCCCTTGATATCGAAATTCATACCTGAGATAAAAACGAACAGTTTCTAGTCAAGAAGAAAGAGACCTGAAGTGGAAAGAAAATTTCGAGAATCTGCTTGGAAACCCTCCTCAAGTCAGGCAATCCACATGAAGAAATTATTACTGACAAACTAGACGTTAAACTTGGACACTTTACTGAAAATAGATGTTATACAGTTCTGAAAATGATTAAGTGATGAAAAGATGCAGGTTTGATGAAATCCCTCCTGAAGTATGAAAACCAAGGAAATTTGATGACATACTTCTTCGATTATGCAACGCTCAATACAACTAAGATATCGCATGAATGGACAAAAATATGTATCCTCCCCTTTCCCACGAAAACCGACTTCAGAATCTTAAAGAACTACAGGGGTATAACTCTTTGTGTTGTAGCTACTCAGGTTTACAATGATTTGATTCCCAAGACTATCTATGTATACATACATCTATTAACGCCTCTTGTATGAAAAAAATGCGGTACTAGGTCAATTTGACAGCATTTTTCCTTTTCATAGACTGGTTGCCTAAGCAAGGCTAAATAACCCAGTCTGTTCTACTGTTTAAGTATGAATTAGCTTACGTCTCATACCGAACAAAAAATCATGATTAAACTACCCATGATCATGAGGCTTCTAATCTGTGTAAGTGGTCATTACTTCAAGGGCTACACTGGCCTGGAGCGGTAGAGCCTGCTAAGGTTCAATCTATGGGTCGAAAGTAACTGTTTGGAAATTATTCATAAAAGGTAGGAATACTTCATATCCTATAACTATGGGCGAAAACTTAAGGAAGTACACTAAAACTGTAAATATAAATGTATACTTATGCAATTCCCTAACCTCTAGGTATAATAT
Source organism: Sepioteuthis lessoniana (assembly GCA_963585895.1). NCBI lineage: Eukaryota > Metazoa > Mollusca > Cephalopoda > Myopsida > Loliginidae > Sepioteuthis > Sepioteuthis lessoniana. The sequence continues at coordinate 40,898,763 of OY757930.1, forward strand.
AATCCCGGATACGTTGATATCCTGTAAAAATCAAATCACTCAATCGATAAGATTTAGTACAGTATTAAGATAATCGGGTAATCTGTGAGAAGCTACTTACTCAACTCTACTGCGTATACATGTTATGACCCAAGATTGTCCTGAAATATAACAATCATAAAATACCAACTAAATTTCGTTATGGTAGGGGACAGATATTTAGACAGTTAAAGTAAAAAAATCTTATGTCCTTACTGCACGGGTCAGCAGGCAACTCCTGGTTGCGAAATTAATTTTTAGCCTACAAACTCCCCTCATCTGAACATTAAAATCAAAAGTTAATAATAAAGATTCTTTTATGGAACATAGGTAAAGAAAACCCAGTTGCCACAGACGTTGAAGCAATGTGTGAAAGCGAATAAGCGTGGTATTGTTTGGTAAGGGTTAAAAAATCACAACTTAACGTATATAAATGAAAAAAATAGTATAAAAAGATTTTTAAAATACCGCAGATAACATGTTCAGCATAATTTTATTTTATTTTTTAATTAGAGGAAATAGTTACGTTTCATTTGATTCTCTAATCAGTCATATTCCCGACAGCATTGTGTAGGTATCTTTGTTATTTCCTTGTTCTCTACCACCAGATGTATTTAATTATCATGCATTTATTTTCTGTCTTCTCCAAGAAAGAACACCTGTTAATTCCTTTGCCAATTCCATGGCATTTGACAGCTAATTCTATTTAGTCTAAACTCATGGAATTTGACTAAGGTTTTCTCCTGATCATTGATGTTGTCTATGACACCCATGTCTGCAAATCATATTTGTCATCATTTTCTAAGTATGATTGCTCAATTAAAGTAAAAAAAAGATGTGTGCTGCATCGCCCCCGCATGAGTATGAAGTAAAAAAAATCTTTAATCAGTTATTTTTATCTAGATGCAAAATGGAGGCAGTGTTAATTATTAAGACTAAAGCATATCGGGTCGCTTTTATTAAAATTTTGGATAATTACTGGTATTTGAAAGTTCAAACTAGCTGTATTTAGCTATCTTACAAATGGTTGTACAATTGTCCTTATCAAAAATAACAGATTAAAGGTCCTTTTATTAATAAAAGTTTAAGAGAATTATTTGTATTTAAAGATATCAAACTAGAAGTATTATTCACTGTCTGAATTTTTGAGACGAAGCTTGATGATTTTTATCGGTCTGGGTTTTCGGACTATAGTCTTCATCTTTATTGTTATATTCACAACGCTTCGGCCGATATGTCCTCCAGGCTTCTTGAAGTTTTTCTCAAATTAACCGTTACGCAATGTGTCCTGAAGGCAAATTACTGTGTTAATTGATAGGGTGGAATACTCCTTCAAATTGGCTGACTTGATTAGCAATGGTGGCTATTGTAAAGTAAAGAAGGATCCGACTATAAAGACGAAAAAGAAATTGTTTCAGGTCTTCACTAAGAATAAAGATTTCATATAACAAATAAAATATAGACAGCTAATTCAACATAACAGTAAGCCACCACAATATATGGTCTTCCAAAATACATAAAGATGGTATTCCATTTGGAACCATCATCAGTAACCGAGGTTCAGCCTATCAGCCATTGAGCCGTTTGTAAAGACCATCAGCTCCCTAGCCAGTAAGTCCTCATCATATCTTAAGAACTCGGCCCACTTCGCAGAGAGAACCAGTAATGCTCCCAATCATTTCAACCAGATGGTGAGTCTGGACATAGTAAGTCTATTCACAAAGGTAGCAACTAAGGAGACACTTGCTGTGGTACGGGATAAACTTACAGTAGATCCCTTGCTAGAAGGACACACCGGCATCCCGTAATTACAAATAATCTTGATTTCCTTTAAAATTGTCCTCGTAGAAAGCCTTGCATGGAAAAAAAAACTTTGTTCTTTTATTTGCTAGAAGTTGTGTTAGATGTCTTAACTTCTCCGCTAACCAGAAATATTATGTGATCCGAAAAACAATTATAATACTTGATCTGTGTTGGGCCTATATTATTTTGTTAAGTGATTCTATCGCTTTTTGTTAAGGTAGGACACGGAATTATACTTTGTGTTCCATTTTCACATCTTATTTAATTTAGTACAGTTGTAACGATCCGAGATTAATTCGCTTTACATGAATTCTAAAGGATGAACAGAAATTAAATGTTTTCAATAGTGTTCAACTTTAATATTCATCAGCTAAAATTTGCTTAGTCTGGCAGAGAAGCCTCAGAGAGCATACAGTGCCTACTGTTACTAAGTGTTCACTCACTTGGGAAATGGACCGGTTCATTGTAGCATTCTGACTTTATCACAAAAATATGAATATACTGCAAATGAAAACTAAGAACACTTCATGTATGGATTCATCAAATTTTGTTCATATTAAGTAACTAAATTACTTGTACAAAAGAGATTTTAATTATAGTGGTAAGTGCTTGTGAAAAAAAGTCACAGTTTTTGGATGAGCTTATAATAAGAGTATCGGTCTATTGGCTTAATGCATAGTGTGTTCGCCAATGGTCCGGGAGACCGGGGTTCAATCCCGGGTCGGGTCATACCAAAGACTTAAAGATGGTACTTGATGCTGCCTTGCTTAACACTCAGCATTATAAGGTACGGATGAAGGGTAAAGTGGAGCAATCCAGAGAAAGGAGTTGCGCCTTTCCTTACACCTCGGTGTAGTAGCTATTAAAAAGGGAGCCTTTGAGTCACCCTCGACTAAGATCTTCAACTTTACTATAATAAGTGTACGTGACATCAATATATATCACTTCTCTGATTTTTTATTCAGAATTTTTTCTTTCTCTTTGAAACGTTGCGCACTAATAAAAAAAAAACTCTCCTACTATCTACCCATGCATGGATAGAGATAAAAGGGAATCGTGCTTTTAAAAATATGGTTAATTAGTAGGTTGTGTCTTTTGGAATACCAACCCTTGCCAATTCCTGTTTGTAGACAAACATTGAATATATATAATACTGAACAAATTTTAAACGAGCAAGAATTCATTAGTTTGCACAAAATTAAATGTTTTAAAATATTGCTATCTAACATTAATAGTTTTATTTGTATTCAGTTAAATGGTTTCAAGTAGCGATATCTCACACTAACTGTTCTAGCAGCACGCAGTTAAATGGTTACAAGTATTACCGTCTGGTACAAATAGCTTTATTTGCACACAGTTAATTAGTTTTAAGTATCTTTTACTAATTCTAATAATTCTTGTTGTGCACGGTTCGAAGTTTTCTAGTATAGCTATCTAATACTATTAGTTTTATTTGCACACTGTTCAATGTTTTCAAATATGGCAGCCTAAGACTAATTGTTTTATTTGCATATGGTTATTCTCAAAAGAATTAGAGCAAAATGAAACGTAAACAGCCAAGTCCAGGATTTGATATTGGCTCATCGAGTTCATTTTTTATGATGATATATGTTATGCCACGAACCTTCGAAAAATATGTCTGTCTCTTTATTATCTATCTACCTCAGTCTGTTCCTTATCTATCTATCTATCTATCTATCTATTTCATCCAGTTTGTATCTTTCTTTCTTTCTTTCTTTCTTTCTGTCTGTCTGTCTGTCTGTCTGTATGTATGTATGTATCTCTCCCTCTCTCACAATCTATCAGACTTTGTCTATTCTTATATGTCTGTCGTTCTCTCTCTCTCTCTCTGTCTCTCTCTCTGACTCTCGCTCTATCTATCTATCAACGTCTTTTTATCTGATTATGTATATCTATCTATCTATCTATCTATCTATCTATCTATCTCGGCCAGTTTGTATCTTTCTTACTGTCTATCTGTCTGTCTGTCTATTTCTTCCCTCTCTCACTATCTATCAGTTTTTGTCTATTCTTATATGTCTGTCGTTCTCTCTCTCTCTCTCTCTATCTATCTATCTACGTCTTTTTATCTGTTTATGTATGTCTGTTTCAATCTATCTATCTATCTATTATCTATCTCAGCCAGTTTGTATCTTTCTTTCTTTCTTCCTTTCTTTCTTTCTTTCTTTCTTTCTTTCTTTCTGTCTGTATGTTTATCTATCTATCTATGTATCTATCTATCTATCTATCTGTTACAATGTTTGATGGCATGCCTTGCACTATGTATGCCGTGCTAATGTAATATTAATTAAATGAACACGTCTATTTTTTTTAATAAAAAATGACTATAAATATCCTCTCCGTTATTTATAAAAACGAGATTTATCTGTCACAAACCAATCGCTGCATATATTTAAAAAAAATAATAAGATCTATGTACTCTTAAATCCACTTTTGCCCTCCTATTCATGCGATTGTATATCAATACTTTGGAGGAACTCATGAGATTCCTTAAATATTTTGACAATACGTAACTCAGAAAGGGGCGAGTCTATGAATACGGAGACCCGACCTACCTAAGCTAGAGAAGAAATAGCAGTCAGACAGTTGGAACCGTTTCCCTCAATAGAAACAATTCTATCACATTACTACAGTCTAAAGTCAGACGTGATATGGTTACGCAAGCAGAAATAAATGACAGTGTCCATTAAGTCAAATTTCTGAAAATATTGTAACTCTTTTTCGAAAATCTACAAGAACTTTTGTCCAGACTCTGAAGTCAAGCAATCATGCCAATGAGTCAGTCTGACGTGACACGCAACTTTAAGACAACCTTTTTCCTCTTCAATGCATTGGTACTGGTAAATGAGAAATGTTTGTAACTCGTGTTTAGTTTATTGGACAAGAATATCAGTAAAGATATTTTGTTACTAATAAACCTTCAATGTGCCTAAAGACCTACACTAAGCATTTTGAAGAAATTTATTTAAGTATTTCCTTAGGAGATTTAATTCTTTTTAGGTAAAAAAAATATATTCTATTTCTTAATTGATACATTGAATTCACTTTAAGATGCGTTGTCAGTCAGTCAATCAATTTATATATATATATATATATATATATATATATATATATATATATATATTGCTGAAAATCTCTGGGAGCTATCCTTGTGGCGTACAGGCTAACGAACTAGACGATGACATCATAGGACTGGAAGTCCAGTCATGCAAGCAGGTTCGCTCTCTGACTGATACAATTGCAAATGGGATGAATTCCTCCATCACTCAAGCTCTGAGTTAAAGAGTTCAATCACTGTGCTTCGGGAAAAGATATATTTGTATTAAATAATCTTCGTCGGTTGATATTTCTATGAGCATAGTAACCAACACAATTCAAATCACACCATCTAAATCTCATTATATATATATATATATATATATATATATATATATAGTCATCCACACACAGTCTGTTTCGTTGTATCACAACACTTCCGTGTGGCTAGACACGCAAGATACTTTAAGCTGGGATCAAAACCCGGCTGAGTTTACGTCATTCTGATATCGTACCCCAAAGTAATCGTCACTCTCAGCGTAAGTGAAGGATTTTTTCGTATATATTTATTTACATATACGCTCACCGGCTACTAGAGTGCTCAATTCATGAGAAGAGCTTTGAATAACCTGACTCCGTATTTATTCTCCGTTTTTTTTTACTGTCTTAATGGTCTCTCTCTCTCTCTCTAAGTCAATATATATATATATATATATATATATATATATATATATAAAAACAGGGTGCAAAAGCAAAGTTAAGAATATATTAGTATAATAATAAAGGACTCTATTACAAAACAAGTTTAATTTAAATCTAAAAAAAAATAAAATAAGAAGATAGACACACAACTAAATTTACTCAATACGGCCACTATATTTTCCAATTACTATATCAGCACGCCTCGAAACGATTTGCGTGCTTCCTGATAAATCCTTTAGACATTTCATTTTATTCTTCCTGAATAGCAGTCTTAAGCGAACCAATATTTGGATGGGGTGTTGCATTTATTTTGTTTTCTAAAATGTCCCATGAATCGTAATGAAGGGGGTTAAGGTCTTGGCTCAATGAAGGCCATAAAAAAACTCAAAAATTTTTGCTTGTTTTCGGCGTTAAGCACATCATAGATTTTTTGTCGTTTCTTCTCTTGGTCATCCATCCTGGGCAGAATTTTAATGAAAAAGTGTTTGAATAATAGAGCTAAGCGTGAAAATTTAGATTTATTTTTTTCGAAAAATTGGACTAATTTGTTTAAAACAAACGCTTTAAAAATTATGCCATATTTTGCTTCTTCCCAATATACATATATATATATATATATATATATATATATATATATATATATATATATAGTGGTATATTTCTGCGGTTAGCCCAATCTCACTAACAAGCCAATGTCTCTTTTTCTATGGGAAGCATTTTCCAAAAATAGTTATGTCAATCATAGGATTAGTTCGAAACTATACAAGTCATGGTAAGATCTGTAAATAAATAAAAAAGCGAAATACAGTGACTAACATTCTGGTCTGTGAGTTTGAACTTCACTTAGTCAATTAGGTTTAATTTTTAGTCTAATACGTAAGAGAAAGATATGATCCACCTTATACCCTAATTTATTGTTTAAATACTATCGTTGATGTTCTTCAACAAGAATATATAGTATACTAGGATGATCTCAATAATAATAACAATAATACAGGCATACTCTGTCGTTTCCCATACGAACGGATTTATTTCTTTCTGTCTTCAAATCTTGGTGACACGAGGAAGGAAACACAATGTATAAGGGCCTATAATAACTATACTATGCTGAAACCACTCCACGCGTTTCGCATCTTGTAGGGTGTAAGATTTCAAATCATCTCTGCCGGTCGAGACCCAAACTCCTCTGATCTGATCTGATCAGATCCAAAAAAACTGCCCATATTGACGGTCGAACCTCAACTCCCGTTTTTTTAAGACCTAAAATCAGCATGCTATCTCTTCAGGGTATGATGTCATCCACCAACTCAATTCACCCCAATGGCGCGTCCAGTCACCTTTCCTCTCTGAGCGTTTATTATGACTGATCCTGATTGGCAGTGAACCATCTGACTGTGACACCATAAGTAAGTGACACCGAATTGTTCAAAGCTTTACCAAACTAAATGATAAAATAAAATTAACAAAAAATGATTAATATAAATAAACATTGCCTTGATTATATTAGAAATAGCTTTGACATTAAATGACTAACCATCGAAGGTTCATATGTAAATATAGAAAAAACAACGAAACCAAACAAAATACAAAAACCAATTTAAAAATATACACGCATTACTATCATGTTTACTGATGAGAATTTCTTTCGATTAACTCATAGGGAGTGCATTTCACTCTACAATGGGCACCCTGTCACTGGTCCCTCACTGGTGATATCGGTCGAATATTTGTTCACTTTTCAATCCCATTCTGTCAAACCTCCAACTTTTATCTACTGTTTGGATTGACCCTTCATGTAAATAACTTGGTGGGTGAGGGAGAACACTCGGCTCAGCTCGGCTTGGCTAGGCACCAGAAGAACCATTTTCAAGGCTTGCAATTCGTTTGCTTCCTTGAATGTATGGGGGACAGGTTTTCGGAAAAGAATCCCCACCACAATCTCTCTTGCATTTCTCAGAACAAAAGAATTTTTGAAAAAATATCCTTGGCTACATACCTCTGACACAAGCTTATTATTGGCATTAAAAAAACGAAAATCTTCTGTTTCTACCTTTCTTATTATTTAAACCAAACTTGTTTAGCTATTTTCTTTGGTGCTATTTGGCAAATTCACGTTTATGCTCATATATGTACACATAATCAGAACCTGAAATAGATACACAGAAACAGACTGAACCTCACGGGGAAAGAAAGAAAGAAAGAAAGTGAGAGAGAAAGAGAGAGAGAGAGAGAGAGGGAGGGAGAGAGAGAGAGAAATATATATCGACAGATTGTCATCGATTGATTAATAGATAGATTAGGACAGAGGGGGAGAGAGAGAGAGAGAGAGAGATAGACATCGACAGATTGTGATCGATTGATTGATTGATAGATTAGGACATAGAGAGAGAGAGAGAGAGAGGGAGGGAGAGAGAGAGAAATAGATATCGACAGATTGTGATCGATTGGTTGATAGATAGATTAAGAAAGTGAGAGAGAGAGAGAGAGGGGGAGGGAGAAAGAGAGAGAAATAGATATCGACAGATTGTGATCGATTGGTTGATAGATAGATTAGGAGAGAGAGAGGGAGGGAGAGAGAGAGAGAGGGAGGGAGAGAGAGATATCGATAGATTGTGATCGATTGGTTGATCGATAGATTAGGACAGAGAGAGATAGAGAGAGACTCAAGTAAATATCAACTGGCTGCAAGAGATACATAGATAGATATCAACGAGATATCTATCTATCTATCTATCTATCTATCTATGTAGCTAGCTAGCTAGCTAGATAGATAGATAGATATATAGATACAGAGAGAGAGAGAGAGAGAGGGACTCAAGTGAATATCGACTGGCTGCAATAGATAGATAGATAGATAGATAGATATCTCGTTGATATCTATCTATCAATATATCTATTTTGGTAGCTAGCAAGCTAGATAGATAGATACACTGAGAGAGAGAGAGAGCGTGGGAGGGAGAAATTGAGAAAGAGAAAGAGATGAAAGAGATAGATATTGACAAGTTGAGATAAATAGATAGATAGATAGATAATGATAGAGAGAGAAAGCGAGAGAGAGAGAGAGAGAGAGAGAGAGATAGAGAGATAAAGCGATACAGAAAAAGAGAAAGACAGGGGTGAAAGTGATCGATATTGACAAGTTGAGATAGATAGATAGATATATAGATAGATTTTCTACTTTATCAACTACGTGTGAGTTATTCTGAACTAAAAATAGCTGCCACCAAGTCTCATAAAAAATTTCAACCAATTCAAAACAAAGAATGATAACTGATGAGATGAACGCGAAAAGAACTTCCGTTTGTCTTTTGCTATTTCGTGCTATTCTGACACGCACAACAAACAGACTCATTGAACACACTAAAAATTCGACACTAAATTTAAATGTTCAATGTTTATCCACCGACTAAGCGGAACAATCTTGATGCTTTTAATAAGAAATCCAGAATCTTTTATATTTTTCTTTTATAATATTAAAGAAAAAGACAATCTTTTTCCGTCAGCGATCGCTTCCAAGTCCATGACGTGAAATATTCAGAAGCTACAGCATTGTATTCACAGCTGGAAATTCCATCTTTTTCCGCGCTGCAATCTTTTAAGATTTTCTTTTCTCTCTCTTAAAAAAAACAACAACAAAAAACATGCGAAGCAGAAAGCGATTCTCTAATATTGGTTCCATTTTTGAGGACGTTTTTGGAATTCGCCTGACGGTGATTAGTATTGGGTGCAATATTTTTGAATAGGTGGAGGGCGAACGAATTTGGCAAAATCTGTTGGCGCCAGATCTTGCCAATATTTGATTTGATTTGTACTGTTGTTAATCTCTGACAGCATGGTTCAACTAGGGCACGCTTTACGGCGGATAATATGCCACTACATATAGAATGGCAAATGATTATCGAGGTTTTCACAGAAATGTCAGGTTAAGCTCAAGTGACACAATGGAGGACGGTAACACACCAGATACGACGACAGGAGATCGATGATTTAACTACCTATAACTAAATTATATATATATATATATATATATATATATATATATATATATATATATATATATATAATGTGAGAGAATGGGAGAAAGAAACTGAGAGCGAATGTCACTTCTGATTTTGCACTAGTTTCACCAGCAATGCTCGGCATGTCTTCGTCTTACATGCAAGATGGGAGGTAATTAGACTGGTGAGGTCACACACACACACACACACACACACACACACACACACACACACATTTATATATAAAGCAGCGGTCGTGTCGATACTGCTGTATGGATGCACCAATTGGACGCTAACAAAATGGCTGGAGAAGAAGCTAGACGGCAACTACACAAGAATGTTGCGAGCAATATTAAACAAGTCCTGGCGGCAACACCCAACAAAGCACCAACTATACAGCCACCTGCCTCCCATCACGAAAACTATCCAAGTTAGACGAGCCAGGCACGCAGGACACTGTTGGAGGAGCAGGGACGAGCTCATAAGTGATGTACTCCTATGGACCCCCACATAAGGACGAGCTAAAGCATACTGCAGCTATGTGAGGATACGGGATGTAGCCCAGAAGACCTACCAGAGGCGATGAACGATAGGGAGAAGTGGCGAGAGAGGTTCGGGGATATCCGTGCTAGCGGCACGACATGATATATATATATATATATATATAACCCTCCACATGAGCATGATACAACGCAGGTTCAATTCTAAGTGGTTTTAATTTAGAATTTTCCTTCCCCTAGACCGGTTGTGATGTGAAAGTCGAAGAGTCCACATTGTGTTCTATTTACCAATAGCTGAAGAGAAAACAATTAGATCCATAGATTTTCCTAGTAAATTACCGCTTCATGAAACAGTCTCCCTTAGGTTGTCCACTCAATGATTTCATTTCCTACGAGGTAACAACTACACCACGGACCACGTGATAGATAGATAGATAGATATGTGTGCGTGTGTGTGAGTGTGTGGGGAAAAAAGGAAAAACAAAATAATCCAAAGTGAAGAATCTAATATGAAAGAATGTCGACGTCATAACGTTTCGGTTTCAATAAACCATCGTCAGGATTAAAAAAAAAGAGGTTATGAAGTGTAGTTAGATCACAACTGGATGCTTAACGAACGACAAAACAAATCATCCATCGGTGAATGAATCCATAACGTTTCATAGCAATAGTTGGAACCATTTGAATATGTACAAGCAAATGACCTCTTACGCGTTTAAAAATTTTATATACAAAAATTCGTCCAGAAATATATTTGATATACGTATAACCATAATTTGGTATTAAGTAACCTACAAGGGTTGATATGCCTAAAACTCAACGAACCAACCAACCAAACAAACAAACAAGCACATTCCTTCGTCCAATCATCTGGAGCTGCAGAATACACCAACAGCATTTCCTCAGAGGGGTAAGACTTCCCCCAACGACTGTCTTCGATATGACACTAAACAATCTGATGGTGAGGTTCCCGTAATGCTGAAGCTTTGGGGAATGCGGAGTAATTCTTCATCGCTCCCAGGTCTCCTCTGGTCCGGAGTTGTAGCAGCTGGTAGGGTTCTATCTATAGGTAAAATAGAACTAAACTGTATACCAGGGTCCGGAGTTGTAGAATCTGATAGGGTTCTATCTATAGGTAAAATAGAACTAAACTGTATAAACAGGACTGATTGAAAAGAACCGTTTTGACGTTTAACTGCGTGTAAACAAAAAATGCACTTATGCTAAACTGAATAATTTGAAATGGAACAGTTTAATTTTTATGAAAATAGATTTGGCATCAGATAAACTAGAACGATTGATGTGCAATAAAACCCAATCAAACCAAATCATATATATCTAATATGTATGTAGGTATGCATGTATAATCGGGATTCGGCATTAAATAACCAACAATGGTTGTTATGCCAGAAAAACAAACGAAACCAAATCATATATATTGAATATACATGTTTAAACCGAATTCAACTTTTAATAACCTACAATATTTGATATGCCATAAACCTCAACCAAACCCAATCATATATATCTAATGTTTGTATAAACAGGAATTGGCATTAGATAGCCGATAATCAAACTCATTCCGCTACAATTATTTCTGATTTCGGCTGACCACACGCGTCTTCAACGGGCAGTAGTCTCTTCGTTTGCCAGAAACGGTGACCACTCAGATCATACTCCTTTGGCACCAAGCTTTTTTACCTCGCACACACTAAATGCTAACCCATTAAAAGTTTCCATGAACTTATCGCAAAATCAACACCATTGAAGTGGCATTAAATAACTAAGCTATCTTTTAAGCCCTCTGAAAAAAAATAAAGGAAAAGTAACCGTCTTGTAAATTTCTGCGAATAAATTGTACCCAATTTATTGATTCTCGTGTTATTTGACAAATAAAACGAGAATCAATAAATTGGGTACATTACTTTAACTCCTGCTATATTGCAGGTAGCACGACATCCTGGCAGCAACTTTCTCTTCTTTCACTCTCGAAACTTTTCTCTACATTCCTGCGTTTCCATACAACCGTTCTCATCTTTTTCTTTATTTAAGATTTCCGTCCATTGACCTGTCTAATTTTAGCGCCGTTTTAGCAACAATAACTCCCGTCATAAACAATTATATTTTATTACTACATCTAAGTCTGTATGGAAGCTCATAGCACATAAAATTCCTCGACCGCACTCACAGTGACGACGTATGTATTTTTAAAAAAAATTAAAGATGACCGTTTTTTTTTTGTTTATTTTGTTTCGTAGACATAATTCAGTCAGTTTTTCTCGGTTTGTAGATTTCTCCTGGTGATCTAGCAGAGTGTAAATGTTGGCAATTGTTCTGTTGTTAAGACTAAAAATGAAATTCAAGATTTATGAAGGTGAAGAATTTGAATTTCTTTTATTTTTTTTCTCCGGTTTGATGTTTCTTGTATTTCTATTTGACCAGAACTCTTTGAATTTTTCTTTCTTTCTATCAATTTATCTATCTATCTATCACATAATTTTCATCTCTCTCTATCAATTTCTCTGACACTGTCTGTCTCTGTCTTTTTCTGTCAATCTTTCTCTCAGTCTATCACTCTCTCTCTCTCTCTCTCTCTCTCTCTCTCTTTAACTATCTATCTGTCAATCTATATCTTTCCATATCAATCCATATAGTTTTTACACGTCTTTTTTTCACCCTCTATACATATATATATATATATATATATATATATATATATATTATATATATATATATATATATATTTTTATATATGTATGTAAAACTATTTCTAAATATATCCCGTTCTCTTCCTAGTCATCTTAATTTTTTTATCCATCGTTCTCATTTTCCTGTCTAAAGCACGATATATATATATATATATATATATATATATATATATATATATATATATATATATATATATATATACGAAAGCTCCGATAAAACCTGTACGGACAAAAATTATTGATAGAGCTATCAGAAATCCTTTTTTTTTCCTATAACCAACACTATTTTTGCATTGCTGGAAAAAGCTAAGTGTATGAGTAACAGTTCAAATATCAATTCCCCTTTACGTAATATACAACTTAGCGAGTATATTTTAAAACCAAACTTCTTTTTTTTTGTTCATTGTTTACTGAATTTAGATTTTGTAGAGTTAGTTAAATAGATCCTAATGACATCCGTTTTTATTGCATTAAACTAATAATAATAACATTCTGGAATATTATGGAAGAATATCATCTTTCCATTCTAAAAAAAAAATGTTCGGTTTACATTTTCATTGCTGATACTAGACAGTTATTTATTACAGTGTATTAAAAAATGATTTTTCTTTTCGTTTTTTTACAATCTCTATGCTAAAGTCTGCATCGTGTAAACATCTAAGAACTATGGCTCTACAGTTGCAGCCAACTTTAAATTCTATTTCACATGTTAGATTGATAGATTCAGTAAATTCTGAAGTTGTATTTTAAACTGGATCATGAATATATAGTTTCCTCGGAGAATTCGAGTTGTTGAAGGAAATGAAACAATATTTCACCGTATTGCGCAGAGAATACTTATATCTACACCCAAGAAATAGGCAACGGTCAGCCATTGATAATGATTCCCTGAAACAAAAGAAACCAATCACAAGCCTTTGAAAAGAATACAAAAGAGCTTGTATCATGAGAATAAATATGTAGAGTAACAGATAAACTCCACAAGCATACGGAATTTCAAGAGACGTTTCTCATGAAGTATTTATTGTCTAAATCAGGACAATAGTTTTGATTCTTCTGAACACTTCTATCTATGCTATTTATAAAGAGACAAGTTTTATAAATGTTAATTAATTGATTCTAATTTTAGAATGTAATTGTCTTGTGGGACGATGTTGGTGAATCAATAAGGGTCTTATTTGGCTGAATGTTGAGAAGAGATACCGACCGATCAAAGTTGCAAAACTATGTTAAGTATATGGGGAAGAGGTATTGACGCTTTAATTAGAGCCTGAGGGACACTGAAAGTGAAAGGAGGTAAGAGTCTTACTCAGTTTCATAGAATTTCAACAGTAGAAAATATCCAAGAATTTTACACCATGAATTTTGAGCTCTCACACAACGTAGATAATTCTGCTGTTATATATATATATATATATATATATATATATATATATATATATATATATATATATATGTTATATATATATATATATATATATATATGTGTGTGTGTGTGTGTGTGTGTGTGTGTGTGTGTGTGTATAATTTGAGTACAACGTTTATAAGACAGATATTTAAAAAATTGTTAAATGGCTAAATCTTCTTAATACATCATTTACAAATCACTTATTTTTCTTATGTCTAAAAATATTATGAGGGAAAAAATTGTAATGTAAATAAAAAAAACATATTTCAAATCATCACAGCTTAAAATAATGATCGATGTTTTGCTAAAAAGCAAAAAGAAAATTTTTTAAAAAGATAAAAGAAGTTTGTATTTACCCAACCTCTCTGCACGTGCTGGATATGACACAAGGTCAGTTTTTAAGCGGAGTGTAACTGGTCTTAATTCAGAGTTTTGCTTCTCTTAAACTGGTTACGGTATTGTATAATACAAATGAAGAGACATAACACTTTTTTGAATGAAAATATACCTCTCTTCTTTATTGTCACGAAAGGGTCGAACGGCTGCAAGAGGGTGAGAGAGAGACAGAGAGACAGAGACTGAGAGATAGAGAGACAGAGGATTGCTATCATTGATACTGTGTGGAGACATATATTCATATGTAAACCATGTTGTGATGCAAATATTCAGTGCCCTTCTTGTTGGTGCTTCTTTGACAGGGCTTACCAAGGGCCACTTCCCAACGCAGGGCTACTCGCCTCCAGGGCCACTCACCCCCCTTGGCCAGTGGTCAAGGCGGTTTCTGCTCTGACTGCCTGTTTCTCCGGACTGACCTATTGTTCTGAAAATGTGTCCATCCAAAAAGAAACTCTTGTAATTATATAACATTTCAACGCCCACACATTTACTTCCGGTTCACTATTCACGTGATTTATTTCCGCTGTTCCCTTGTTTATCCTTCGACACAGATGCAATATTTCCTTCAAGAAATCCACTACGAACATGCTCTCAAAGATCAATATGTTACAGTACCATGAGCTCGGTCTGCCCTACTATTTAAACTTAGCTGGAAGGAAAATAGTTGGATTAATAATTTCTCCATACGTATTATTATGTTAAATGCTAACTGCCTCGTTCAGGATTTGAACTTAGGTCACTGATTCTATTTCCTACCACCATTACTATTATACAACAGATAGGAGAGAAAAATAAATATCAAATTATTTGTCTGTTACTCTAAAAGTGTGCGAAAAACAAATAGAAAAACGGAACAACACTTCCATTATCCGTCCATAAATAACCTACAAGAAAGAGAAATTCATTTTTTACTTTTTTTTATCTAAATTAGAAAAGATCACAGAGTTCTACATTCAAATTACACTTCATGAATCAGTCAGAAAACATTTGTTTTTTTCATAACATTACTGGAGACAAATTTGGAGCTATTCGATAAGATCTTTTGATAAATAAGAATGAAATAAATTTATGAACAGAAAGTCAAAGTACATTTTTATAAAAATCATTCTATTTTACGTTCGCAATTTTTTTTTCGTCCGATTGGATGAGAGCGTAAGGGGTCCTGACTTATCTCTATATTTATTAAACACTCAAAATAAATTGAACTATTTTCTTTAATTAATTGAGCAACAAATTTATTCTTTTATTTTGTTCTGACATATATTTACAAGAGGCTTGAGATGTCATTTCCTAGTTAAGCATTATTTCATTGTTTTAAACATTTTAATAATGTTTTTTAGCCATGAAGATTATCGATCATTAGTTATTACGTATCTTAACTTTATTAATGTTTAAATATGTGCAGTTTGTAATAGTTGTTAATATTTACCAAATATTAAATATCTCCCTAAACATAAAACACATAATATATATATATATATATATATATATATATATATATATATATATATATATATATATATATAGTTATCCGCAGGCAGACTGTTTCGTTGTATCACAAGTGTTCAGTGATGCTACATATGTTGGACGCTGCAAGCTGGGATCGAAACCCACCTAACTTTGCGTTAAGCCGCTTCGGTGACCTGTATCAGCTCAGGAATATAACGTATTTTGTATTTTGTTTACATTTTACGCTATCGGATACCGGAGTGGACAGTTTGGTAGAAGAGTTTTGCATTACGCTGGTGGCATATATATATATATATATATATATATATATATATATATATATGCGTGTGCATATGTGTGTGTCCTAGCATATGTGTGTGTATGTACTGCATGTATATATATATATATATATATATATAGTCATCCACAGACAGATCTGTTTCGTTCTATCAGAACTCATCAGTGTGGCTAGACAGTATCTCCCCGTAGCTGGGATCGAAACCTGGTTGACTCAAACGCCAAGCCAAAGCTTCTAACCATTTAGCCACGAGGAGATATTAGCTACGAAGTACATTTTAAATGGTTATCAATCACAATTACTATATATATATATTACAAGAGTGTAGACCAAAGACTCAAAAATGGTACTTGATTCCGCCTTGCTTAACACTAAGCATTATAAGGTAATGATCAAGGGTAAAGTGGAGCAATCCAGGGATTGGAGTAGAGATCTCCCCTGCACCTCGGCGTTGTAGTTATTGAAAAGGGAGCCTAGAGTAATGTAGCCAACTTAATATATATATATATATATATATATATATATATACATATATATATATATATATATATAATTCCTCATTTTCATTGAGCATCAATTGAGTTGGAAGATGGGAGATATAGAAAAGAATATCTGATATAGAAATCAATTACTGTTGTTCTTTTTCCATTTATTTGTTTCTTTTTGTGGAGGGGGGTTTCTTGTTTTAGTTTGGTTGAAGAAAAATGTATGATTTGAGAATAATTTTCCGAATATGGTTTTTGCATAATATTCTGATTCTCTTTGATTTATTATTTTAATAATCCAAAGTTGTTTTTCGTGAAAAAGTAAATGAATAAATAAATAAATCAAAATGTGTTTTGTTCCGACTATTCAACTTTGATTTATGTTTTATATTTTAGAAATTTGAAACGAAATCCTTAAACTTTTAACACAATATTTTTTGTGCTGATCAAATTTTAAATTCCAGGAATCGGATAGAAAATATATCTTTTTATTTTTCAGTGATGATATAAAAAACAGACACACACACACAGAGACACACACACAGACACATATATATAGTTAGTAGAAGTAAAATCTGTATATACAGATGGATGGGCGTTGGGTGGTTAGTTGGTTGGGTTTTATGCATATTGTGACAGTTACTATATTTTTGTTCCGAGGTTACATTATCCTGGAACGTCAGGGAGAATTTCTGACGACAGTACCGTACCACCCAACCTCTAAATATTCTCTGTAACTAGTTATATTTTATTGATAGCTTTGGAGGCCCATATAAATAGCCAAGTATAAAGCTTGCGTATAATTTTGGTTTTCGATATACGGACGAATGAGGATGTGTCAAGGGTCAAGAAGGCGAAGTGATATAAATGAACACGTGGAGAGTTCCCAACCGGACAAACAATATGACTCGTGGTTGTTGTTTTTTTTTTGTTTGCTTTTTTTTGCATATGTATTTTTCTTATATATTTTATTTCAAAGAAAGTACAATTATAACAACAGAAAAACAAAAAAGAAAAACAAATACAAAAAAAAACATACACACATGAAGAGGACAAGTCACTTCCAATATTGTTTGAGTATGTCCTTCCAGAAACAAAGTTCTTCATTTTTTTTCACTTGTCTTAAACTTGCACCCGTATCCTCTTGTTCCCTTTACAATTAAAGGGAGGGAATATCCTCGTTCTCCTCCATATTTATTTTCTTATTTTTCTTTTTCTTTCCCTTCTTTTAGCGAAGAATAAAAGTCTCTCCTCTTCGTGGATATACAATTTTAAACAAATATGTTTTCCGCCGAAACTGGTTGCTAATGAACAACTTCAAAAATGTTTCTTTGGATATTCTTGATACGGTCCTTCATTTAGGTTACGTATATCATTTGTAAGAAAATGTTTGACTCACCTTTTTCCTTTCCTCTCTTTTGTTGTTGTTTCTTTTTTTTTATATTCGATAATTTCTCATTAACGAGTCGCAAGGCACCATTTTCTTTTTTTTACATTGAGCTTTAGTTTCTTGTTCAACGGAGTTGAAGACTTCCATTAGGCCATTCTGCTACTAGAATTTCACCTTTCACCTCGTGAAAAGGCGACTTTTCTCTTCCTTGCCGAAGCTCGGAACTGACTTTTGGCTTTCGTTCTTTTTGGCGGTAAAACGTCCTCACTGCCTCGACCAATCGTATGTCTTTTCCCTATTTGGGTCATGACCTTTGCCCCTTTGCTGTTGCTAGGGCTCGAAAACCCGCCAATCGTCTGCCTTACTTCCGGTCCTCATAGTAGTCCTTGGTTTCCTTACATATTAACCCTACCGTTGCCGCTGGGCCGTCACAATATCAACCTTTGTAGGTTATTTAATGACAAATCCATTTTTAGACAACTAATAAGTTCTATTTTAAACAATTCAGTTTATTATGAGTACACAGGTTAATTGTCAAAAAGATTCCCATTTCTAGCTATTAATTTTATTCAAACAGTTCTAATTCAGCTTATTCAGTTTAGTATAAGTGTAAATTTTGTTTACATACAGTTAAATGTTAAAACAGTTTGATATTAAACAATCCAGTTTAGCATTAGTACCGTTTGAAAGTCAATAACAATTCCATTTGAATCAATTCAGTTTAGCATAAGTACGCAGTTTGAATTTGAGTACACAATTGAATTGTCAAAAACATTTCTATTTCAAGCTATTCCATTTAGTCAAACAGTTCTAATTCAAACAATTCAGTTTAGCATAAGTATGCAGTTTAGTTTTCTTTCACCAATAGATCGGACCCAATCAGGTGCTACCACCCCAGGTTAGAGTGGAACAGGGAACAACGGCAATGATGGGGTGCTCTGCATTACCCAAATCCCCAGTTTTACCGGAACCTCACATCTGATTGTTTAGTGTCATATCGAGGACAGTTATTAGGGGGTTTTACCATTTCCATAGAGCCAGTAGGTGTATACTCCTGCCACAGCAACCTGGGCAAACGGATATGCGTGTATATATATATATATAACTTTTACAAAAATTATACGAAAAATAGGAATATCAATTTTTTGTAGTTTATTATGGTTTTTTGAAAAAATGTTTTTAATGATTTCGAAAAATTAATAAAAGGGTTAATGTGCAATAAAAATGGATGTTCAATGTCTTATTGTTGTATAATATCTAACTGTGAGTTGAATGTTTTCTCATCAAAATATCTTGAAATGTTCTCTCTCTCTCTCTCTCTCTCTCTCTCTATATATATATATATATATATTAAATATTATATATATATATGTATATATATATATATTTAAATGTTATATATATATATATATATATATATTACAAGAGTGTAGACCAAAGACTCAAAAATGGTACTTGATTCCGCCTTGCTTAACACTCAGCATTATAAGGTAAGGATCAAGGGTAATGTGGAGCAATGCAGGGATTATATATATATATATATACACAAAGGCATGTCAAGTCTTGTTGTTATTTTTATTTTGTCGGTGTCCAGGTTGTAAAGAAATTGTCTCATATCTTCTGCCCAAGAACTTTCGACCATATTTCTGGTCGTCGTCATGGGTCCTGTAGTTTAAGTTGACAGTTTTTTTTTATTTTAATTATTTTAATTATTTGTACAGTTTTATTTTAAGATGTTTATTTTGAATGTTTTCAGCGTTTTTTTAAAAACATTCACGTGGGCAGAAAATATGGTACAATTCATTTACCATCTGGATTCCAACACAGGAAAATAACAAGAAGATTTTTAAAAAATACAATTATAAACAATTAACAATGTTCTATCATATTTAGTAAAATGTATCTTGATCATAACTTCCTGCCTAAATATACACCCTTCAGTATATATATATATATATATATATATAGTCATCCACAGACATATCTGTTTCGTTCAATCAGAACTCATCAGTGTGGCTAGACATTAGCTTCCCGTAGCTGGGATCGAAACCCGGTTGACTCAAATGCCATATATATATATATATATATATATATATTCAATGACGACGTGTTTGGAATGAGTTAATTGAGAATATATAAAAGGATTTTTATAAATCTCAAGGAGTTTCTTTTATATGATAATACATACATTTTAAATTTCATAATGAAGATATTATCACCATTTTGCGAAGGCTATATCAAGAGGTTTCTCATATTGCATAATAGCCAAATGACGGTCTGTTGAGATTTTCTTCTAATTATATATATATATATATATATATATATATCTTTGTGTGTTGCGAGTACTAAGTAAATGTGTTCTTATTAGGTTGATTGTGTTTATTTATGTGACTGCTTTGGGCTACACAATGTCATTTCACAATCAGAAGTGACTGACTGTCCGACTGATTTGTTTTGATAGATGGTTGTGGTTGTCAAATTTTTATTTCAAGCTCGGATGATTGGGTTTCATATAAAATTCAAATGGTATATACGTTTTCAGACTTTTTATCCACTTACCTTTTTTCCCCATTAGAGATTTTATGTTTTCAAATCTTTCCATGATGGCAAAATTGGAATTTGTATACATGTCAGTGCATGTATGTGAATATTTAACAAACACTCTGTACGAGCAGTAAGCGACTAAAAGTTAATTTTTAAACGGAGGTTAACGGATTAGAACTCAGAGTTTTCCTTCTCCAAAACTGGTTGTATTAGCAACGTTTACAGAGCCAAGTTTGCCCTACAGTTTACCCATAGTTAAATTTGAATGACTGAATCCATACCTTTCCCAAAAGTATTAGCGCTATGTTAAACAAAAACAACCTTATCTAGGATTTGAACTCTGGTCAATGTGCTTTTGAAGGTGCCCGTAGTATAATGATTATCATCGTAGGAAATAGACACGGCGACATGAGTTCAAAACCTGGACGAGACTGATTGCATTTCACATAGCACTAGTACCTTTGGGAAAGGTATGAATCCAATAATTCTCCCTCCAGCTATGGGTAAATAGTAGGGCAGACTAGGTTCTTCAGCCTTGGTGAGGAAACTAGTCTAGGAGAAGGAAAACTCTGAATTCAAACCTGTTAAACTCCACTTAAAAATTGACCTTCTGTTATATCCTACCCGAGCGGAGGGTTTGGTAAATATGGTCAATGTGCTTAGTTCCTACGACGATAACCATTGCCTACAAGAGCGCCTCTCATCATATCGTGCCGCTAGTACGGATATCCCTGACCCTCGCCATTTCCCCCTATCGTTCATCGCCTCTGGCAGGTATTCAGGGCTACATCCCGTATCCTCACAGAGCTGCTGTATGTATGTTCGAGCTGGTCGTCCTGCCTTTGCCCGGCCATATGTGGGGTCCATAGGAGTACATCATGTATGAGCTCGTTCCTGCTTCTCCAGCAGTGTCCTGCGTGTCTGGTTCGTCTAACTTGGGTAGTTTATAGGGGGCAGGTGGCCGTATAGTTGGTGCCTTGTGGAGTTTTGCTGCCAGGACTTGTTCAATATTGCTCGTAACTTTCTTGTGTAATTGCTGTCGAGCTTCTTATACACACCCGTATATATATATAACAATGAATCAGCTAATTAAAAAAAAAGGACAAGAACAAGCCTCTTTATTTAGCTTTTGTACATAATGGAAAGGCATTTGACTCAATTGAACACACGGAAGTTTGCAAATCAATACCAGATAAGATTATTATTTATAGAAAAAACATGTATTAAAATGTTAGTGTAATAATCGGACTTCACAAAGATACAAAAAACAAACAAAAAACAAAAAGTAACACACACACACACACATATATATATATATATATGAAAGTAAATATGGATAAAATCCGACAGTATGAAGGTAGCAGGAAAAATATAATCCAAATAGGTGAATATATCATGATGTGAAGTCGACGTTAACGTTTCGGTTATAATAACCATCGTCAGGACTTGGATATAAAATAGTTCACAATATAGATGGGTGATTGTTGAGATGACAGAAGCAAATGGGAAATATACAACGAAAAGATAGATAAAAATGCACATAGCGTTCAAAATTCAAAAGTCATCAGAACGTGTTTGGCACGTGGAAAAATATTAGAAAATGTAGGATTTTTTCAAAGAAACAAGACAAAATCTCCCGTTTATTGAGAAATACGCAACAAATAAGTTTGCATATGTATAGATCATTAGGAATCATCCATGTTAAATGTTATGTAAGAATGTATTTGGTATTAGTTTTTTTCCGAAAAGACAGTATGAAAGTAAATATGGATAAAATCCGACAGTATGAAGGTAGCAGGAAAAAATATAATCCAAATAGGTGAATATATCATGATGTGAAGTCGACGTTAACGTTTCGGTTATAATAACCATCGTCAGGACTTGGATATAAATGATCTATACATATGAAAACTTATTTGTTGCGTATTTCTCAATAAACGGGAGATTTTGTCTCGTTTCTTTGAAAAATCCTACATTTTCTAATATTTTTCCACGTGCCAAACACGTTCGGATGACTTTTGAATTTTGAACGCTATGTGCATTTTTATCTATCTTTTCGTTGTATATTTCCCATTTGCTTCTGTCATCTCAACAATCACCCATCTATATTGTGAACTATTTTATATCCAAGTCCTGACGATGGTTATTATAACCGAAACGTTAACGTCGACTTCACATCATGATATATTCACCTATTTGGATTATATTTTTTCCTGCTACCTTCATATATATATATATATATATATATATATATATATATATATATATATAAAGGAATCGAACAAGCATATACCATTTCGCTTATGCATGTCTTGAAAGCATATACCGGAAAACGAATCAGGAAAAGAATGGAAATAAAGATAAATGGGGATTATTCGAACCAGTGTATATTTGCTGACGACGTTATACGAATATCAAATTCATCGGCTGAGCTAGAATTAATTCCAAATGGCCCTTATAGGGAGAGAATGAAATTAAGATGCATAGAAGAAAAACAAAAGTTTTACCGTAACTTCTAAAAAGCAATCAGAACAATGGGAGGGGAAATTCTTGCAAACAATAGAAAATGCAGTTACTTAGGACTTGATAACATTAGAAAAAACCCTTAAAATGAAAAAAAAGAAATGAAAACAGAAAGGAAAAAAGACATAATTGTCGACTGGAATATGTTTTTTGAAAACTTCTGACTCAATGACGAGTACATAAAGAATAATCTCTTGGCAGGCAGAACATAACCAGTTATTGATTTATTTGCTTTCTTTATTTAACGTCATATTAATCTCCGTAGGGTATCTAAAGCTAAAACAATCCTTGTAAAAAGCAGACATCATCATCATCATCACCATTATCAAGTTACGCTGACAACAAACCCCCCGCTCTCTCTCTCTCTCTCTCTCTCTCTCTCTCTCTCTCTCTCTCTCTCTCTCTCTCTTTTCATCCATCCTGGCCCAGTTGGCTGGTACTGCAGAATACATTGACTGCAACTCTGCAACTCCTCCAACGAGTGTCCTTGATATGACACTAAACAATCTGATGATGAGGTTCCAAGTAATGCTAGAATTTGGGGGAATGCGGAGTACCCCTTTATTGCCATCTCTCTCAGGTTCACTCTGGTCCGGTGTGGTAGCACCAGATAGGGTCCTATCTATAGGTTAAATAGGAGTAAACTGTGTATTTATACTTAACTAAATTCTTTGAAATAGAACTGTTTATATATATATATATATATATATATATATATATATATATATATATATATATGGATTAGGCATTAACTAACCAACAAAGGTTGATATGCCATAAAACCAAACAAAAAGCCATCCATCTCGATCTTTCATCGCCCTTGGAAGGTCTTCCCGGCTGCTTCCTGTGTCCGTACAGAGCTGATGAAAGTAAGTCTTTGAAGGCCAACTCAAACTGGTGTGTCCATGTGTAAGAGTCCATAAGAGAACGTTGCTTATAAGTTGTCCTTCCTTCTTCAGAAGTGCCTCAAATATGTTGTTTGTTTTACTTCATTAGATAGGTGACTCTACAGTTGCTGTTTTCTAGGGTTTTTCTTCCACGATTTGTTCAAATCTGCTCACAGTATTCTTACAATAAAATTTGTGATTGTATATAACTCATAGTTTGAGGTGATCAGATGATTCATACCTTTCCCAAACGTATTAGTCCGTAATAGAACGACTGGAGTTTAAACTCGATTAGACGATACTGCTGACAAGCACATTTGACTCCACGTAGCAGAGACTTTCCCAAGTATCGGATAGGAATTGCAGTCTGTATATTCTCATTCAACAGTGCGAAACAGCGTTTCGATTTTGTGTATTGTATAGCGCATGCGTGTAGTGTTCATGTTCAGTTTATCTAACAAACGGTCTTCCTCAGGGGCCGAAAACAGGTCCTTCCCACTATTGCTTGTTGGAGAGAGATTCCACTTAGCATCTATACTTTTATATCGAAGAAAGAAGTCCCGGTGACTAAGTGGAGAACGTGTACGACTGTGAAGTCGTGATAAGCCACTTCCAACCCCTTGGAACCAAAAATGTTCACTTTCTGAATAAAACCTAGGTAAAAGTATGAACACCCTAATCCGTCCGTCTTTAGTTTTAATTTTACCACTACTGTTCTTTTACAAGGAAGATGTTGGCATTAAATGACCCTTGAAGGTTTATATGCCATTAACCAAAGAAATCGAAATATTTACTTTATTCCAAGATGTATTTCCATAGAAACGAGAGGGTCATTTTCCAACCGATTGTAAACAGTCTGAAATGAATATATATATATATATATATATATATATATATATATATATATATATGATAGGGGTTATGTGCGTGCATATTTGTGTAAGTAAAATATTTGACTAATATATATATATATATATATAATCTTCACACTTATTGCTGGATGTTTTATGCAAAAAAGAACGGTGTTATTACCAATAAATAGCTATTTTACAAAATGTAAATCATTATGTGAATTTACGCACATACACTCACACACACACACACACACACACACACATATATATATATATATATATATATAATTATGACTAAGAAAATATATATATATATATATATATATTCCTAATCATAAGTATATATTATGTCATTTCTAATCATCATTATTATTATTACATCATTTTAGTAAGTTTTTCATACCAGCTTTAGCTTCATGGCTTTCACTGGAATCTGAAGGACAGCAAATCTTCTCGGATTTTTAGAACTCTTATGAGAATTATACCTGATCTTAACAATGTTTTGGTACGGATGGTTTCGATTCTTCCTCTGATTTTTAATTCTTTCAGTCTTTTTTATTGCCAACAATAATTTATACCAACGTCACCCTCATGTCTCACGGCAGTTTTAGATTTCTGAGAAGTCTACGTATTTGTCAATATTTTCGTTTTTATCCCTTTTCACTTTGTTTTACGCAGAAAATGAAAAATCCACCAGATGACATATTATTTTTTCTAGTTAAATAGCACAAGTATTTTTTCAGCGATTGAGTGATCTGTTTGCCTCTCAGAATTTTGTAAGTCTCATTTTCTCGAGCAGATTCTGGTTTGTGTATAAAACATTTGAGAGCATGGTCAAATTTTAATCCCTTGCACAAGTCGCTGTGAATCACATTTCCCACCCAGTTATGATGAGTCTTGTACTCTTTTAGTTCCAGTTTAGCGTAATAGAACATTTAGAGAGTATAGTTTAAGATACATACATACATATATATATATATATATATATATATATATATATATATATATATATATATAGCTTTATTTTAAAAAGAAAGTATGAACAATTTTCTTTGGCTCTAGTGAGTTCTATTGGCATCCAAAAGGAAGTATTTTGATCTTTGACCCTCGAAATAATAGAGATAAGATCGGTGTAATGCATTATGATCAAGTCCCGTTGCCAACTGTGTTAAAGGTTGAACGAGAAGGCCATATGAGCCTAAGTAAGTATGTGGCTACCCGCGGAAAAAGGAACCAAGAAACAGGAAATAACCATGCACTTCCTGTTTCTCGAATATTGTGGAATGATCAAGATGATTCTCGAGAATTCTACCTTGTAGGGGATCGATATTTAAACCGGCCCCGTCCGAGAAGGAGTGTGTAAATTCCGGCCGACAGACTTGAGTAATTACTGGCCCAAGGGTCAAAGTCGGAATTGTTACCCGCTGATTTCGAAAATAGACAACTGGCAGCAAGGAAGAATGCAATAGACAGCTTTTCAGAGTAACAACATTTCCTGTATCCCAGTCAATAGCTGTAATCTAACACCAGTTTGATGTATTTTCTTATTATGATATCAAACGTTTTATCTCTGTCTCCACAGAAACTATACTTGCAATCCTGTTACGTATTATCTATTTTCGCATTGATATAATTGGTTCTTATTATCATTATTATTATCATTTTACTCCTTGAATGTTTTTCACGCCATCGTTAGCAGATGGATTCTTATTGGAGTTTATATAGGAGCAAGTCTCCTCAAGTTTTCAGGACTCGTTTAAGTATTATGACCGATCTTAATAATGCTGTTGTTTGGATGGACTCCACAAGTCCTCTTATTTCCTAGTCCTCTAATCCCTATACAAATCCTTTAGTGACTGTTCCGTGTGTACCAATTACAATTGGTATCGCTACCATTTTCCTGTTCCATAGTTTTTTTTCTGTTCTCCTGCAAGGTCTAGGAACTAATCTTTCTTTTTGCTTGCTTTCTTTTTTTTTGCTTTCTTTCTTTCTTGCTGTAGTCAGCTTGAATGGCAAAGTCCACTATTCGGCAGGTTCTCTTTATTTTTTCATTATCACAATGTCTGGTCGTCTAGCCGAGTTTATGTGAGCCGTCTGTATTATTATTATTATTATTATTACATTCCTTTGGCGCTTGTTTCCTCGCAGCGTAAGTTGATGATCTTTCTCTGGAATCTGAGTGACACCAAGTCTTCTCAGGTTTCTTGGGCTTTTCGCACTTTTGTGGCCGATGTTATCCGTGGTCTGTTTTGAATGGTATCAATTGGTCCTTTCATTTCTAACTCTTCCAATTCCCTTTTCTAAGCGTTAGGGGACAGTTCGATGTGTGCTAATTACAACTGGTATCACCCTAACTCTAATGTTTCACAGTTGAGTTGTCTGGCAAGGTGCAAGGTGCTATTTTCTTTTTCTTCGATTTTCCCCGCTCTGTTCTGCTGGAACGGCATAGGCCTTCGGACAGCAGGTTCTCTTTTTTTTCTTAATTATGACTAGGTTTCGTTTTCTGGCCACATTTTACTGATCTGTTTCTATATCAAAACCCCAGTTAATTTTTTGCTTCTCTTTCTCCCTGGAAAATACTGATTTGTGCATGTATCATTTGATAGTATATTCAAATTTCAGTTCATTGTGCAATTCACATTGGATCACTTTCCCCACACTTTCGTGTCTAGTCTTCTTTTCTTTTTGTGCTAGTTAGCTATATTTGGTTATTATTGGATAAATCGTTCGTATTTATCACCAAATACCCTACACTTGCAATTATTTTGCGTATTATCTATTTTTACTTTAACACCATTGGTCCTTAAAGTGTTGTTTTTACTGCTTGTGATATGTATGGTATATTAGCGCCAAATATTTGCATAGTCGAGTCGTGTATGACTAAATCAGCCTCCCCATCGGTTTTGCCTGTTGAAGAGTGTTGATAGACTCTAAGCAAAAAAGAAAAAAAAAAACAATTCTTGAGAGGTCCGGCTCGGAGATAAGTAAAATTGGTGTTTGATGCTTTTTGAAAGTTGGGAAAAACGAGTGAAGGCACAGTGGGAAAATGCAGGAAAAATAAAAGAAAGGAGTTTCTTAGCACATCTCTTTGTCCCTTTGCTTCTATCGTTCGTTTGAAGACTTCACATTTTTGCTGCGTTGATTATCTTTCGTGCAGTAAGATTTGGAGATTATATTCACTCTCTTTTATTTAGTATTCATTCAGTTTTTTTATCAATCAAAATTCAAGTCGCTTTTTCTTTCTTCTTTCTTTTTTCTTATTTTTCTTTTTCCCCTTCCTTTTTTCCTTTTTTTTTTTTTTCACAATCATTTTTATCAATTAATTTTCAAGCCTTTCTTTCTTTTTCCCTTCGATTTTTTCTCTTTTCTTTTCATTTCACTCCTTTTCATCTTTTATTCTTTCTTTTTTGCCTTTTGTTCCGTTTCTTTTTTCTTTAAGTTTCTATTTCCTGAATTTGTTCTTTCATTTCTTTTTCTATCTTTTTTTTCCTTTTTTTTTTCTCTGCATTTCAAAAGTGTGTCTACTCCTACACAAGCCTTCAGCACTCAAATCAAATTAAATTAACCTGTGTGGGTAGCCAGGCAGCTCAGTTCGGTTTTTCATTTCATCACCATCCCTTTAAAACATCAGTTTCACTAGCAAGAGAGTTAAGGCGAAAGGAACAGGGAAATGATATTGCGGGAGGTCGTGACCAGTGCCTTATACGGCGGCAACTAATTGATTACAACCGTTTATTTGAAAACCGATGAAGCACCGATGGTTGAATGGTTATCATTGTAGGAACCCGTGTTCAAATCCTAGACAGAACAGTTTACATTTCACATAGAGATAATATCCTCGGGAACGATAAGCATCAAACCGATTTCCAGCTAGATATAGATAAATATTTGGTATGGTAACTTGTTTAGCTGAAGAAAACACTGAATTCACACCTAAACTCATTGTTTAAAAACTGACCTTTCGTATAGCCTTGTGCCATATCTAAGTAAAATGCTTAGTAAATTACAACCTTTTGTCACACCCTGTTTGTGAAGAGGGGCTTATATATATATATATATATATATATATATATATATATATATATATATATATATATATATGTGTGTGTGTGTGTGTGTGTGTGTGTGATAAAATCCTGGTTGTTGTCTCATAGGGTTCGTTTTCGAAATGACTGCAGATTCTAATAGTCTGCAGGATTTTTTTTGCAATGTATGGGTTTGATTAGCGTAGCTTGGGAAAAACTGAACTTGTGTTTGAGCTCTAACATGTAGGAGAAAAGGGTGTTTCGATCGTCATTTTTTGATTGATCGTTTATATTTGTAGATTCTTTTTTCTAGATTGCTTTACGTTTCGCCGATGTAATGTCTGTTACTATCTTTGCATGAGATAGAGTATATTGCTGCGTAAGAAGTAGGATATGCTGAAACCCTAACCCCTCCACCCTTTTTTCCTATTTCTTTCCTGTCAACTCACTAAAATTATTTCCTCCTTTATACGATCAAAAATCTCAAAGGAAATCAGATACATTTAATTCTAAACACTGCCCTTATCCCTGCAACACCTTTCTACTCTCCATTATATATATATATATATATATATATATATGTTTGTATGTATGAAATTTTATTTAAAAAAATAGTTATCCATAAGTGATTAATTCATCGCAAAGGAAAGTCGATGTTAAAACGTTTCGGTTTTAATGAGCTTTCTTCAGGACTCTAAATCGACTTTCCTTCGTTATAAATTCATCACTTTTTGGACTACTGTGTTTTTCAATTTTCTCCATACTGTATGATTTCTTGACATCCTTTCTTCCACACACACACACATATATATATATATATATATATATATATATATATATATATATATATGTTTGTGTGTGTGTATGTGTGTGTGTGTATGTGTGTGAACTGACGAGCCTCAGTGCTGTTCTTATTCTCCTATCTTGACAAATGTGCGCTTTCCCCAATCAGGTGAAAAGGCTAGAAAAGCAGTTGTAAACATTGCTTTTTCATATGTCAACTGGGTACCATGTGGTGGCTTTCTGTATCGCAGTCATAATAGAAAAGCAAATAAATTCAATTTTGAAACTTGGAAAGAGCCAGCGCCCCAAGTCAATGACTCTACTCCAGAAAGAAACTCAGCCATCATCTCTCTTGGGCTGTGGAAACATTTCCACTCTTAATGAAACTCTTCTTGAATGACCCCCACATTTCAGTTAATGAAAATAAATAATAAATATACATTGTTCAGGATGGACAAGTTGAAGAAGACACCCGTTTATCAGTTGTCAGGTTTGCCATAAAATTTATGCTTGCTAAATTGTAGTCCTCGTTCCAAAGGTGACTCATATTTTTTTAGGAACAAGTTAAAACTTCTGTTGTTATGTTCAGACCATTTCTCATCCGAAGCAGGAAAAATAATGGAGTTTATGACTTTGAAATCTGTTATTTCTAATATCTAACACAAAGATAAACAAATTAGGAAGATTTTAACACCCTGGTCAGAGCAGAACATTAAACAATATCTGTTGCCTGAATAAGGTTTAAAAGAATCGTTTGGTTTGATTTAGTTTGGTTTTATTGTATATCATCCATTCTAGATTATTTAATGCCGAATCCTCTTAATAAATATGTATTGAATAGATTATGAGAGTGTTGGTCGTCAGTAAATCACTATGTGGTTATGTGTCGAAGCAAGTGCAATATAATATGGAGAGTGCTCAATATCTATGATAGAGCAAGTCTCCATATTATATTGCACTTGGTTCGACACATAACTACATAGTGATTTACTGACGACCTCTCATAATATAATATTAAGCTCCCAAACCGGTTGAGCACTCTCTCTGTATAAAATGGATCACATGGAACACATCAACCTTGCATATTCTCTAAAGAATATATCAATACCAACCCATTCGACATACAAACTCCTAGTCACTGAAAAGATAGAAAGCTTGATAAAAAGAATGAGATGGAAAGCCCACTTCTACCTCAAAGGTATCAACAACCAGGACAACACTAATACTTTCAACCTAAAATCAGAAAATGCCCTCCAATATGAGAGGATATGCAAGCATCCGAAAATGATCTCACAGATATGGTCAAAAACATCAAGTTTCTATGGATTAAATATATGTATAATATATATTTATTTATTACCATTATTATTATATATTGAATATATATAATTTCTAAACACATTTTGTAGATAACATGTTTAAACGAGGCTGACCTCATTTTTTTTCACGCGGTTAAATGTTTCAGATATTTCTATTAAATACGAATTATTCTATTAACTATTAATAATTTGTTTGCACAGAGTTAAATGTTTTCAAGTATTACAATGTTAACACTAACAATTCAATTAAACGTTACTCATTTGTTTAATGATCAACCGTTTTATTTGAAACTATTAAGTTTAGCATGTCAACAAAGATAAATAGTCCCAAGTGTTGCAATGTATCAATAACATTTCCATTAAACACAATTCATTTGTTTACACACAGATAAATTATCAAACAGTTCTATTTCAAACAAGTCAATTTAACACAAGTCATTTGTTTGCATAGAGTTTAAATGTCAAACAGTTGTATTTTATCTATAAATGGACCTTTT
Organism: Sepioteuthis lessoniana; assembly: GCA_963585895.1. Taxonomy (NCBI): domain Eukaryota; kingdom Metazoa; phylum Mollusca; class Cephalopoda; order Myopsida; family Loliginidae; genus Sepioteuthis; species Sepioteuthis lessoniana. The sequence continues at coordinate 40,930,407 of OY757930.1, forward strand.
AAGGTGCTACCACTCAAAATCAGGGTGGTCAAGGGAACAATGACAGTGAAGAGATACTCCGCACTACCTTAAACTTCTGCACCACTAGACCCTCACCATCTTTCCAAAGAGTATTGTTTCCTAAAGTGAACGCCCATTAAGTTGGGCTGTAGAATAGCTCCGACTGCATCTCTGCAGAGGGGCAAAACTTCCCCAACGTGTGTCCTGGATATGACACGAAACAGCATCCGATGGTGAAATTACAAAGGTTTTGGGAATGTGGATTGCCCCTTCAATGTCATTGTTCCCAGGTCCACTCTCATCCGGAGTGGTAGCTTCTCTCTTTTAATTATATATATATATATATATATATACAGAGAGAGGCAAACACCAATATATATAGATATATGTATATTGTTTGGATGTATATATTTATATTTGCGTGTGTATGTGAGTTGTGTGTGTGTGTGTGTGAATTAACTCAAACTATCCACCACGGGAGAAAATCATTTTTAAGTGCGGAAAATTATCTCATTCTTCTTTAGTGGGTACCGAATCAAAAAAACTAGTCCCACTCAATCATTTCTTCATATTATAGGGATTACAGATGGATAAATGTCTTTCCCTAATTGAAGCACAATCAGCTCAATGCAGGCTTTGAACTTGGGTCACAGATTTCATTTCTTTACGGCTAATAACCAAAACGGTGTAAATGCATATCATATATATATATATATATATATATAACCAGTCTGTTGGCATAATTGTTAGCATTGGCCAATGTCCGGGAGACAGGTGCTTTTGTTCCAGGTTAAGTCATACCAAAAACTTAAAAAATGGTACTTGGTGTGTATTGGTTAACACAGTATTATAAGGTATGGATCAAGGGTAAGTGGAGTACATTTCCCTAAATATTGGTGTTGGAGTTATTGAAAATGAAGCCCTTCCACTGTCGTCGACTACGGTCTGCCAACTTATGTATATATATATATATGTGTGTGTGTGTGTGTGAAATTTTACGACTTCGTTTTATTTCCTTTCATTTTCGTTTAATTTTGACCGGTATAATTGTCAAAAAAGTGAAAGAAAATAAATCAATTACTTTAAGATGTATGGAACTTGATACCACCTTGCTTAACACTCAGCATTATAAGGTACGGTTCAAGGGTAAAGTGGAGCAATCCAGGGAATGGAGTAGCGCCCTCCCCTACACCTTGGTGTAGTAGCTATCGAAAAGGGAGCCTTCGGGTCACCCTCGACTATGGTCGCTAACTTTACTTTACTTATATATATATATATATATATATATATAACAGATGTATTAGGAGTAAACGTAAAATATATGGGGATAGTCATTCGTTCTACAATCGTAGAGTGTTTAGAAAATCGCACCTGCTACGAGACCACCGACAAGAGCGTAAATTAGCATGTGTTGACCTACAGAGAAACACCTCTCCTGTTTCTTGATGCTTCTAACTCCTAATATGTTGACCCCTCTGCCCTCGCCAGTGAATTTGAATTATTTTTCTTTTTTTAGTTTTTATTTTATTTTATTTAATTTTTGCTGTTCTGCAACTTCAAGAAAAGCAGGTAAAAAGTCGTCTGACGATACGGAGAGTATAGTAATATTCTCCGCCGAAATAGATTTATAATGACAACTTAACCAGGTCTGAGTTTCTATCCGATTACACTATATATATATATATATATATATATATATATATATATATGTATCTTGTACACAGTAATTCAAAAATACGTTTATGCATGTACATTGAAGCCATCGTTTTAATTTGATTTTTTCATTGCTCACACAACGTAAAACTACTTTCATACGCATTTCCTTCCAGTTCTATGCTTTTCGCTTTTTCACTAGCTTTACAATATACTTTTATTAATGATGCATTTTTCTTTTTAAATTTTTATGTAAAACGTCTGTTCAACGAAATTCTACCATCTATCTATAGTAAGTCTCTTTATTCTGAACAATAAGCCGGGAGACCAAAAATAAGGATAATAATCACAATAATGGTGAATATAAATAATTCTAAGTTGTTTTATTTCTGTTTATTCTACTCCTGAGAGACTAGGAAGCTTATGTATATATTTCTTATTTCTTTTTTTCTTCGACACACATACAAATGAATCGATTGTAGACTGCATAAGTACGAAAATAGGCTGCGTAATGCGGGTTTATTAAAAAAATAAACTCCGACAAGAAAAGAAAAAATAAAAATAAATAGTAAAAGAAAAAGGGAAAAATAAGACAGGAAAAAGAAATATTGCAAATAGAAAGAAAAAAGTCAGATTTAAATAACAAAAGAAGATTTCAAAAAGAAGACGAAAGCAGCTGTTTCACTGCCTTGTCGGTAAAAAGCAATTTCTTTCTCGGAACATTACGCAATTTTTTTATTATTTATTTTCCATTTTGTTTTAAGTTTTCTATAAAACTACTGCAGTATTTAAAAATCTAATCTCTTTTTTTTTTTTTCCTTAAAAAAAATTTATGACGCGTTTTGTGCAGTTGAAACATTAGTAAATATTATAAGTGTCTTGTATTAGCTGTGTGAAAATAATTTTTAGTATTTTGTTACCTTTCCTAAATAAAAGAATTTTTTTTCTACTGCAAAATCAATTTTTCACTTTAATAATAATAATAATAATAATAATAATAATAATAATAATAATAAACGATTAATAAACAACATCTTCCACGAGAAAATCTGGACGTAGCTTAGAAAAGGAAACTTTAAGAGAGAAACAGAATCTCTCCTAATAGCAGCACAAAACAACGCCATAAGAACAACCCATATCAAAGCGAGAATAGATAAGACGCAACAAAATAGCAAATATAGGCTATGTGGTGACAGAGATGAAACCATCAATCACATAATAAGCGAATACAGCAAATACAGCAAATTAGTACAGAATGAGTATAAGTCTAGACACGACTGGGTGGGTGGGCAAGGTGATCCACTGGGAGATGTGCAAGAAATTAAAATTTGACACTACAAACAAATAGTATATGCACAACCCAGCACCTGTCCTAGAACATGACACTCATAAACTCATTTGGGACTTTGACTTACATACGGATCACATAATCTCGGTCAGAACCCCAGATCTATTAATAATTAACAAAAAAGAGGATTTGCACAATTGTCGACTTTGCTGTCCCGGCTGACAACATAATAAAACTGAAAGAATGCGAAACGAAGGATAAGTACCTCGAACTTGCTAGGGAATTAAAAAAAAAATTATGGAACATGAAAAAGGAACAAATACCAATTAGGGTTAGTGCATTCGGTACAGTAACTAAAGGATTATTAAAGGGACGGGAAGACTAGGAAGTTGGAGAACGAGTGGAGACCACCCAAACTAAAGCATTTTTGAGAACGGCCAGAATACTGAGAAGAGTCCTGGAGACTTGAAGAGACTTGCTGTCACTCAAGCTCCAGTAAAAGACCATGAGCTAAAACTGATGCGAAAAACGCTAATGAGAAAATAATAATAATAATCGTATCTGCCACAACACAGAATTATTAAGATCTGCCACAATACTGGGAACATTACTTGAGACTTGATTTCACTTACTGTCTAGCAAACTCCAGTGAGAAATTATCAGCTAACATTAGTGTGAAAACCTCGAAAAGGAACAACAACAACAGCAACAACAATAATAATAATAATAATAATCTGAACCTTGATTGGGAACTGAAAAAAAAACTGTGGTACATAAATGTGATGGCGATGCCAATTATAAATGGCGCACTTAGTACAGTCACCAAATGATTGGTACAGCGACTGGAGGATTTGTCAATAAGGGGACGAATTGATACCATCCAAGCAACAGCATTTTTGAGTTCGGACAGAATACTAAGCAGAATCTCGTAGACTTCAGAAGGCTTGCTATCATTCAGACTCCAGTGGAAAACCATCAGCTAACGCTAATGGGAAAAAATCCTAAAATAATAATGATAATAATAATAAGTACAGAAATAATAAAAAGACTTGACACGACTGGGTGGGAAAGTGATCTACTTGGGTTCATACAAGAAACTGAAATTTTACCATATGAACCAATGGTAAATGCACAATCGAGAATCTATCCCGGAAAATGAGACGCTAAATCTTCACTGGGATTTTGAGATACAAACGGATCACTTAATGCTAGCCAGACAACCGGACCTTGTAGTAATAAAAATAAAAATAAATAAATAAATAAAAACAAAGCGAACTTGTTGAAGAATTATGGACTTTGCTATCCTGGCTAACCACAGAGTAAAAAAGAAAGAAAAGGAAGATAAGTACCTGAAGCTCGCTTTTTAATTGAAAAAAACAACTATTGAACATGAAAGTGACGATGATATCAATTGTAATTGGTGCTCTTGGTACAGTCACCAAAGATTTGATACAAGAACTGGGGGACTTAGAAATAAGAGAACAAGTGGGAACCATTCAAACTACTGCATTATTGAGATTGGCTACAATACTAAGGAACGTCCTGGAGACTTGGTGTCGCTCAAACACTAATGAGAAACCATCGGTTTACACTGGCGTGAAAAAAGGCTCTCGTAAGATTTAAATGATGATAATGGAGACTACATGAAATAATAATAATAATAATAATAATAATAATAATAATAATGACTCGCATAAACTCCTATGGGACTTTAGCATACAAACGGATCACCCAATCCCGGCCAAAAGACCAGACCTCATAATAATCAGCAAAAAAAAAAAGAGAATCTGTAAAATTGTCGACTTTGCTGTCCCAGTGGACCACCGAATAAATCTGAAGGAAAGCAAAGAGAAGGATAAGTACCTCGACCTTGCTAGAGAATTGAAAAAGCTGTGGAGCATGAAAGTAACCATTGTGCCAATTGTGATTGGTGCGTTAGGCACAGTAACTAAAGGATTATTAAAAGGACTGGAGGACTTGGAAGTTGGCAGATGGGTAGAGACTATCCAAACGACAGCATTGCTGAGGACGGCCAGAATACTGAGACGAGTCCTGGAGACTTGAGGAAACTTGCTGTCACTCAAATAATAATAATAATAATAATAATAATAATAAAGAGGTTTGGGAATTGCGTTCATAGTGCATTTATTTTCAAATTTATTTGGTTGGTTGGTTGGTTGGTTGAGTTTTATGGCATATCAACCTTTGTAGGTTATGTAATGCCAAATCCATTTTTATGCAAATACTCAGTTCAATTTCAAACAATTCAGTTTAGCATGAGTACACAGTTTAATTGTCATAAACATTTTTCTTTCAAGCTATTCAGTTTATTCAAACAGATCTAATTCAGCGAATTCACTTTTGAATAAATACACATTTTGTTTACACGTAGTTTAATGTCTAAACAGTTCTATATAAAACAATTCAGTTTAGTGTAAGTACAATTTTAATGTCAAAAACAGTATCATTTCAAACAATTCAGTTCAGCATAAGCACGCAATTTAAATGTAGATACAGTTTCATTGTCAAAAACATTTATATTTCAAGCCATTCAGTTTAGTTAAACACTTCTAATTCAAACAATTCAGCGTAGCGTAAGTATCCAGTTAGTTCTATTTAACCCATAGATAGGGCTCTATCAGGTGCTACCACTCAGGGCCAAAGTAGACCTGGGAGCAATGGCAATGAAGTGATGCTCCACATTCACCAAAGCTCCAGCATTACTGGAACCTCACCATCAGGTTGTTTAGTGTCATATACAGTACACTCATTGCAGAGGGTCTTACTCTCTGTATAAGTGCAGTCGGTGTATTCTACAGCCCCAGCCAAATGGGCAATACACTTGTTTCGGTGATTCCTTAGAAAATTTTCCAGAGTTAAATGATTTTAAGTATGCCAAGCAAATACCAGTAATTTGCTCACAGTTGTAGAGTTTCAAGTATTTTTATTTAATACTAATAATTATAAGGTTCCAAGTAAGTATTTATATTTGATAATAGTCATTTGTTTGCACGAAGTTATCTGGTATCCAGTAACTTATAGTAATCCTGAGAGAACAAATATAGCCTCGGTTTCCAATCTCAGTACAAGTCATATTTACAAAGTTGCATGGTATCAAGTATTTCAATCAAATACATATAATTTCAACCTATTTTTAGGTATTAACACTCTGGCTCAGAGTGGAGCTGGGGGTAATTACAATAAGGAGGTTCTTCTTAAGCTCCAGGTCTCAAGAACTGGAGTCTCACCTCAGATGCAGGTTAGCGTCATGCTCAAAAGAAGCTTTTTTGGGTGGGGGGTGAGGGGTATTTACGTTCAGCTGGGGTCATAGCTTAAGCAATCTAAGCCCTACCAACAGGACAATACAATTTCTAGAGCGTACTTAAAAAAAATCAAAACAAACTTTTATGAAACTGCTATCTATCTATCGTCACGCACACATGTTTTAGGGAATTAGGATTCTTGCTATGCAAAAATATACACTATAAATGTAAGTTGAAAGTGATCAAGAAGTTTTGATAAAACCCGAATTTACTCACACATTTAATATTATTTAAAAAAAGGTGAACCATATTGTTCACACTAATTCTACACCGAATGCTAAGCATATTTTTTTTCAATAATTTATTAAATAGCTTTTTGATGAATCGGCAAAAATCTTAATTCTATGGAATTTTGTAATAAACTTACATTGTATTAATTTAGTTCATCACGACTTGCTTCACGTGATCAGCAGTTTTGAAACGGTATTGTAAAACAATTTTAACTGCCTTGAAATCAAAAATCTTTTCTTTTTACTCTATTATCATTTATAATTGTTAGTATTATAATAAAATTCAATTTAAACGTTTGCGAAATAAGTATTTATTTTAGTTATTTTACATCTGAAATTATGGTCCTGGTGTTTTATATTGTTTTTTGTTTTGTCTTTTTTGTCTAAGAAACAATAAAAATCTATGGAACAAGGAAGAAAAAGAAAATTTTTAGTTTAAGTAAAATAAAGGAAATTTTTTTAGTCATTTGAGACAGCCCAAACCAATAATATATTCAATTGATGATACAAAAATTTATAAATAGGTTTTCTCACAGGAAAACAAATATTTTGACATTTGAATATTCCATCCATTCGAACAGGGCTTGTCTTAACGCATGGGCACACTGGGAAGTTTCCCGTGGGCCCACAAGCATAATCAATCATTTACATTTTTATTCCTCTGAGCTTTTGCATAAGTAGACACCTCAGTGCACTGTCTGGTCCAGGGGCCTAAAATGCTATTAAGATTATAAAATGCATCATCGTGTAAAGTGCCTGGTAACGGGTTTTGATATTGAAGTTAAACATCCGATAATATTGTGATTGATAGCTGAAAGGGCCAAGGTATTAAGCCAGTGTGTAAACTGCATGAAATAGGAAAACAAATGAGTCGGAATCACGAATGCACGCTGATTGTTTAGCCGAAGGATGTCACATGTTCAGAAAGCGAGAAATTTTGGAGTCGAAAAGTAGAAACAGACCGATGTGACGCTTATAAGAACTTTTGGGATTATTTTTTTAAAATGTAGGAGTCAAAAAATGTTTCCTCAAAAAGAAATCACAGTTTGAAACTCACTGAAAAGTCCGGCCTGGTCGAGTTAAAACAACAGTTTAATTGATGTATCGTCTTCGTGAGATAGATTGAGCAAACCTTTCAATTTTAATTTACTTATTATGCTTTTATTTTTTTCAAATAAAGGGAAAATAGACGGTAAAACCTGTATTAAAAGATGGAAGCAGATTTTACATCAAGGTAAGGTAAAATACTGTTGTATAGCCACAAAATGCATATACTAAGCATGCAGTATCATAACGACGAGCGACACAGTTCTTTAGAAAAATATACCTCTCACTTTATTTGAAAGGGTTCGAAAGGGTTACTAAAGGTTTTACTGTGTGAGAGGTGAGTTGGAGACTGAATAGAACTGCAACATATTGACCCCCACTCTTATGGCCATAACAGCATTTCTTTCCCGTTCCTCTGGGCTGCTCAACCGGGGGCCAGGGGGCCTAGTCTCTCTGGGACATGTTCCTCATTCCAGCATCTTCTCTCTAACTCTAACTGCTCAATCAGGGGTCCTGAGGGCTCCTTCTACTGGGTGCTGGTTCTCTCTACAGCATCTTATCTCCAACTGATCTGAACTCCAACCGATTTGAACTCCCTGTCGCCGGGGTTATATAATAATTTGACGACGACTCTTCTTCCTGCGAGCGTCATAATTTCGCACTAAATTCAACCCAACGACAGTCAATGTCATATCCTGATATTCCTCGACCGGATGCACCTGTTGCATTTCCTATTTTGACAGCTTGGCCGGGGTCAATATGCAACAATAATCCAAACACCTTTTATTTAATTATACCGGGATTTCTTACGTAAATCATGCCAACCTTCCTTGGTCATTCAATGCCAGACCCATCCTTGTTGAAGGACAGTAGTGGTACGATTTAACCCATAAATCGGGGAGAGGCAAGTTCACACTTCTTCCAAGTGTATTTGTCAAAAAGCGAACGTAATAGTGTGATTGGATAGTTTGGTTTATTGTAATGGCATATCAACCATTGTTGATTATTTAATGTCAAATACTGTTTATATATATATATATATATATATATATATATATATATATATATATATATAATTTGTAAACTCATTTTGTGCGAAAGGATCAAACAGTTCTTTTTCAAACAATTCAATTTAGCATGAGTCAAGAAAGTGAAATTTTCCAAGTATTGCTGTGGTCTTCTTTGTGAGGAGAGTTAAAATACTTCGTTGGGTGTGGAGACAAATGCCTCTCTTCTATCCTGCGTACAAAAAGAATAATCATGTAAATTTCGCTCCGTGAGCGAGGACTGAAAATCAAAAGGTCTAGACTGTTCAAAGAACAAAGGCAAAAAGAGAAAGAATAAGTTGCCTAAGTTCATACGTGACCAACGGATACATGACATTTAAAGCAACACCCCCAATCCAAGGAAAGATAATTATATTGTCATACTATATTGTCAACCAAACGTTTCTACTTCTGCATTCTTGTATTGTTTTTTGTTTTGTTTTTGTTTTTACCAAAAAAATCTTATAAGAATATTAGATATCTCCTTTTGAAAAAATTATTGAGAAGAAATAGAGAAGAAAAACAAAGACGAAAACTTTTTCTCACTAATCGAAATAGTTCTGAAATTCTTCAACGGACATTGTATGAATTTGGTTGGTAGAGACTAGCTACATGCGCTCAGCATTTCCCAAATGATATGCTCTAGGCTGACTTTTGATTTAGGGAAACTGGATAAGGGATCAGGTAAATCATAAACTTCTTCGGTAAAATAGGTGTTGGTCGATAAAACCCGTCGAATGCAAGAGGATGTTTGAATATCCTGATATTAGAAGTAACTGTCCTCTTAGGTATATCGTGCGGTACCTTAATTGTGTACATCAATTTTGAACAAAATCTAGTTCTCAATAGGGGATATTGGAGAGGAAAAATAACATTCAATAAGCATGGATTTGTATCGGAAAACGCAATTTTCTTCAATTTCCTTAGTTTAGCGTCCTATTTCTTGCTAATGAATCAGCAATGTTGCATTTTATATTAGAATCATCAATTTAGGTCGATATTAGCCTGAGGGTGAAGAGAGGCAATTTTTTATGTAAAGAATCAGAACACACATACACACGCGCGCGCACACACATACACTCTCTCTCATAAAAAAACGTACATACATACATACATACATACACACTCACATACACAGTGACACGCATACATTCCCACAAATATACACAGATAATAAAAATGAGAAAAAAGTGGGTAAACCTAACATTGAAAACAGATATGAAATTTCGTTCTTTATTGGAAACACAACTTCATTTGAATGAAAATGAATTTTTCTTAAGTTCAGCAATTGAGGAAATAGATAAAATAATGATGAAATTATAAAATATAAAAAAGAGGGTAAGGTCTAAAAAAAGAGACTGAAAAAGAGCGAAATAGATATAGGTCGGAATTATAGTGGTAAAGATTATTGGTCTTGGCAGTGAGCATCTGAGCAGATGGTCAAGGCTGGGAACCGTCAAGCGTATCTTGTTTCATGAGATATTTGACCAGCAGAGGTGGATAATTTTCCATGATAAAGCACTAAATATGAGGAAGGTGACATTCTCAGGTTATCATCGTTTTTTTTATCAACTTATTCATTTTATTTTTATCATCTTGTCAGATTTACCAAAATCTACGATTTCTCCACATATATACAGACAAGCATAGACACACAAACACGCACATACGCACACAAACACACATATACATACATACATACATTCATACATATGCACACAAATACAGTGACAGAAGAAATAAAAGTGCATGTCAACAAATCATCATTGCAATGCTTTTTCTGGTGCCTCCAGTAGTGCAAAGGTTCACGATATTTTCTATTTTGTCTTAATTTTCTCCAAGTGTTCAAAGATTTTATTAACTGACCGCAGATTTCTAAAATACCAAGACTGTCAGCTTAATTAAGGGTAACATTAGCGTAGGCTAAAAAAATGTCCATTACTGGATTATATTTCAGTTGACCATGCACGGAGAATATTAACATTTACCCAACTCCTCTTCCGAACAGGAAGTGACGAATTGTCAATTTGTTAAGCCTCGTTTAAAAGATTTGAATTAAGAGTTTTCCTTCTCCTAGACTGTTTGCTATACCAAGATTAATAAACCAGCCTACCCAACTATTTACACATAGTTGGCGGGATAATAGTTGGATTCTTACCTTGCCAAAAGGTATTAGGGCAACGTGAAATGCAAGCATCTTCGTCCAGAATTTGAACTTGAGTCGCTGTGTCAATTTCCAACGATGATAATCATTACACCATGAGCGTCACCATGCTAAAATAATATAAATAAGCGTCTTCTTTTGGAATATATAGATGTATCATAATATTGTACATCAATTCTACTGAAAATCAAACTCTCGGTAGAGGATTCGATACAATAAACAGTTTTTAACCATAAAATCGCATTTTTGCTACAAAGCAACATTTTCTGATAATGTCTTTTTTTTTATCTAATGTATTATTTCTTCGTTAATCACTATGAAAAAAGGAAACTTACGTTTCTCACCTAAAAATTTTTTTTTTTTAGTTTTAATTTCTTCATTCATAGGTAATAAAGAAAAAATAAAGTTGGTGACCATTGTCGAGTGCGCTTCACCTTTCACTGGATTGGTTCATTTTACCCTTGATCCGTACATAATAATTCTGAGTGTTAAGCAATAAGACATCAAGTATTATTTTTTTGAGTCTTTGTTATGACTCGAATGAACCCAGGTCTCCCGGGTCATTGGCGAACATTCTACCCACTAGGCCAATAAGTCGGTCATACAATACCATTTTAATCCGGAAATTCAATTGGGTTGACATATATTACTCCAAACTAAACGAAAATGTTGAAAAGACCTAGTTATATATGTAAGTCAGGACTAACAGATAAAGAAATGATTTTACAAGGGTGAGTCAAAAGTTGAATATATTCAGGTTCGGTATCGTGTGCTGAAGCCAAATATGGATTAATTTTTTAAAAAAATTTCTGTTTGATTAGTCCAATTTGTGGAAAGAAAACGTGATAAATCTAAAATTTCATAATTATCTCAATTATTCAAGCACATTTTTTTAATAAAATTCAGCTCAATATGAGTGAGCAAGGAAAGAGACAACAAAACAATGATTTATTAACAAAGTCAAGCTTTTTTTGTCTACCACATCCAAAGCAAATAAGTATTTTTTTTTTTTTCACCGAAAAAGAACTTTTTAAAGGAGTAAACAAAAACGAAAAAAAATTTACTGCTCCCATAAGATTAAAAAGGACCCCCACAAAGTCTATAAGAAAGCAACCTAATGATTTGAAAATCTACGAGAAAACTGTGAGGCATTGTCTGGTAGGTGTAAAACGATAGATTCCGAGGCCGTGCATTAAGAAAAATCTAGTTCATATCACTCCGAAGAATATAAGGCAATCACGGAATATCACAATCCATGGTAGTTCGTTTCCTTGACGACTTCAACAAAAGCTTTTGACTGAACCTTATAAATAAGAAGTCCGTGGGTCCGAGAACTGTTTCGGTCGTAAATTTTTCAATTTTTTTTTTCTCCCACAATCTCGTTTGCACGGAGTTTTGTTTGATATGCTTGCATTTTATTTTCGTAACACACTTAATGAAACACGCTTGAAATTAAACAAGATTATTCTGAATTCTGGGAGGCAAACATGAGCTGAATGTTTTCACACCTGTTCAAAGTCGGCGTTACTCACCTGGTTTTTAATCAGCCTTGCGAAAATGAAAGATAAAAGAAAGATCAGTTTCATTACTGTATGAACAGTCCACGCGTGATAAAAACGTCACGAGTTAATTAGAAGGTAATTAATTGCTAAGTAATTAACAAGAAAGTCTACTTTGCTTAAATGACGATCTTGATTTTCAATAGACTACGTCAAAGGAGTTAACTTTTTTTTCTAAAATAAAAAATAAAAATACGTGGTTTGGTTTATCTGACAAAAAAAGGACTCTAACATTTCAATTGTCGAGAAGTCTTTGTCGATAAATTTAGGTACAACTTAAAAGTTCCTTTTACGAATTTCCAATTAAACTATTTGAACATTAAATACTCGTTGCGTTTCGCTCTTTATTGTAAAGAACGTTTCGAATATTCATTTGTTCTTTTGTTGTTGTTTTTTTTTGCTTATCTTTTTTTATTTACTCATTTATTTTCTTTTTGCTTGTTCAAATTAAGTAAGAAGAAAAAGTTGCCAATTATATTTGGCAAACTCAAAACGCGAGAAAATAATCCGAATTATTGACTTGTCCGGTATCTTTTGTCTTTTTTTTTTTTTTACCTCTTCCTGTTTCCAGGCCAACAAACAATGGAGTCGTCTGCGTCTTCGAATAGCGATCGCTTCATTCATTCAGTAGTCGAATTATGACTGTTTACAAGTCCTTGTTTTCAAATCAGTCTCTATTGTTCGAGATCGATCAATCTTTTTTTCTTTTTCTTTAATATATCCAATTGAATGAGAAATCTTTTTTGTCTGTTTGAACTCGTATCTGAAAATTACACTTTTTTTTCAGAAATTATAATTTAAAAAAATAAACAAAAAAATGTCTATAACGAAAAATCCTATTGTTTAGATAAATCTTCAGTTGTTTGGTGGGGATGGGTTGAGTTGAGGTTGATTAATTCTGGAGAGTTTGAAAACAATGACAGTTTTTTTTTTAATCACAAAGAGTTTAATTATGCTACTGTATAATATTCTTGTGTAAACCACGCATAAAATATAAGGTTGAATGAATGGCTTAATAGATAAAACATTACTTAATTATCCCTTACGGGCTCCTTACTTGGTATAGTGGCAAAACTCCGAATCAGAGTAGACCTGGAAATAGTGACAATGAAGATATACTACATACTCGATTGAGCTCAGACCAGGAACCTCAGCACAAGTTTAGTGGTAGTAATCCTATACGTTTATAGGCGTTGGTTCCCTAAGCTTCTAAGGACACAATCATCTGGTGGCTGCAGGTTCAATCCTAACTGCAGCTGATTAACAATACAGGAATACTTAACACTTGTACCGGGTTTTGGCTAACAGGATCAGAACATGCGACCCCCGTGGATTCAATAAAGGACGTAGTTCGAAGTTCCGTGAAGGTTCCCGAGTTCAACAAACACCTGAAGAAGGCCAGATGGCATATCGGCCGAAACGTTGGGGAAATAACAATAAAGATGAAGACAATAGTCCGAAAACCCTTAGTGATAAAAACAATCAGTGTATTTTGATGCTATCCACTGAGTAATGCCTTTTTTAGATACAATAAAGAGAAGTGGATGATTAACTGATATAATTCCATAGTAAGCGACGTATAAAACATTAGATTGTTTTTAACGGTATATCCAAAGATCTAGGGCTATTTTCTGCTTAGAGGTTTGGGAACTGCGTTCATTGTATATTAATATTCGCATTTTCAGTTTAGTTGTTTCTTTAGAGTTTTTTCTCTGTTATTTGCTATCTGTTATTTTCACCTGAAACATAATTTGCACACAGGTCTATGGTTTCAAGCATTCTTATTTAATACTAGGTTTCTTTGTTTAATGGCATATCAACTCTTTTTAGGTTATTTAATGCCAAAGCCATTCTCTTAGAAGAACAGTACTATTTAACCCATAACTGGGAGGATAAGGGGGTTCATACCTTTCCCAATGGTATTTACCCGAAAGTGAACATAATAGCAAGACTGGAGAACGAACTCGAATACTACGAGTCCGCAGTCCATTGCTTTAACCATTACACCCCCCTTATTTAATACTAATAATTACAAAAAAATTAGTCAATAATCGTTTGTAAATTGTTATAGCTTCTAACTTCGTAAAACAAAAAAAATGTACACAGGTCTATGGATTCAAGTATTCCAATGTAATACTAATATTAACTAAAAAAATCAGTCAAACATTTTTAATATACAATCATAGCTTCCATTAACTATTCGTTTGGTTTCGTTTGGTTAGGTTGTTTGGGTTTTATGGCATATCAACGTTTGTAGGTTATTTAACGCCAAATTCATTTTCATGAAAATAGTTCTATTAAAAAAACAGTTCAGCATAAGTATACTGTTTAATTATCAAAAACATTTCTATTTCAAGCTATTCATTTTCGTCAAATAGTACTAATTCAGCTTACTCAGTTTGCTATTAGCACACATTTTGTTTACACACAGCGAAATGTCAAAACAGTTCCATTTAAAACGATTCAGTTTAGCTTAAGCATGCAGTTTAAATGTAAGTACAGTTTAATTGTCAAAAAAACATTTCTATTTCAAGCTATTAAGTTTAGTCAAATAATTCTAATTAAACTATTCAGTTTAGCATAAGTATGCAGTTTTATGTAAGCCATAGATAGGGCCCTATCAGGTGCTTCCACTCCGGGCCAAAGTGGACCTGGAGGTAATGGCAATGAAGGGGGCGCTCTGAACTATTCGTATACAAATAGTCTTCATAGAGTAATATGATAGTATTTTTCCTGCTAAATACAAACAATATGATTTGGTACAAATAATATAATTTCAAGTAATTATCTCACTTCAGTAATTGTTATTTGTTTGGATGATTATATAATTTCAAGTAACTAATAATAATCTTTAGAAAACAATTATAGATTCAAGTAACCAGCCTTAATACAAATAATTTACAGTTATATGGCGTAGAATATTTCACTCAAATACGAATAATTTTCATTCAGATTGATTTGACCCATAAAAGGGATTTTAAAATGTATGACCTCTTTATCTTTATTAACAATCTTTTTGGCGATGAGTACTTTGACCTTCTTCAAGTATTTCATATCAAACTCAGAAGCCTATACCCTATTTATCAACCCCTCCTCTCAGGCAGGATATAACACAAGGTCAATTTTTAAGCGGAGTTTAGCAGGTTGAAAAAATCAGTCTGTCCTACTATCTACTCATAGCTGGAGGGAGAATAATTGAATTCATACCTTTCCCAAGGGTATTATTGCTATGTGAAATGCAATCAGTCTCGTTCAGGATTTGAACTCGTGTCACCGAGTCCATTTTCTACGACGATGCCCAGAGAACTAAAAAAATCTGGAACATGAAAGAAACGGTGATACCAATTATAATTAGTACACTCGGAAAGGTCCTCAAAAGCTTTAATAGGGGACTGGAAGAATTGGAAATCGGAGGAAGAATTAAACCACCCAAAATTACAGCATTGTTAAGATCGAGTAGAATACTGAGAATAGTCCTGGGACCAGAGGAGACTTATTATCTCTCAGACAACAGTAAGAGCTTATTAGCTAACGATGGTGTGAAAATTCACCTGCAATATCATAAGATTACCTGGTGCAAAGTTACAACTAACCTCGGCACGATTGGGTGGGAAAGGTGGTTGACTGGGAAATGGCAAGTGGCTAGAGTGTTCGCCAATGGTCCAGGTGACCTGGCTTCAAACCTTAGTCGTGTCATACCAAAGACTTTTAAAATGGTACTTGATACCGCCTTTCTTAACACTCAGCAATATTAGGTACATATCAGGGGTAAAGTGGAGAAATCCAGAGAAAAGAGTAGCGCCATCCCTTATATCTCGGTGTAGTAGCAATTGAAAATGGAGCCTTCCGGTTCCCCTCGACTACGGTCACCAACTCTACTTTACTTACTATATGCTGTTTGCACACAATAGATTCCGTCCAAGAGAATACGACATATCAAATTATCTGTGTTTTTTAGATAAAGATGGATCTATTCCTAGCCAGAAGACAAGGCCTAGTGTTAACTAACAAGAAAAAAGAACTTATCTCGTGGATTTTGCTGAAAGCAAAAAAAGATTGATAAATAATCAGACCTTGTCTCAAAACTTAAAAAAAGCTGTTGAACATCAGAAGGACGGTGATATGACTTGCAGTTCGTGCTACTTGAACCACCTCTAATGTCTTAGAAATAAAGACTGAAGTAATTGGAAATCAGAGAGAGAATCGAAACCATAAAGATCTCAGCATTGTTGAGATCAGTCAGGTTATATTGGGTAGAATCCTGAATACTTGAATAGACTTGCTGACTCTCTGACTCTTGGGGAAGTCTACCAGCAAACACAGGTGAGAAAAAAAATCTCAAGGCGTGAAATAATCATTATAATAAAAGGGCCTCACGAATCTTACAATTATAAACTTTTATTGATTATCTAAAAAATAAATATTATCACAAAAAAGTGTAAGAAATAGAAATGGTTTGGATCCATTCTAATATTCATAAAATAAACCTTCGTTTTTATTTGAGAATATAGGAATAATAAGGACATCTTTTTAAATTCCTAAGGAAACTGTTTTTATTTGGAGTCATTTATTTGGAATCTGTGAATAAAAGAAAATGGATGTCTTTTGGAATATTTTTAAGACAAGACGCTTTATTTGGGAACATTTATTTAGATTCGAAGAACCTATGAAAAAAGTGCTTTTGATTTCTCAGAAAGTAAAAATCCGTTTTCGACTTTTTTATATTATAAGGAGATATTTATTTAGATTCTGAGAATTAATGAAAATGGCTGACTTAACTCGTTTCTAAGAAAACAATGATTTGTATTTGAAGATCCCCCGCTGCTATCGGTGAAAGCATAAGTCAAGTTAAGCACTCAATCTCTCATGAGATGACAGTCTAAAAGAGGGATAACGCTTAAATCAAAACGAGAAGCTGAAACTTTATGGGCAGTCCGACGTTGTCTTTAGCCTTGTTCTGACAGCGGTATTCATTGCGTGTCCTCTACAAACGAACAAGTACGACACAAGACCTTTTCTAAGGTGGTACCGAGCACAGGACCGAAGCACAGACGAGCTTGGTATTCTCAAAAATGCCACAGGCCCCTAAAAAGGGGCGCCCCAGGCTCCAGACAGTAAACCTTGGCTTTCTGAGGAGGTTTATAGCCTGTGGGAAGGCCCTTTGAGGCTTGAGCAATCTCAGTCTTGGCCAAGTGACGTGAATGCTGCGGCCCCCCTGGAACCCTTGCCAGGTAGCCTCGACTGACTACCGAATTTAGGGACGGGATACATCCGACCAGATCCGTGCCGTCTATACCACGGGCGGCCGAAGAGTATCCCTTCTAATGGATTAGTACAATTGGGTAACAACGTTGTTACCAACTCGCTTCCTTCTGACAACAATTGTATTATCACCGATGTCAAGTTATAAAGACAAATACGTTTTATTCATCTTTTATTTATTTTGTTGACAAATCCAGCTCCGGCACGTGTTGTTTGGCCGGCTGGTTTTGTGATATAGCGACCTTTATTAGATTTGCTTATGGAGGCTCCTATTCAAGGAATTATATCGTTTAAATCTGGGATCTTAAACACGCAGCCTGCGGTCAACATGCGTTCCCCAAACTATTTCTCCATAACTAGTGACAGAACACTGTTTGTGACTTATATTTTCTTAAAACATGGTAATATACCTTTCACTCATGATTATGTTTCTCTCTAGAGAAGGGTAGAATATTCTTTTATATTTCGGCTTCGTGTAATATAATTGCAGAGGGATCTCGTTTTATATATCTTGCCTTTCGGTTTAATTAAGATGAGAAACTTTCGCATAGTGCATGGGTTAGTTAGGTGCAACATTAACGCAGGTGTTCACGCGCACGCAGGGAGGATGTGTCATTCACAGATGTCAAAATAAAAATTCCCAGATAGAAAATAGGACAGGGGGAGGTGAATAACATCATGCCCGGAAGCGCTGAAGATTTTGGGGGATTTGAGAAAAGCAGATATTTGAGTTCTTGCCTCGGAAGAAGAAGGCTGATTTTCGGGGCCCGCCAAGGCCAGTAGTTTGCTGCAGGGGACCGCATGTGGTTTGGGGGCAGATGGAAATGTCAGCATAGAAAGATTGTGTGCGTCTCTCTCTCTCTCTCTCTCTCTCTCTCTCTCTCTCTCTCTCTCTCTCTCTCTCTTCATGTCGAATTACCTTTAACTCAAAGGTAATAAAAAGTTTCGTACCTGAACCAATTTTGTGAGATTCGTGTTTTTAGATTCCCTATGTCTATTTCACACATCCGTTTATTATGGGTTTGTTACATTCGTTCTCTTCAAGATCAAAAGGATGGAATTAAAAATGGAGGACATGATCGTAAAGTAATGTTTAAAGTGTTGAAATAGGTGAGTTCGAATTATAGTCAATCTTTCACGTTCACTTTCGGACTAATGTCCCAGGAAAAATATGAACCACCTTATCCCCCCCAACAGCTATGAGTTAAATAGTGACTTGGCTGTTTTTTTTTTACAAGGATGGCTTTGGCATTAAATAACCCACGAAAGTTGATATGCCATTGAACCTTGAAAACAAACCAAATTAAACAAAAATAAAATAATTCAATACATTAAAAAAATTCTTAAATGGAACGTTTCTAAAATCTTGTTTCAAAGATTTATTGTCGTGGAAAAAAGCTGATTGCATCTCTGCAGAGGAGTAAGACCCTCCTTCAGTGACTATAACTCGAAACTGCATGTAATGGTGAGGTTCCAATCCTGGAACTTGGAGGAATGCGGCGTACTCTTTTATTACCATTACTTCTGGGTCTACTCAAGCTCAAAGAAGTACCTCTTAGTGTATCATTGAACTGTTTAAAGTTCTAATAGCGTGCAAACAAATTATTAATATCAAATAAAATTATCATTGTTAGATTACAATATCAAAACAATTTAACTGGGTGCAAAAGAATGAGCTATGTCTAGTTTATATTGTTACCTACAAATTGGTCATTTAGCTATGTGCAAGCAAACGAATGACTGTTACTGTGAATTGTTTGTGTTACATAGAAATACCCTAGACCAATTAAATGTGTGTAGATACAACTATTTGCGTTAGATAGTAATTCTTGAAATCATTTAACTGTGTGCAAACAAATGAGCTCTGGTTTGTTTAAAGTGTTATCTAGAAACCATTAATATACAAATCATATATATCAATCATATATATATATATGTATGATCAGGTTCTGGCATCAAATAAGCAACAAGTGTCTATATGCCATAAAACCAACCAACCAATCAACCAATTATGATGGACGGGTGACTGAGATTAGAAAAAATTAACTTACACAATAGCACTAGAAGAATTTTTTTTTTCTTATTTCATAATGGGAGAAGGGATGATTTTATCAACTCATTTGTGTTGAGGGTTTACTTGAGATGACTTACAACTGATTTGTACTATAGAACAAGTGGAATTTTCTTTTGTTTCATAATGTAACAAGAAATAGATTCGTCAACTCGCATTGATATCAGGAATGTCAACCTGAGATAACAGACAACACATAGAAAAACGTAGAAAATCATAGAGCTTCTTTTTTTTATTTCGAATTGCGAAATAAGAAGATACTCTATCTGCTTTTGCTTTAAATGTTATAAACCTTGGAATTTTGCTTTTGTTTTTTCTGATTTAATAATGTTTATAGCAAAATGAAATGCAATTTAAATACGAAATACAATAAAATGCAAAAAAATGTGTAAACGGAAAATTTGTCCTCCTATATTTTGAACTATTTCGCATAAACCACTTACGTTTATAGGCGAATTAATAAGAAAAAAGAAGGTATAACAGCTGATCAAATGTATTGAAAATTAGCATGATAAAAATGTAAACCAAGCCTCACCTCATTTCGTATTTGGCCCATTGCTCTTCAGGATACAATGGCCCTTTCCAGTCCTTAAGTTTGAGACCACTTGTTTAACGTAACTGCCAACAATACTCATTTACATACATTTATAACTAAGTAACTATATTTAATACTGCAACACAGATGGGCCTGAGTGGTAGCACCTGATAGGGTCCTATCCATGGGTTAAGAAGAACTGTTTGACATTTAAACTGTGGTTTGGTTTCATGGCACATCAATCAATGTAGGTTATTTAATGCAAAACTCATTTTTATACGTATAAAACATCTTAATTCTTAAAAAAATCAATTTCACAGTTTAAATGTCAAAAACTGTTTTATTTCAAACAATTCAGTTTAGCGTAAGAACAGTTTTTTGTTGGTTGTTTGTTGTTTTTGGTTTATGGCGTATCAACCCTCTTCGGGTCATTTCACGCCGAATTAAGTCATATGGATAAAAGTTTCAAACAATTCAGTTTAGTATTATTACCGTTTTTTGTTTACACTCAGTTAAATGTAAAAACAGTTCTATTTGAAGCAATTTAGTTTAGTATAAGTACACTGCTTATTTCTATTTAACCCCAAAATAGGACCAATACTTACTTGAATTTGGAATTAGTAACATAAACTTAGGTTATTCATTACAAATGGAAGTAACTATTTTTAATATGAATAATATACTCACTATTGTTATAATATTTTAATATAATACTGATTTAAAAGATTTATTTGATCAATACAGGAGACTATTACGGGTACTTACAATAGGAAACTTTGGAATAATGGCAACTGTCCAACTGTTTACCAATAGCTGGTAGGAGAATAGTTGGATTCATACCTTTTCTGAGGGCACTATTGCCATGTGAAATATAACTGCCGATAACTGCCGATATATATATATATATATATATATATATATATATATATATATATATAAACTTTTTGTTTGTAATTCGGGCAATTTCTTGTATGCTTCATTCCGTTTGGTATATATCAAAGCGAAGGAAAGAATAATCATTTAGTATTTGGAAAAGTTTTTGTGAAAACCCTTATAGGGATACAGTAAATGTAGATTGTCACATGACAGTCCCAGAAACCCATTATCGACATCTTTTTGTTCCTCTTCACTTCATTCATATATTGTTAGAATCAGTAAACATTTTAGCCATATCCCTATATTAACCACACTTGTAAAGTAAGCTTTTTTTTACCATATGCTTCTCATTCTACGAACTATTTGTTCATGGAATAGCATTGTATGATTCTACCTACTGGGATATTTTCGTATAGTTCTTTTCTTTAACTACTTCTGGTTGGTATATTATGAATATTAAAGGTTAAATATTCTTCTACGTGTAATAGACTTTAGAACAAAGTCAATTACGTATGCAAGAAAATTCAGTCTTCGTTTCGTTTTGTTCTCTGATTGTTTATACAAATACTAAGATATATACTTGGAAAGTAGAGACTCGAAGAATTATCATCCTTACTACGAAATATACCATACGTAACGTACCAGACATTATTATTATACAAATGAACTGACAGAAAATTATATATATATATATATATATATATATATATATATATATATCAAGCAACTACTCAAGGTCAATTTGTTAAGTAGAGTTTAACAGGTTTGAATTAAGAGTTTCATACATGTGGACTGGTTACCATTCCTAGGTTAAACAGCCTTGTCTGTTTTCTACTTACCCCCAGTGAGAGGTAAAATAGATGGATTCATGCTATTCTTAGCGATATTAGAGCTATGTAAAATACATAGACCCTTGATTAAAATTTTAACCCCCTGTCATTAATAACATTCCTCACGATGGTAAACATTACATCACGGATACCTCTCAATATATACATGTAAATACATACATACATACATACATACATATATATATATATATATATATATATATATATATATATATATATATATATATAGATTTTATATATGAATATTATTATCATAACAATGCTGCACTGCTAGCATGGATCTCCCTGACCCTCTCACGCCACCCTTCCCGATCGTCTATCGCTCCCTGGAGGTCTTCCAGGCTACATCCGGTATCGACGCAGACCTGTTATATATAGGTTCTTGCTGTTCATCCTGCCTTAGCTTGGCTATATGTAGGGGGCCAGGGGAGTATATCGCTTATGAATTCTTCCTTACTTCTCCAGCAGTGTCCCGCATATCTGGTTCGTTTAACTTGTATAGTTTTCGTGATGGGTGGTAGGTGGCCGTAAAGTTGCTGTTTTGTTGAGTGTTGCCTCCAGGACTTGTTCAATATAGCTCGCATCATTCTTGTGTAATTGCCGTCAAGGTTTGTCTCCATACGTTTTGTTAACGTTGATATGGTGCTTCCATATAGCACTATCGACATGAACGCTGCAAGGAAAAAACGGCGTTTTTTTGTATCAGTCAGATCTGACTTCCATATGACCGATAGCCTATACATGCCTTTGCTAACCGAGTGTTGATGTCATTCTCGGTTGATGCAACACAGCTTCCGAGGCACGTGAACTTGTCCACTAGTTTCAAAGAACTACCCTTTAGTGTGGAGATGTAACTCTTTTGATTAAACCTCATGTAATCCGTTTTGTCTGTGATGGCATGCAACTGCTCGTTCCAAAATATGTAGCAGGGATTCGTCTTGGGCTGGTGTATTTGCTGGAAACACTATATCATCGGCGTAGTCTGTGTCTGTAATAGTTTGAGTGTGGTATCCTCTGCTTCTTTCCTTTGCCAGCTTGGAACCGTTATATATATATATATATATATATATATATATATATATATATATATATATATTTGAAATAATGTCCATATATAAAACTAATGACAAAACGCTACATCGAAGGAAAATGAATTTAGAGATAAATTTAAAGCAAAGTTGAATTAAACATGAATCATACACACGCACATGGGCACAATCATATATATATATATATATATATATATATATATATAATTCTTAGTTAAAAAATAATTACTAGCATATTTAAAACTACACTACAACACACACACACACACACACACACACACACACACACACACACATACACAAACACAAAATCTCCAGACACACGTTCAC
This sequence comes from Sepioteuthis lessoniana, assembly GCA_963585895.1. Classification (NCBI taxonomy): domain Eukaryota; kingdom Metazoa; phylum Mollusca; class Cephalopoda; order Myopsida; family Loliginidae; genus Sepioteuthis; species Sepioteuthis lessoniana. Next base: position 40,953,691 of record OY757930.1, read on the forward strand.
ACGCACAGTGAAAAAATATCTGTAATTGAAAACCGAAATCATTCCCAACCACACACACACACACACACACAACGAAAAAATCGTATCAAATATAAAAAGCAAAAAAAAGGGATAAAGCAGACTAAGGCAAACAAATTCTAAAAATGCGAAGAGTAACCTCCATATAAACCCATAACAAGCTGAAAACCGTTCAAACTGCAAACACGAGTGAATTCCAATCTCATTGCGTCCTCCATTAATAAAACTGTGTGCTTATATGTTCTCTGACGAAAGCAACAAGCTGGAAACATACATGTATATAAGAACAAAATGAATAAATAAATCCTACAAATAAATGCAAACCTTTTCATGGATCTACTCATTAAATATATATATATATATATATATATATACAAGCAGATAGATAAATAGATAGATAAAAAGAAACATGTATATATATATATATATATATATATGTATGAGGAGATTAATACATAAGAAGACATTTATATTATAAATGAATATACCTAGGTTTCTCTTAAAGAACAATGTGGTCGCTTGCATCTCACCAATGTGTATGGAGATAACCTAAACTCTTTTTCTCTGTTCCTTGATTGCCCTGTCGGCTGGGGCGGTGGAATACACCAACTGACCTCTCTAGAAGGGTAAGACCCCCCCCAATGAGTGTCCTGGATATTATACTAAACAATCTGATGGTGAGGTTCCCATGATGCTGGAGTTTGGGGAATGAGGAGCAACCCCTCTGTCCCGGCGTGGTAGCACTTGATAGGTGTTTAACTATGGGTTAAATAGAACTAACGGCATACTGATGCTAAACAGAATTGTTTGACTGAACTTGAAATAGAAATGTTTTTGACAAATAAACCGTACTTACATTTAAACTGCGTACTAATATTAAACTGAATTGTTTAAAATGTAACTGTTTTTGACATTGAAAATGTACTTACTCTAAATTGATTTGTTTAATATAGAACTCTTTTGACATTCAACGGTGAGCAAACAAAACCTGTTCTTATACTAAACTGAATCATCTGAATTAGAACTGTTTGACTAAAAAATAAAGTGTGAACTTACATGATATGATTGCTTATGATAAACTGAATTATTTAAGCGGTATTGGTTTTTTTTTTACATTGAAACTGTACTTACACTAAAACAATTGTTTAATATGAAACTGTTTTGACATTTAACTGTGTGTAAACAAAATCTGTACTGATAACAAACTGAATTAGCTGAATTAGAACTGCTTGACTAAACTGAATAGCTTGAAATAGAAATGTTTTTCACAATGAAACTATACTGATATTAAAACTGCGTACTTCTGCTAAACTGAATTGTTTAAAGTAGTACTAGTTTCATGAAAATGGATTTGGCGTTAGATTACCTACAAAGGTTGATATGCCATGAAAACCAACCAACCAACCAACCCATTAATATGTTCTTTGAATAGGAGAGACGTTGTCTCGGTCACTGTTAGGGAACGGTAAAGCAACGTAGTTTACTAGCGCATATTTTCACTTCCTTTAACAACACTAAGTTAGCATAGCGTAGACACAGGTTCAACGACGATTGGTAAGTATCCAGACCACGGCTAAGCTTTTATACCTATTTGTTTGTTTTGTCAAATATCCGCAACTAAACTTTTTATATTAATCTTCTTTTTATTTCGTTTCAGTACTGCAACTGTCCCTGAAGAACAGTCTGAACGTTGCTGAACATCAAGAAATAGGCGAGGCCTTATCTGATTTGGGCAAGGAAGGCATTCTGGTGATTGGATCTGGATTTATGACGCACACTTTCGAAAAGATGGGTCAGCTGACCGAGGATATCTTTCCCTGGGCGTCCGAATTTCAGAGTTGGGTACATGAGGTGTTCTGCGATCCGGAGCTCTCCCCACGCGAACGTAAGGAACGTATGAGCGAATGTGAATCTTTGCCCTTCTTCCAGAAAGCACACCCACGCACCGAACATTTTATGCCCTTGATTATAGCCTCGGCGGCCGCTGAGTACACACCCGGAAAACCCATCTTTTCACGTTTTGTATCGCCAAGTTTACTCATGGAACACATTCTTTTCAGACCACATTCTCTTTAGAAAGCATGTTTTATTCTACTACAGTCCCATAGTGGTTGCTACATGTTTGATATGAACTCCGTATGCAAACGCAGCAGTCATTATGGGACAGAGGTAGCACTCTTTTTAACCTCCTTGCCATTGAATTGTGGATATCAAGTCAGAACACTTTTGCTTATTATTACCTCTGTCCAATAAAAGTTGTGACATTTAGAGTATGAAAAAAAAAATAACAATCTAATGGACAGATGTAGTATTCTGTTTATTCGCAACGAAGAAATAAAGATAGGAAGATCACAGTCTCTCTTGTGTTATTCTTTTTAAATCTATTCTCTAAGTGTGTATTTCTTTCTTAATTAGCAGGTAGTCAACGAAATACGGGGCTCATGGTCGTTTCAACTATCAGTAGAAGTAGATACAGTTTTAAAGGCCCACCCTAACGTGTATCTGTGGCTAGAAGGTAAATTATAAAAAAAAAAGAATTCGTAGATGTAAATCATTGTCTGTATTAGCCCTCTCACTACCGTATGCAACTATTGGCCAATTTCTTAAACCACGCCGTGTGCCACTTTTGTTAAATTTCCAGAGCTCCACCATGTAAGAATGTATGAACTTATCACTGATTCAGTTTAAGAAATTAGTAAAATTTGCAACTTATTAGTGGATTTTATTACTATTATCCAGATATATAGACGATACACATGCTGATGTACATAAAGTCAGCGAACTTTTTAAATACCCTAACACTCTTTTCCAATATTTGCATTGATGATCAAAACGTTTATTTGGTTATTTTTAAGCGGGGAGGTGTTATTTTTATATAGAGGACTTAAAGTAACATCATATAAAAAGGTGATTTTTCCCCCCTTTTTCACGTAAATTCCCAGTTGAGAGCCACACAAAATTGTAAAGTCCAGCAGTGAGAGAGTAAAAAAAATCCATATCCACACGAATATCTTCTTTTTTTTTCTTTTTTTTTACCTAAACTCAACTGTCAAATAGTAACCACCATAGATAAAATATCTTTTTTCCCAATTCGTTTCGAAGAGCTTTCTTCTGTAACTAATCTTCACGCTTCATTCTCTTTAGAAAATGCTTCCGAGTTTATCTAACCTTCTATCCGCTGAGATTCAGCAAATAAATAAATAAAAATGTCTGTTTATGCTTTAGCCAGTGGAAAATCAGAAAGTAAAACCTGTTTATTTCTATAAAAAAAACAACCCCAAAACAACAATAGTAACAGGGAGACATGCTAAGGTCGTTGGATAGAACAAGTATCTAGCTCGAAAACACTATTTTCGCATATAATCTATCATCGACAGCTATGCATTTTCGCCAGTGATGGACAACAGCCTGGATGCAGCGCTCGTAAAATTGTTCATCGCGAGAGCAGACTAACTTATTCAGAGCAGCAAGAACATGAGAAATTTTAATTCAGATCTAACATTTCGTCCTTTGGAAAGATTGGGAAACAGGAAAAACGTTTGTTCTGTAAAAATCACTGCTACATAGACAAAGGCATGCTAGATTTATACAGACACAATACAAACACGAGCAATGATATATATATATATATATATATATATATATATATATATATATATTTAGAGAGAGAGAGAGAGAGAGAGAGATGAGTCCGGTGAGTAATCCAAGACGTTAAGAAACAATCTAATTACAGAAAATGCATTTCTTTTGGAGTGACTCTCTTCAGATCGCAGAATATAGATTGTCGCTCGGTGTCAGCTTTAGTTTCCTTGTTTAATGGCATATCAATCTTCGTGGGGTAGCCAATGCTATCCTTGTAGAAGAACGATAGTGGTATTCTTTAACCCATTGCTGAAGATATTAGGGAGTTCATATCTTTCCCAAGTGTTTTTAGTCTGAAATGGAACGCAATAAGACGACTAGACTTCGAACTCACTTATCACGATGTCACAGTCCCTGCCACTACCCCAAGGTCCTTGTTCGCTGGTTGCAAAAATGGATAGTCATTGGAAGTGAACATGTCGGAAGATAAGATTGAGAGAATATGGAAACATACTGAACCAAAACGTATTATACTTGAAAACAGTGGAAATAAATAGGAGATATTCTTATCGGAATTACCCGTGCGAATAATGTTTTTTTCTAAAAGAAATTCTTTTTCTGAAATTTGGAAATAAAGTATACTTTAGAAAAAAAAATGCAGGTCTTACGCCTAATGATCAGAACAATGTACGTGTTGAGTATCCATTTATATACTGTTATGGAGAGTGTGTTGGGAGGGGAGATTATAATGCCAGTTTATATAAGTGGCAATATTGTATTAATTTTGCCATTTATTGACGTATTAAGACTATTATGTTTAATTTATTATATTTGTAGTGTTTATAAATGCCACTACTAAAACTACTCTTACTTCTACTAATATTACAACTAATAATAATTATAATAATAAATTATTATTATTATTATTATTATTTCCTCTTTAAAGTTTTTTACATCAGCGTTAGCGAATGGTTTTTCACTGGAGTTTGAGTGACATCAAGTCACCTCAAGTCTCCAGGACTCTCCTAAATATTCTGGCTGTTCTCAATAATGCCGTCGTTTAGATGGTCTCCACTCGACCGCCAAATTCCAAGTCATCTAGGCCCTTTAATAATCCATTAGTTACTGTGCCAAGAGCACCAATCACAATTGGTATAATCGTCACCTTCGTGTTCCATAGTTTTTTTTTTTTTAATTCTCTAGCAAGGTCGAGGTCCTTATCCTTCTTTTCACATTCTTTCAGATTTATTCTGTGGTTAGCCGGGACAGCAAAGTCGACAATTTTGCAATTTCTCTTTTTTTTTTTTTTCTTGATTGGTCTTCTGGCTGAGATTAGGTGATCCATGTGTATGTCAAAATCCCATAGAAGTTTATGTGTGTCATTTTCCAGGACAGGTGCTGGGTTGTCCATATACCATTTGTTAGTATGGTCAAATTTAAATGTCTTGCACATCTCCCAGTGGATCACCTTGCCCACCCTGTCGTGTATTATAATTATTATTATTATTATACACTTGTATTCATCAGAGTATTTATTTTATTTCATCTTTGAGGCTTTAGTATCAATGATATAGATACTTCTATTTACCAATATAGCATACTACATTGTATATAAGTAAGTTGGCCCACCGAAGTTGAGAGCGACCCGAAGGCTGCTTTTTTTAATAGCTACTACACCGAGGTCTAGGGAAAGGTGCACTAATGGCCAAGGAGACCGGAGTCCAATCCCAGGTCAAGTCATACGAAAGATTCAAAATTGGTACTTGATACCACACTGCTTCACACTTAGCATTATATGGTAGGGATCAAGGGTAAATTTAAGCAATCTTGGGAAAGGATTAGCGCCCTCACCTACACCTCAGTATAGTGTCTAATGAAAAGGGAGTATTCGGGTCAAACTTGACTACGATCGACAAATTTACTTACTTTTACTTTAAATTACACACACACACACACACACACACATATATATATATATATATATATATATATATATAGCTACAGCCAAAATAATTAAAGCAGAGCAATGTTGATATCCAAAACTATTGGCAGCATTTAAATATAAAAAGATAAAAAAGAGTATCCAGGAATAAATTTAGCAATTAAGACGTTGTATCAGTGTCACAATTCTATGAGGAGAAGATTGACT
>OY757930.1:40964439-41041939 GCA_963585895.1 Sepioteuthis lessoniana
ATTGTCGAGAAAGGTAGAAAGGTAATCGCAGAAGTAAACTGAAATAATTAATATCTAATTTTTAGTCTCAAAGACCTAAGCAGATTGCTTGACTTTAACGGCATATAAAACTGTATAGGTGTATTTTATCCTGACAGAAGAGGGAATCATTTTTATTAAAAGTTCAAATTTACATGTTTTCTGCAGCTGTTTCTTGGTAGTTAGATTGGTTGGTTGGTTGGTTGGTTGGTAGGTTGGTTGTGTTTTACGTCAAATCAACCCTTCTTGGTTATTTGACGCCAAATCCAGTGTATACATATATATGAAATATAAGATTTTTAAACGAATCGTGTTTAAGAAACATTTATGAACGTACCCAAGCTCATTTGTTCGCACGCAGTGAAATGGTTTCAAGTATTGTAAACAAACACTTATGATTCTATTTAATATGATTCTTTTATTTATCTATTTATTTATTTTTCCTATTGCTATTAAGCACTTATCATCCAATTCAATATTAATCATTTGTTCGCAAGCAGGGAAATGCTTTCAAGCATTGCTATCAAACACTAATGCTTCTATTCAATACTAATCAAGTTGTGTCTTCGTGGTGTAATGGTTAAAGCGATGGACTGCGGAGTCTTAGTACCCGGATCCGTACTCCAGGCGCGCTATTACGTTTACTTTCGGGAAAATACCCTTGGAAAAGATATGGACACCCTTATCCTCCCATCTATGAGTAAAAGAGTACCACTACTTTTATTCGAGGAGAATGGCTTTGGCATTAAATAACCTACAAAGTTTGATATACCATTAAACAAAGAAACGAAACCAATAATAATCACTGGTTTGCTGACAGTAAAATGGTTTAGAGAATTGCTATCAAACACTTATGATTCAGTTTAATATTAATCATTGGTTCACACACAGCGAAGTGCTTTCAAGTTTTGCTATCAAACACAAATGTTTCTATTTAATATGAATCATTTGTTTGCTGACAGTTAAATGGTTTCGAGTATTACAATCAACCACTAATAATTATATTTATTAATAATCATTTGTTTGCACACAGTTGAATGTGTTCAGGTAGAGTAAATGGTTAAACAGTTCTAGTTGAATCACTGATGGGGTCTCAACAGGTACAACCATTCAAGGTCAAAATGGGCCTTGGAGTAATAATAATGAAACGGTTCATCGTCAGATGGTTTGATTTCATATCCAGAAAACTCTCTGGTGGTGATGCTCTTAACCACTGCAGAGATGAATTTGTTGCATTCTACCATCTCAGATCCCTGAGATATTTCTAAAGAGTTTTATTTTCGCACACGATCATATCGAATACGAACGATTTCAGACAGATATAACTGACACATAGATGGTTTCATTACATGTCCTGCTGTTCCGGATTCGAGTGAACCTGAGGATAATGGTGATGAAGTTATTCTCTGCATTCCGCTGACTTGCTTGATTGGATTTTATGCCAAATGAAGGTTATTTAATGCCAAACCCTTTTTCTATATATTATATATGATTTGTAAATGTGTAGTTTTTAGATACCATTTTAAACGAGCCAGAGCTCATTTGTTTGCATACAATTAAAGGCTTGTACATACGATGTGTTGGTAAATAGTCAGTGGATAATCCTACTTTTCAATGAGTCAAAACTAATTTGTTTGCACACAAATAATGCTATTGTTTTCACAGAGTTGAATAGTTTCAAATATTCCAGCAGAAATTGTTCTATTAAGAAATAATAATTTGTTTGCACTCACTTAAATGGTACCAAATGTTGCTATATAACATAAATAGTTTTGTCATTAAGGGTTTTCGGACTACTGTCTTCATCTTTATTGTTATTTCCTCAACGTTTCGGTCGATATGTCCTCCGGCCTTCTTCAGGTGTTTGTCGAACTCAGGAACCTTCACGGAACTTCGAACTACATCCTTTATTGAAACCACGGGGGTCGCCTGTTCTGATTCCGTTAGCCATAATCGGGTACAAGTGTTAAGTATTCCTGTATTGTTACTCACCTGTTGTGAGGATTGAACCTACAAGCTCCAGATGATTGTCTCCTTAGAAGCTTAGGGAACCAACACCTATAACCGTTGCGCCATGTGTCTTGCTGGACAAGGCTCCCGAGTTCGACAAACATCTGAAGAAGGCCGGAGGATATATTGGCCGAAACGTTGTGGAAATAACAATAATGATGAAGAATATAGTCCGAAAACCCTTAATGATGAAAATCAACAAGCTTCGTCTCAGAAATTTAGACAACTAATAAATAGTTTTATTTGCACACAGTTAAGTGGTTTCAAGCATCACAATGTAACACTAACAATTCAATTTAGACATTTAAAGTTTAAGAGTTTCAAGTATTGTTAATCATCATCATCATATCGTGCTGGCAGCACGGATATCCCTGACCCTCTCTCGCCACTCCTCCCTATCGTTCATCGCCCTAGGTAGGTCTTCAGGACAACAACCTGTATCCTCACATAGCTGCTAAATGTACGTTCGTGCTGGTCGTCCTGCTTTTGCGCGGCCGTGTGTGGGGATCCATAAGAGTACATCTCTTATGAGTTCATCTCTGCTTCTCCAGCAATGTCCTGCATGTCTGGTTCGCCTAACTTGAATAGTTTTCGTGATAGGGGGCAGGTGGCCGTACAGTTGGTGTCTTGTGGGGTGTTGCTGCCAGGACTTGTTCAGGATTGCCCGCAGCATTCTTGTGTAATTGCCATTGAACATTATTTATTCATTAGCAAATATGCAAATTGTTCCAAGTATTGCTACGTTTCACTAACAATACAATTAATCATCATTCGTTTCTTTACACACAGTCAAATTGTGAAATTTTAACAATTCGACTTTACGTAAGTTATTTTGTTTTCACACTGTTTAACAGTGAAACAGTTCTATTCGACCCTTTGATAGGACCCTATCATCTGCTACCACTCCGGGTCAGAGAGGACCATGGAACAATGGCAATGGATGAGGAGATCCATATTCCCAAAAGCTCTAGGGCTGAGGCCCCGCCATTAGATGCAGTTTAATGTCATCTTAACCTCTCTACAGAATTGCAGTCGGTATATTCTACAGTCCCAGGGCCAACTGGGCTGACATTCTTCAGATCTCAAAAACTGGAACCTCAAAATCAGTCGTATTGTAATCTCATACTCATGACACACCTTTCTTAAGAAGAGCTTACCCTTTTTCAGGAGACACTTTCAGCGTCTTCGAGGCATACTGACCGAGTAAAAAGCTATAAATCACAGAAGTTAAACTAAATTCACATCAATGCTTGTCATAGTAGACAGAATCCTTGTCGAATAGCCAGAGTCAGCATACGGAGCGTAAATGACGTTAGTAATTAGGTCACCGACCATTAGCCACTAAAATAGACATACATCAGACTAAACGTATCTTATAAAATATCAGCCTAAGTTCAAATCATGTACAAGTCTATTGGCGCTTAATTTCACGGAAAGGCCATGGGGGAAGGTATAAATCCATCTTTTCCCTCTAACAGGTAAAGAGTGGGGCAGACTGGATTCTTTAACCTTGCTATGGTAACCAGTCTAGGGGAAAGGAATACACTAAATCAAAACCAGTTGTAATTCGCTTAAGAATCGGCCGTTTGTCACATCCTACTTGAGACGGCGAGGTTTGGTCGGTACGTATATATTGATGCCTTGATTCCAGGTAACGTCCACCATATTAGACTGATACAAACGTAACGAATTCGGCAAGAGACAAGCACATTAGAAATTATTACCTTGTGCCAGATTAGTCTTCTAACATTTTAAAAATCTATTTTTAGTTAAATTTCTAGGAATCTTTATTCGCCATCATCAAGTCGGGGTGGTAGAACAGATTCTCTTACCTCTCTCTCCCATCCTCTGTGCCTCTATTCATCACTCTTAGTATGTTCTATAGACAGCATCCAGTGTCCGCACAGAGGTAATTTGTGTAAGTGTTCGCTGGTCGGTTAAAACTGGTGTGTTTATATGTAGTCGTCAATAAGAGAATGCTGCTTATGAGTACGTTCCTGCTTTCCCAAAAGTGCCCCCAGTATTTCTTTATCGTCTAATTCGGATGATTTGTGAGATCAGAGATAAGTGGCAGAACAGCTGGGTTTTTTTTTTTTGTTTTTGTTTTTGTTTTGTTTTAATTTTTTTTTTTTTTGTGTAGAATATTGCTTCCAGGATTTGTTCAAAAAAGCACGCTGTATTCTTCTGTAACTCGGATCAAGATTTTTTTCCGATTATTTCGTTTGAGTCCAGGCGGTATAACCATACATTTCGGCTACCGCTTTGAAGAATTCCGGTTTTATTTTATCGGAGAGATCAGAATTACATATAATCGATAACATGTCAATAACAGTCCACATTTTCCCTCTTCGTATGTTGACATCGATTTCATTAGATGTGATATTTGCTGTTGAGATAGGTGAACAGTTCTACTAATTTCAGAGGCTTGTCATTCAATGAGGAGTCAGTTCAATCTTGCTTAAAATACATTCACAAAGCTTTATCTGCGTCCATGTAGAGATTAATGGCACTTGCTGTCTGTTCCCATCTATGCAGCTGGTATTCGGCTTTAGCAGGTGTATTGGAAGAAAAACTTGATTAACTGCGTAGTTTGCTTCTATTGTGGTTTTTATTTGTTTTCTTTTGCTTCTTGATGTGTTCGTAGAGTAGGTTATTATTTGTATTCCCTTTTCTCAAATCCTGACTGTTTTTTGGGGGGTGTCTTTTTTTGGAAATCATTCGGCCTGTCTCCTGCGTCTCAGAAATACGAATAAAGAATAATCCCTCGTTAAGATAAAAACACTTGTCATATTCTCTCTCGAGAACATGAATGGCATCACAGAAGTCCGAAAAACACCTATAAAAAACATCCACCTCTGATCACTCAGCAACTTGTTTTGTAACATATTGACCCTCAACAGAGCCGTCAATCAAGATATGCACCGGTGTAAATAAGCTGAAGAACGACGAGGCAGGTGCATTCGGTCGAGGATGTCGGATTATCACCTTGACCTGTCGACGTGAATGAATTCGGTGCAGATGCGTACGCTCACAGGAAGCAGGTGGATGTCACACAATTATATAACCAAGAGCCACAGACGGCTTGAGTTAGTCTGTTTGAGTTAGTCAGTTCGAGTCAGTTCCAGGAGTTGCAGTTGCAGTTGGAGATAGGATGCCCGCGGAGTGAGAACCAGCTCCAGACAGAGGGTTTGGGCCCTCAGCAACACACGGTTGAGCAGCCCAGCCAAGATGAGGAAGAAGTGCTGCTATGGTTACGAGAAGAACTTTGCGTCAATATGTTGCAGTCTGTCCCCATCTCCAACTCATATCTCACATATAACCAACATCAACCCTTTCACAACTCTTTCGAAACCCTTTTGAAAAAAGTGTGAGAGGTATATTTTCATAAAGAAGTGTGGAGGTGCCCGTGGTGTAATGGTTATCGTTGTAGGAAATGTTTACCATATTTACCAACCCCTCCGCTCGGGCAGGATATGACACTAGGTCAATTTTTTAAGCAGAGTTTAACAGGTTTGAATTCAGAGTTTTTCCTTCTCCTAGACTAGTTGCCTCACCAAGGCTGAAGAACCTAGTCTGCCCTACTATTTACCCATAGCTGGTGCCCGTGGTGTAATTGTTATCGCCGTAGGAAATGAACACGGCGACACGAGTTCAAATCCTGGACGAGACTGATTGCATTTCACATAGCACTAATACCCTTGGGAAAGGTAGGAATCCAATTATTCTCCCTCCAGCTATGGGTAAATAGTAGGACAGACTCGGTTCTTCAGCCTTGGTTAGGCAACTAGTCTAGAAGAATGAAAACTCTGAATTAAAACCTGTTAAACTCCGCTTAAAAGTTGACCTTGTGTCATATCCTGCCCGAGCGGAGGGGTTGGTAAATAGGATCGTTGTAGGAAATGGACACGGCGACAAGAGTTCAAATCCAGGACGAGACTGATTGCATTTCACATAGCACTAATACCCTTGGGAAAGGTAGGAATCCAATTATTCTCCCTCCAGCTATGGGTAAATAGTAGGACAGACTAGGTACTTCAGCCTTGGTAAGGCAACTTGTCTAGGAGAAGAAAAACATTTAATTCAAATCTGTTAAACTCCGCTTAAAAATTGACCTTGTATCATATCCTGCCCGAGTGGAGGGGTTGGCTAAATATGATAAAGAAGTGTATTCGTTCGTTCATTGAAGTTCGTATATTATGTTGACGATGTTTCCGTGCATATTATGTATATGTATACGTATAGTTGAATTACGGCTATACAACAGTTTGTTGTTAATGATTTACACACTAGCTGTGCTAAATGCATATTTCTGTTTCATTTTTTAAAGATATTTTTACGTAAAGACCCTTTCATCCTTATCCTTATATATACTCAGTTCCTTTTCCTGAACAGAATGCAACACTATAGTAGAGTTTATCAGGTTGACATTTAGAGGTTCCTTCTTCTAGATGGTCGTTAACAAGGGTAAAGAGCCCAATCTGCCCTACTCTTTACCTGGAGAGATAATCGTTGGATGTGTTGGTTTCCAAAGAGTACTATAGTACCACTACGGGTCTCAAATAGAAAGTTTTACTCTTACTACACAAAAATAGGACGTTGTACCGTTACACACTAAATGTACAATTGTAAAATTACACGATGCAAATAGACGCTTGCAACATTATGGTCTTCTCATGGAAGTGAATGCTGGCCCGGTCCCAATAGACATTTGTACTACTACTACTACTACTACTGCTACTATTCTGCATAAACATTTGTTGCACCACTCGGCGAACGGGTTTTCTTCAAGTAGCACTACGCCTTAAGTGTCAGTTGTAAACTCGCCCTCACAAAAGTGACAAACACACAAAGACCCCGTCTTTGTTCGCTACTACAAAAGTTTATTCGCTACCACAAATAGTCGTCGGAGAGAGAGAAACTGCGTATGAAGACTGAGTCGAACGCGTTAGCTAGTAAAAGGGAAACAAAATGTCGTGAGGAGAAAGAGAGCAGAGAAAGACCTTAATTTTTCTTTCTGATTTTCTGTTGTAGTTATAACGTACTTGTTCGCTGGTTTCATCCCTCCAGCTTCGCATCTGGTGTAAGACTCCTTTTCGGAGCTCACTCCAAAATGGGGTCCGCAACTTTCGGCTGTTTTCACATTGCCGTATCTGATCTTCAACTGACTGTCTTTATTTCGTAGCTTCCGAATGCCAACTAAATCTTTCCTGTTTTCAATCCCACGCCTACTGCTCTGATATCATTTACATTGAGCTCTTTTCCTGGAATATTTGAATAAACGAATTTTGAATAATTTAATTGTCCTGACCGAATTGTTCCCTACTCCGGATTTACTGGATTGAAGAATATCTCTCTCTTTCTCTCGCTCTCTATCTCTCTCTCTCTCTATATATATATATATATATATATATCTTTTTTACATCTTATAAGACGAAACTTTCTGCAAAAAGATATTGCAGAAAACCACTATGTTTTGTTTTTTTTAAATAAAATGATAGCTTTGTGTTCCTGGCGTTTAAATGAAGGAGTTTCCCTAAAATTAAATCTCTAACATCACTGCAAAATAAGTAAGGTTACTATCGCTTCTACACTAACTACGGCAACTATTTTTCCAAGGTAACAATATATAACTGTAGTACTTACTGGTACTTCATATAAAATAACAGATGTCTGGAAGAAAATTAAGTTGAACCACTAATCCAGGCATGTACATTGGCAAACATATAAAGATTTTTAGATGTAAATTATGGAAATGTCATAAGGATTTGAATATACAAGGAACTTTAAAAATAAGATCTACGAATGTCAAGAAAAAAAACCTTCACGATACATTCGTATTTAAAGCCGTTTGTTTTATTTCTTTAAACGCATACTCATAATCGAGATACGTCTTATAAGCCTATGAATATTTGGGAGAAGAGAGCTAACGTTTGCACTAGCCGTGAATCGTCCCAGGTATATCTCACTACGAATGTGAGCAAATAGTTCTGGCAGCGTTCTCCTTGGAAATGAGTCAAGAGGAGAAGGAAAAGTTTGGGTTGGTTGAGAAAAGACCCAGAGATTTTACCTCGCTCTGTAAGTGAGCAGGAAACAAGTGCTATGTTCTTGTAATCGTAAAAATAAAAGGGAGAAACGAAACCAGTTTGAATACGGGTCTTGCTTTGTTTCGTATGAGTACTTGTTAGTTAATTGATAAAAATTACGGCATGAACATGTGCAGACTTGGGGCAACGGAATAGGAAGAACTAGAGATAGAGAAAAAAATTGAGAAGAACTGATTTACAGGTATAGAAAAAAAAAGGAAAAAAAATAAATGGGGCAATGGGTGGTGGAGAAATGAAAAAAATGATAATTAACGAAGTAAAGAAGACATTTAATCATAGAAAAAAAAGGAAAAAGGCAATAAATAGAGCAACGGACAGTGGAGAAAAATACATAATAATTAGCATAATAAGAAATACTTTCAGTATAGAGAAAAAGAAAATTGGTATTGGCTAAATAAAAACGACAAAAAAAAAAAAGAGACAAAAAAAAAAATAAAAGCACAAAAACAGAAACAAGACACAAGAAAAACAACTGCTTCGTCTTTAAAAAGCGGGAAAAAAGACATAGAAACGTAAGAAAGGAAAAAGAAAATAGAACAAACAGAAGAAAAAAAGAAAGATACGAAAAGAGAACTGTTATGACGTTAGACAGCAGAAGAAGTAAGCGGAAAAGAAAAAAACCAATATTTGAATTCATGAACAGTTTAAATGTGGCATGTTTTTTTTATATTATTTTAGATTTTTTTTGATTTTTTTATTGCTGTTGCTGTATTTTTTTGGTCATCTCGACACGACAGAATTTAGTTATTACAAAATGTTGATAAAAGTCTCTTAACGTCTTTAAATAGGTTTTAAGAGTTTTTCCCTGAGAAAAATTATTTGGGGCTTTATGGGAGGTATATAACATAATTAAGGTTGGTAATTAATTATTTTAGTTAATTATTAAATTTGTATTGTTTGGAGGGAAATTAGAAAAAATATTTAAGTTGAAGTGAAGGTAGCACTGAAGAGATCATATGCGTGCACATACCACGACTGGACATCAGCTCATGTCAAAAAAAAGGCTTTGTTTTGAACTCCAGGTTGTAAGCTGGATATTAAAAGAATAAACATTCCTTCGGCTGAGTTTAAGATAAAATGACGTAAAACTGAAAGTTAATGACAGCTGATCTGCATTACGGGTTTATGAAAAGATTTTAATAACACATGTTCTTATCTTCATTAGCTGAGGAAAATAATTAATATGTTTGGAAGTTTGATCAGTGCGAGTAGTTCAGAAAATGGTAAGTACAGTTTATCAATCACATTCAATTGTAATGATAAATAAACGCCCCGTCGACTTGGGCTGTATACTACACTGACTTCATCTCTGCTGAGGTGTAAGACCCCTACAACGAGGGTCCTGGTTATGACACTAAATATTCTGCTGGGGGATTCCAGGAATGCTAGAATTTGGGGGAATACGGAATACCCCTTCATTGCCACTGCTTTCAGGTCCACTTTGTCCCGGTGTGATAGTACTTCATAGGGCCCTATTTATGGATCAGATAGAGCTAAACTGTGCTCTAATGCTAAACTGAATTGCTTGAAAAAGGATTGTTTTGATTGGTGTGTAAACTGATTTTTTTCCGCAAAAGTGTTTTTACATTTAAATCTGTGTATTACCCGGTCGGCTGGGGCTGTATAATACACTGACTGCATCTCTGCAGAAGGGTAATACTCCCCCAACGTGTCCTGGATATGACACTAAACAATCTATTAGTTGGGTTCTGGTAATGTTAGAACTTTAGAGAATGCAGAGTACCCATTAATGCCATCACTCCCAGATCCACCATGGACCGGAGTGGTAGCGCCATTAATAGGGTACTATCTATGGGTCAAATAGAACCAAACTGTGTGATTTTTTTAAACATAGTTGCTTGAGTAGAATTATTTTGGCATTGAAACTATGAACTTATGCTAAACTGAATAGTTGTAAATAGAACTGTTGGACATTTAACAGTGTGTAAACAAACATCTATACCTATACCAAACTAAGTTGTTTGAAAAAGGACTTTTTATATGTATAAAAATGGATTTGGCAGTAATAATCTACGATGGTTGGTGTGCCATGAATAGAAACGAAACAAAACGAAACCAATCAGATTAAATATAGAGATAATTCATCCAAGCTGTAGCCATATGAATACTATTATATGGCTGCACCACCTGTACTTTGACGAAAGTCATGCAGAAAAATCTTGGTAGGACCTACGCAAGGATACTGTTTGTTGTTTTAAACAAATCCCAGAAGCAGCACCCAAGAGAATAACATCACCTGTACCACCACTTGCATCCAATCTCACAAACCATCCAAGTAATTCGAACAAGATATTGTGTTGGCGAAGCATGGACATTCTCACAAATAAAGTTCTCCTGTGGACTTTCACAACCGTAGACACGAGTTGGCCGACTATCAAAGTCTTATGTCCACCTTCTCTGTGCTTACAGTGGATGCTAGTTTATGTTCCTGCTATACAGGGATGGATAGCGGATGAGTGACAAAGTGATGCATTCTATTAGTAGGACTTGATAATGAAGATGATGATGATCATCATCATCATCGTATATATATATATGTTTTTTTTTGTTTTTTTCAAAAATTATTTGGTCTGAAGATTTTATTTACATTGAAATCTTTACCAGGAATATTTAAATTTAATATTCTATTTTTGAAATTATTTTATTTGTCCCGATTGGAACTATTTCCTATTCTGGATTCACTGGATTGAATATTATATATATATATATATATATATATATATATATATATATATATACTGGAACAGGTAACAGGAGCTATTGACCTCCACCTGAACATTTGGCCTTTTTTTTTCTTTGGGCCTTTTCTTTCTTTTTTCTCCCGATAATCTTTTTCTTTTTTCCCCAGGCAATGATTCGAGATATTGTTATCTCTGAATTCTGGCGTTTTATTTTCTTATTTTTTTTTTTTTGTCACCGTGAATGCTGGTAGATAGTAAATTGGTAAGTATATATATATATATATATATTACCAGACCGATGAGCGTACTCATGAAAAAGAGTCAAAATAGCCCTGGCCCTTATGAGCATTGTCTCAAACTCTAAGTTCACTTTGCTTCACCAACAGAATACCGTACAAAGGCGAGGATACATTTGAGAAGGTGCAACATTTCAATTCCATATCGAAAAATCTCGATGCATTTCCGGGTCTGAAACTCAGTATAAAAATGAATCAGGACTACTAAAGCTTTACAACAGAAGGGAGTTTAATCCTCAATTAGCACCCGCAAAACTGTGGCTTGTGCTTCACTATATTAAGCATATTAGACTAAACTGACGGACTTTTTTCTGCTATAGTCCGATCAATAGCGTGCATTATTATATCCTGATTCTTTTGACAGAAATTTTGAATCTGAATTTTCTACAATTCTCTTTCCTTGCTCTGCTATCGATTCTCCACGCCACAGAAGAATTCATTTGTGAGAAGACATTTGTTTTATATGAAATGTAATCCAATACTATCTATTGCGATTTTGAAAACAAACTTTTCTTCATACAGGTTTTGTCCAGAAAAGCTTCACCGAATTGTCAACCGACAGAATGTTGATCATAAAGAAATATTTATTCTGAAGTTGATTCTATTACTGCCTGAAAAAACTGCACGAGATTTTGATGCTAAGTTGACCGTAGTTTTTTCAGTTGGGTCTTTTTTGGGTAACATTCACGGAAGTGTTAACAAGCTCAAATGTTCATCACCGAAATACTTTTGATTGATTCATTGATCGATTTAAACGGCATGCCAACAGGTCTGGACATATTTTATGCTTTCAAGTTAGAGAATATAGACCCTTGTAGGGTCATATTTACATTATATATGTAATTCTTTTATAAGAGGTTCTTCTTTTGCTCAAGGTCCTATCGAATACGAATAATTTTAAACAGACCTATTTGATCCATACTTGGAACTTTCACATGCTGTAACACTGTGGATCATAAGACTTGATTGGTTTTGTTTAATGGCAGATCAATCATTTTTGGTTTGTTGATGCCCATTCCTGTTTTTCCATATATATTGAATATATGATTTCTAAACACATGTTGTAGATACACTGTTAAATTATCAAACAGTTCTATTTCAAACAATTCATTTTATTATAAGTTAACAAAGTTGAATGGTTCCAAGTTTGCTATGTAAAACTAGAAATCCAATCAAACTTTAGTTATTCATTTGCACACTGTTGAATTATCAAAGAGTTCATTTAAAAAAAATCAATTTAGCATGAGTCATTTGTTTGCACACAATTTAAAATTCAAACATTTCTATTTGAGCTATAAATGGGACCCTCTCAAGTTCTACCACTCCGTGCCATAGTGGACCTCTAAAGCAATGGTAACGAAGGGTTACTCCACATTCCCCAAATCTCCAAGACTTAAGCTTCACTATCAGATTGTTTTATTTTTTATCAAAAACACTCGTTGGGTGGGCTTAATCTCTGCAGAGATGCTACAGCTTCAGCCGACAGGGCTGGCAGATCATGAAGTCATACTTAGGATATATCTTTTTGTGTGGGAGGTCTTACCTTTCTACATGGAGTACAGTGAGCGTATTCTAAACCACGACAACAAAGTTGGCTTTTTAATTTAGCACTTGATTCTATCCGTACACCAAACCTGCAAAGGTTTTGGTACACCTTTAAAATAGCCTTTAAACACAGGGATGCTTCGAAAAAAAGTTTCACAGATCTATAAGCAGCCTAAAATGTTCCTTAGAGAAAAAAATTCTCTATCCCTGGCTAAACAAAAGCCCATACTATCTCAGGCCAATTGGCAGGGACTGTAAAATACACCGATTTCATTGTTGCAATGAGGTAAAATCTATCACCAAAAAAATGTCGTGGATATGACACTAGATCCACTGATGGACATTACTACTTGGCCGACTCTGACCTAGAGTACTTGGATTCATAAAACTCCCATCCATGGGTAGAATAGAACAGTTCAACTATTTATCAGAGAGCAAACGAATGAGTTATGTTGAACAGATTTATTTGTATAAATATCAATACTTGAAACCATTTGACTCAGCCCAAATAAAATTATTAATGTTAAATATCAATATTTGAAACCATTTAACAATGAACAAACAGATTATGAATACTAAATAGAATTATTCTTATTAGATAATAATATTTGAACCCTTTAAATTGTGTGCAAACACATAAGCTCTAGCTTTTTAAAAATGTTTCCTGCACAATATGTTTACAAATATATATATTCAAAATATGTTTGTATAGACAAGGATTGGTATTAAATAACGTACAAGGATTGATATGTGATCAAAACCAACCAACCAACCAACCTAATAACTTTTGTTCAGTTTATATTTTTATTTGCATTTTTTTTGTTTGATTCTTCGCCGAGGAATCCGCATAGCGTAATATGTATAGTGGTGGATTGCCGCCTCAAAGTAAGCGAGTTCTAACCCCACCCACGCAATTCTATTTACTTTCAGGCAAAAAGAGTCCGGAAAGTTATTAACCCACGTATCTCCCAGCGTTAAGTAGTATCACCAATGTTCTTTTACAGGGATGAAATTGACGTTAACTAACCCTCGAAGGTCGATATGCATAGAAACCAAACCACCGTCGTTTCTCAAGATTTTTTTGCATATAATTATATGATATAAAGTATTCCTAATTCAAATTATTTGCACACAGTTACATTGTTTAACTTATTCCTTTCGAATATTATTTTGAAGACTACTACGAAATGCTAAATATTCTGGCATATCAATCTTTGTAGGTTATTTAAAGCCAAATATATTTTTATACAAATAATTAGTTCTGTTTAAAAAATATCAGTATATCTTGAGTACACAGTTTAATTGTCAAAAACGTTTCTATTTTAAGCAATTCAATTTATTGAAACAGTTCTAATTCAAACAACTCAGTTGATACTAAGTACATTTTCAAAACATCAAAAATAGTTCTATTTCAAATAATTCAGTTTTGCATAAGTATGCAACTAAGTTCTATTTGACTCATAGATAGGACCCTATCAGGTGCTACCACTCCGGGTCAGAATGGACCTGTTAGCAATAGCAATGAAGAGGTACTCCGCTTTGTCCAAAGCTCCAGTATTACTAGAACCTCATCATCAGATTTTTTTGTGTCATATCAGGACACTCGTTGTGGGGGTCTTACCCCTCTGCAGAGAAGCAGTCAGTGTATTCTACAGCCCCAGCCGTCTGGGCAACAATCATTTTAAGGTACTTACAGTATTGTAGGTTGAGTGGCACAAGTTTGTAAAAATGAAGCAATAATGGGTGTTGAACACGGGATTCTATGAAATAAAATTTTGTAAAATACTGTTCGGTGGAGTTTCCGTGGCTGAGCGGTTAACGAGCTGGACTGCGATATAGTTAATAAGTTCGAATACCAGTCGCATTATTTCGTCACTTTCAGATTTTTACGCTAAGGAAAAGTATGAGCCCCCTTATCCCCAACTTTTAGTTTAATAGAACCATTACTGTTCTTCAAGGATGACTTTAGTTTAAAATAACCCACGAAGGTTTATATGCCAATAAACCAAGAAACTGAAACAAAAAAATGCTAGCATTGAATTTCCTTAGTAATCTTTATTTACAGAATCGATTTGAGTCTGGAGCGAGTTCAGTGAAGCGTTAACAAAACTCACTACACAAGTAAACTATTCAGCTAGACGATCTTCTTAAACATCCTTCTCTTGTAGGTGAAAACAAGTCGTTTCATAGAGAGTGAGGCTCTTTCAAACCAATTTTATACATATTTTTAGCATGCTAATATCCTTCGTCAAAATATCCTGGACAGTCTCGAGTGTCAGATTTTAATTCCTTACCAATCCTCCTTAGCGACAGTTCTCATTCAGTTCTGATAAGAGCCTTCGGTTTCGTCGTATTCTTCTGATTCTGTCAGAAAGGAGTCACCGTGATGTAGTGGATATCATACCGGACTGCCACATCCTAGTAAGCAATTTCAAACTTTATTCGCTCTATTAACTTCATTTTCGGACTTATACCTTAGGAAAGGATATAAACCTCCTAATCGTCTCAGTAGCTATGAGTTAAAGAGTACTACAACCCTACACTTACACTTATGGCTTTTGCAGTAAATAAAGAAGCGACGGTTAATTGGCCATTTAAAAAAGAAAGCAAAGCAAACCTGCCTCTTTAAATTGACAAGGAGTCCCTGTAGCGTATTGACTAACTTTCTGGGCTGTATCATCTAAGTTAGATTAACCAATAGATCCACTATTATATTCTTTTCGGATTGTACCCTCAGGAAAGGCATGAATTCTCTTATCCCTCCACTTATGGGTTAAATAGAACTACAACCGTTCTTCTACAAGAATGGCATAGATATAAAATAACCCACAAATGTTGATATGCTATTAAACAAAGTAACCAAACCAAATCAAACCAGCGGTTATGTGACCGATCGATGAGAACCGGATTCATATTACGCAGCCTTTTCACCATTCTAATATTCCATGTACCATTTAAATTTCTTGGTTAAAGATCCAATTTAATATCAATAGGTTTGTATTAACCTCTTTTTGTCACAATATTCATTAGTTTCACAGAAATTTTGGTCTCATAACCCTATCCAATATGTTTGGTTTGATGGGTTATTTACTACCAAATGACAAAGTCATCCTTATAGTGATCACTAAAGATAGTATTTAACTCAGAGCTGAGCGATATTCTTGAGTTCTATTTTCACTTCGTACCTAACAAGATAAACGTGCAATAACCCTAGGTTTAATCTGCTGAACGTGCAGTACGAGAAACGAAATTATACTGTATAGTTTAAAAGCGTTAAAGGTCGACATTGATCAGGTTTTATTATCTTCCGGGCTGGAAACCTAAAACAAAAAAAATCACTATCGTTACTCTTTAAAGAAACTTCCGATAATGAGATTAAAGGATTTTTAAGAACAGCTTACCTGTAGATAATCAATAATCGATCACCAAAAGAAGATACTTGAGCTGGATTTCGTCAAAATAAAATCCTGCGAACAGACATGGCCATCTTTTTTTTAGATTTAAACCGGCATTCAGTGGCTAAAGCTAAGCGCATTCTCTTAGGTTGAGACAAAAAAAAAAATCTTTACAAGATAGGTCACCATTTGATCCGTTATTAACCAAAGATGTACATCATGCGGGCTTCTAGAGTACCATTGCACCTCAGCCACAAACCATCTATGATGGTACTGCAATTTCAATAGCAAGTAGGTTTTATAGAGTAGCTCCTGCTTACGTCCAGGATTTGAATTCCCCTTGATCTGTTGCCTAAGGAAAGCTGAAGTGCCTATTCCTTCATATAATGTCGCTAAGACAGAGAGATAAAAGGATTTATTATAAGACCATCATTGTGATAACCGAACATTGGTCTAGCGGTTAGAGTGTTCGCCAATGGCTCGGGAGACCTGGGTTCAATCCAATGTCGAGTCATACCAAAGACTCAAAAAATGGTACTTGATGTCTCCTTGCTTAACACTCAGCATTATAAGGTACGGATCAAGGGTAAAGTGGAGCAATCCTGGGAAAGGAGTAGCGCCCTTCCCTACACCTTGGTGTAGTAGCTATCGAAAAGGGAGCCTTCGGGTCACCCTCGACTATGGTCGCCAACTTTACTTACTTATTAGTGTGATAGGAAACATAGACTGTCTCATCCAGGATTTGAACTCGGTTCATCGTGTCCATTTTAGTGTGGCTGATTGGTTACTTTTTTTGGTTGGTGTTTTATAACATATCAACCCTTGTGGGATATTTAATGTCAAACCATATATATATATATATATATATGACTTGTAAACAAATGTTTTTAAGGTAACTTTACTTTTGAATGAGTTAGATCTCATTTGTTTACACGCAAATAAATTTTTATCATCAAGGTTTTTCGGAATATTGACTTCATCTTTATTATTATTTTCACAACGTTTCGGCCGATATATCCTCCGGCCTTCTTCGGATATTTGTCGAACTCGGGAATCTACGTCCTTTATCGAATCCACGGGGTCACTTGTTCTGATTCCGTTGACAATAACCGGGTACAAGTGTTAAGAATTCCTTTATTGTTACTCGCCTGCAGTCAGGATTGAACCTGCAAATCGTTTCTTTAGAAACTTAGGGAACCTACGCCTATAACCGTTACGTTATGTGTCCTCGAGGGTTCACCAGAGACAAAAATTGTGATTGACACCAGATCTCCCGGACCATTGGCGAACACTCTACCCACTAGGCCAATGAGCTGGTTAATGTCAACCCGTCACTGTTTATTTTAATCCTAGAAGTTAGAATCACGTTCATTGTACATTTATATTTACGTTTTTTTTTCTGTACCCAGTTATATGAAACTAGTTATTCTTGAGTAATTCAGATAATTTTCTCGCAGTTGTATGGTTTCAAATATTCCCATCTAAAATTATTATCATGAATATTGTATAGCTGTCTGTCTGAAACCAAAACTATGTCATCATCGACGTCACAAATCCCTTAATCATTTAAGTCACATTCTTTATGATTTCATTTAAATCTCATACATTAATAGGATTGTTTTATATTATATATTCTATTGGCCTTATCTACATTCTAATAATATTGTGACATAATTAAGGATTTCAATTGTTAATTCTTTTTATAGTTGAACTTAGAAATTTAAACCGAGCTGCAGAATTTCAATTGTAATCTTCATTTAAGACCAGATTAAGCATTTGTTATCAGTTAACACTTTGGAATGTAAAACATTCGACAATAAGCGTTTGCTTGCAAATTCGAAATACTTGAAATGGAAAATAGTCAAATATAAGCAATTGTTTAGAATGATATTTTTGACTTGGCAGTTACGTATCACTTTAATTACGTAATTAATAATTTATGCGATGGATTTTTTGAGACGAGGAGACCAGACTGAGAAGAGGCACGGGGTTGTCAAGACACAGAAGTCGAATCACATACGCACAAAAACAGCTGGAGAGCAGAACAACAAAGGTCGTCTGTCTGTCTGTTTCATCTCCCACTGTACACTATCTGCCTCTCTTTTGCTGACAAAAACTTCTTCCTCTATATCCCTATTTTCGCCTGACTATTAGGGACGGTCAGGCAACAATAAATTTCGTATCTACAAAACAAACGGAAGCATTTTGTGTTTGGCCTCTTTTGGACACTCAGGTTACCCCGACCAGGGGAATAGTTAAGGTGTATCATTACCACTCCTTTAAGTGGGTCCATAAAGCAACATTGTCCAAACCTATTTATATATATAACCAAATATCAGCTTACTTTGTGAAAGGGAAGGCTAATTTATATATTGATCTTGGATTTTCGTTTCAATAGATATTTGGTGGTTTTTATTGATTTTTAATTGCTTGGTTTTATTTTAATAAATCTGAGCAAAAATAGCTTCAATAAATTATAGATGGAATCCATTTACAAACAGAAATAACTTTAATTTTATTCTTTATGTTATTTTTCATTTAAATAATCAAATTCATATTTTTCCTAAAGAAGCGGGAGTTATTAGAAGGGCTAGTGTTCAAACTGTAATATCCTTCTATTTTAACCCCTGTTTTGAATAAGCCTAACTTTATCATCAAATTCAAATTGTGCTAAATGCTATTGTTATCTTATTTAATTTTTGCTTTTCCTTATATTAATGTTTCGTTGATATTTACAAACATATAAAGCAATACTATTGATAATCTAATATTAAAATCAGTTAAATTGGAATAAACAATGATTAATCTTTTTTTTATACCCGTTCTCATTAAGATATAACAATATTTTAAATCTATTATCATTTTGTTATATATTAGTATATTCCATCAAAGCGTAAATATTTGCGACTGCGGGGGGGGGGCTCAAATCCTTGCAAGTTCTGAAAATTACCATCTTAAATAATTATTTCTATTTAATAGAAGTTCTTTTGCACGTTGTTATATGGTTGGTTGGTTTTATGACATATCTAATTTGGAGGTTATTTAACACCAAATCCATTTTTATGTAAATAGTCTGTTCTATATCAAACAATTCAGTTTAGCATGAGTACCCAGTTTAATTGATAAAAAACATTTCTATTTCAAACTATTCAGTTTAGTCAACCAGTTGTAATTCAAAAAAGTCAGTTTAGTATAAGTATATATTTTGAATACACACAGTTAAACGTCATAACAGTTCTATATTAAACAATTCAGTTTGGCGTAGTTACAGTTTTAATGTCGAAAACAGTTCAATTTCAAACAATTCAGTTTAGCATAAGTACGCAGTTTAAATGCCAAAAACAGTAAACTCAAACGACGTTTTAGTTTTATTTAACCAAGAGATAAGGCTCTATCAGTTGCTACCACTCTGAGTCAGAGTGGACCTGGGTGTGATGGCAATGAAAGGGTACTTCACATTCCCTAAAGTTGCAGCATTATTGGAACCTCAACATCAGATTGTTTAGTATCATATACTGGACACTCGTAGGTGGGGGTCTTGATCGGTGTATTCTGCAGCTCTAGCCCACTGGGCATATCGTTATATGGATACAGGAAGACCGATAACAACCGCTAGATACAATACATAAAATGCAATGATCAACATAAGAAAAATAACAAGAAAACAAAAATAGAAAGAAAAACAACTGTATGCATATTTCAAAAGAAAAACAAGTGGAATTTCACACGAGAAAACGTAGACGTGGCTAAGGAAGCGAAATATTATGAGAGAAACTGAGTCTCTTCTAATCATCATCATCATCATCATCATCATCATCATCATCATCATGTCGTGCCGGTAGTACAGATATCCCTGACCCTCTCTTGCCACTTCTCCCTATCGTTCATCGTCTCTGGCAGGTTTTCAGGGCTACATCTCGTATCATCATATAGATGCTGAATGTATGTTCGAGCTGGTCTTCGTACTTTTGCCCGGCCATATGTGGGGGTCCATAGGAGTACATCACTTATGAGCTCGTCCCTGCTTCTCCAGCAGTGTCCTGCATGTCTGGTTCGTCTTCTAATAGCAGCACAAAACAGCCGTAAAGGATCACTTATATCTAAGCAAGAATAGATAAGACACACCAAAATAACAAATGTAAGTTATGTGGTGATAGAGACAAAACAATCATTCACATAATAATTGGATGCTGCAAATTAGCAAAGAAAGGGTATAAGACTAAACACGACAGTATGGATTAGGTGAGTCACTTGGAATTGTGCAAGAAATTGAAATTTGACCATACAAACCAATAGTATATGAACAACACAAAATCTCTTATGGAGAATGCAATGCACAAACTCCTTTGGGATTTTGAGATACAAACGGATTAGCTAATCTCAACCAGATGACTAGACCTAATGATTGTCAAAAAAAGGAAAATGACAGCTTGCTGAACTATGAATTTTGCTGTCCCGGCTGACCACCGAGTAAAATTGAAAGAAAACGAAAAGAAAGATAAATACTCCACAAAATAACTGAATAAACCATGGAACCTGAAAGTGACGCTGATACTAATTGTAAATGGGGCGCTCAGTACAGTCACCAAAGGATTGGTACAAGTACTGGTTGGTTGGGTTTGGTTGGGTTTGGTTTTCATGGCATATCAACCTTTGTAGGTTATTTAACGCCAAATCCATTTTTATGTAAATAATCTGTTCTATTCAAAATAATTCAGTTTAGCATAAGTACACAGTTTAATTGTCAAAAAACATTTCTATTTCAGATTATTCCAGCAGTTATATGCAACAATTCAGTTAAGTGTAAATACAGTCTTAAGGTCGGAAAACAGTTCTATTTCAAATAATCCATTTAAGCATAAGTAGGCAGTTTAAATGTAAGTCCCGTTTAATTGTCAAAAACATTTCTATTTCAAGCTATTCAGTTTACTCAAACAATTCAGTTTAGCATAAGTATGCTGTTAGTGCTATTTAACCCATAGACAGGGCCCTATCAGGTGCTACCACTCCGGGCCAGAGTGGACCTAGGAGCGATGGCAATGAAGGGGTACTCAACTTTCCCTAAAGCTCCAGAACTGCTGGAACCTCACCATCAGATAGTTTAGTGTCATATCCAGGACACTCGTTAGGGGGGAGTCTTACCCCTCTGCAGAGAAGCAGTCGGTGTGTTCTATAGCCCCAGCTGACTGGGCAAGGTACAAGTGCTGGAGAACTTGGAAATAAAAGTACGAGTAGAGACCATTCAATCTACCACATTGTTTAGATCGGCCAGAATACTGAGACGAGTCCACGAGACTTGAGGAGCTGACTGCCACTCAAACTCCAGTGAGAAACCATCGGCTAACGCTGGTTTGAAAACCATTCAAAGGTGTAAAATGAATTGTGGATTTTGCTGTCCCAGCTGACCACAAGGTAAAATTGAAAGAAAGACAAAAATGGATTGGTACCTCGACCTTGTAAAGGTATTTAAAAAATGTGGAACATGAAAGTGATAATTATATCAATTGTACTTGGTGCTCTTTGTATAGTCACAAAAGGATTAGTAAAAGGATTGTTATATAGTCATTTACCGTATCATAACGACTCAATAATAATAAGGACAGACGCACACAGAAAGACGCATGAAGAAAGGAAGCAGGAAGGACTTCTTTAACAATATTTTACCTCTCACTTTATTGCAAGGTTCGAAAGGGTTGTCCAAGGGTTGCATTAGAGAGGGTGCTGGAGACCGAACATAAACTTCATATTTTGACCTCCACTACTTATGACCGTCACGTTGTGTCTTTCTTGTTCTCTTAGATGATCAACCAGAGGTCTTGGGGTCCACTGCTGGATGCTGGCTTTCTTTACTGCATCTTATCAGCATCTTCTCTTGACTCCAGTTCATCAGGGCTTCAAGCCCCATCGGCCTGGTGTGGTTTTCCTTACCACATCTCGTCTCTAACTCTCTGGAAGTCTGCTGGCAACTCCTTTGGCACCCAAACTCAACTCAATTATATAATAATTCAACGCCCACACGATCGCCCACTGAAACTTTGAAATCGAATGTTTAATCGTCATCAAGCGGAATTAGTAAAATTAGTAAAATTAGTAGAATTAGTAAAAAAAAATCAGTATAAAGAGGTTGGATATCAATTACTTTTAGTTCCGTTCTGCTTGCGAGCATTTGAGTACTTTCTTAATTTCAGTAAAGCGTTTTTAAATGATGGTTTGGTTATATATATATATATATATATAGTACAATTAAATGGAGACTCAAACTCGGTTAAGCCGTCATAATAAATTTATTTCGGCGGAGAATATTGTTGGTATATTCTCCGTCTCGTCGGATGACTTTTTACATGCTCTGTATTGTCCCAGAGATATGATGCGAATGAGGAGTTACAGTTCGTATTCAGAAGATAAATAGGAAAATAAAGAAATTAAAAAATAAATTAAAAATCAGAAAACAAGGATAGAAATAAAAATAAAACAAAAATAAAAAACATAAAAATAAAAACATAAAGTGGAACTCATTCGTTCATAGGGGTGAGCAGAGGGTGTGAACATATTATATGTTAGAACGATTAAGAAACAGTAGTGGAATTAATCTACTGCTCAGTCCCTTTTGGTTTTGTGTTCTGTTCGTGGGTTCTACTACTTGGCAGGTGTGCTATTCTAAACAGACTCAGATCGTTTAACTAATGGCTATCTCATATATGATTTATATTTATTTCTGATATGTCTGTTAATTAACCCTGCTGTTGCCATCTTAGGTGTTTCTCTAGTTTCAATTAGGATCGAGATACATAAACCAGATAAGGTGGGGACATTCATTATAGTCGTCAAGTGTATTTTTTTAAATCTACCCTAAAAATGGTCAAGGGGAATTAACCACCCTAGAATCCCAGGCCTTATTTTTGGATTAATATTCCTTGTTCATCTGGCCATTATCTACCTTTGTCTTTCCCTGTCTCAGTGATATCTGCTCTTGGGTTGATCTCGATTATTTACTAATGTTTCTTTATTATTTAAGATAATTTAAATTTTCCTCTATGTCTACACTTAAAGACAAGCTCATTTCTCTTGTTCAATAAAAGTTTTCTATTCTTGAAATTAATTATGCTAATTTTTTCGTCTAAGCATAGGTTACATCTACCGTTGAAGCTGTTGGCCGCCGATGAGTACCTTAATATTTTCCACTTAATTTGTGGAGATAGCCCCTGATCCTTCAGGCCCCAGAAGTATTTCGATAAAGCAGTCTGGTACCTAAGTTTCGGGTTGGAAAATGAGTGACTATGGCTTTACCATCTTTGCTTCCAGTTTCCCGCGGAGATCCCTATATAGATTCTTTACCCGTCCCTTTGCTGTTCCATAGGAGAAATGCATGCTTGGTATACGACATTCCTCGTGGTGCAGCGTCCGCCTAAGGGGCATTCTTCCTTATTCCTACAGTTACAAGACTCCACGTTTGGATTCCTATCTCTCGTGGTACGCTCATTGAGTAGCCTCCTATTATAGTTGCTTAGTATATTGTACATATTCTTAGTGCAGGAGTAACTAATTTTCACTGTATTTCTGTTAAAAATCCTACTCAATGGGTTGCCTCTATCAAAATGTTTCTCTAGTTGGTGTAGAAAGTATCTACCTATGTTAATGTTAGTGAGCTTACAAAATGGCGGATTGAACCAGACTACTTTTCTATTTCTATTCTTTCCTCGTCTATTTCCGTGACTACTATTATTAATAATCTCACCTACCTTGAGGGGTGTGTGGGTCCCACTATTATTCTTCCTAGCTCTCGAATTGAGGTCCACCGGGGTTAAGTATTCCAGTCTACCTTGGAATCCACTGTCCTTCAGGGCGTCATCATATCTACTCTTGTTTTCCTCGAACATTTTCTTACCTGAGGACAGCTTATTAATTCTTTGGTTCACCGCATTGGGTATCTGTCTCAGTACCGATCTTGGTCGGTTTGAGGAGATATTTATGTATCGAGGGGCGGAATCGTTCTTACTAAAGGGTTTGAACGTACCATTATTTAAATTCAATGTGACGTCCAGAAAGTCTATTATTTTTAAATTTGAGGCTATTTGAATTCTAAACCCTAGTAGTTTGAAGGCCCTAATAATTTTCTTTTGTATACTAGCGGTCTTCGGACCGTTGCTGTCTGGGATATAAATAATCCCGTCATCTCGGTAAAGTCCCACTTGTTGTGAGTTGACAATACGACCTAGCGTATCTAGGATATAGATCCCCACTAAGTCTGCTACCTGAGCCGAATCGTAGGCCCCCATGGGGACGTCGAAATTGTCTACGTGACTTTTTACCCAGGATCTGCGGTTATCGGATAGGACGGTTTTTCTACTTGCTAGGATAATTTCTATTTCTTCTTCTGTGATCTCTGTATATTCTCTAGCGTGGTTAAGGCTCCTCACTAATAATTCTTAATGATGGAAGGGTAGAACTCTATGATGTCGAATTGTACGAAAGTGGATCTCTTTTTATCCTTAATTTTCTTAAACCAATCGATAGTATCAATAGAGTTTTTTCACAAGTTATATTTGTGGCTACTCATCAATCTAGACGTAATCTTCTGTATTACATCTTTAGATACAAGGCCTAGTTCGGTTTTTGTGGGGTTAATTAATCTAGTCTGCTTTTTATCTGGGAAGTTTTTTTTGTGATCCTTAAATAAAATATAGGCACTTCTTTCTTCCAATTTCCCAACTCTATCATATTTACTTTCTGTGCAAACTTAGCTGTATCCCTGTTGATTTGAGTAGTTGTGTCGCTATGGTCTAGTTTATATGATTCCGTGATCCTATCATTAAGGATTCTCTCATATTCATGTGGACTGATCTGGTATATGTTGTTAGACTTATCAGATCTGACCCAGATTTTCCTTGATTTCCTAATTCGCTCTATGTCCTCTCTCAATTTCGCCTGGAATGAATTTTTAGAGTTCATGAATTTAATCTTCCGAATTATGCCGAATAGGTCACTCTCGAACTGGTCCAGTCCGCTGTTGCTTGGTGGTGTCCTCTGCGACTTCAATCTTCTTGCGCCGGGCTTTTGTTCCTCTTTTGAGGCTGCAGGGTTGAGATGAAAGTGGGCCTTCCATCGCATCCTCTTGATAAAGTCCACTATTTTATCCGTTAAGGATAGGACAAATTCGTGTTTCCCAGGGAATGGGATATATATATATATATATATATATATATATATATATATATATTAATCTGAAGGAAAACTGAAAAAAAAAACCAAATAATCCAAAATTCAATGAATTCATTATGAAAGTCACCTTTAAACGCTTTGGTTGTAATACCCTTCTTCAGGTTTTTAAATTTTATTAAAATATATACATACCTTTTTTCTCCTGTTATTTCATCAAACATCCATTTTAACAATATCTTTCATGAATCTAATGTCCTGAAAACATTCATAATACATTCATCAAATTTTGGAATATTTGTTTTCTCAACTTTTCTTCATACTGTCTGATTTATATTCTTATTTACTTATATATATATATATATATATATCGAGAGAGAGAGAGAGAGTGAGAGAAAGAGAGAAAGAGAGACTCTGAGTGAGTGTGTGTGTGTGTGTGTGTGTGTGTGTGTGTGTGTGTGTGTGTGCGAAAACAAATCTTTTTAAAAACGTTTCTCTTAAATAAGAAATGTGCTCGAATACTGGCCAGTAGTGCAAGATCCCCATAAATAAATTATTTAACCTCCTCATCTTGGCTTCATTACAAAACTTTCAGGTATTCGAAAAAAAATACAAGCCTCAGATGAAACATACCAACAAAATGAACGAATTACCAATAAATATTGCTTCCAAAATGGAAAATAGAAATAAAAAGTGACATAGCGTATTCAAGGAGTAGGAAGGTAAAGGTGGGAAAACACTTACCACTATTACAAAATATATAAACAGTTTCTGATAAAGAGTCCAATCATGTAGCGTAGGGTCAACTTACAAGACCAAATTGGTCACCTCAGGTCGTGCAATGGTTAGCAAGCTAGATTAGCAATCCTTCCCGAATGAGTCCGAGTCTCATTGGGTGCCCCATTCATTAGGCCTTGTACCACATCTAAACAAAGAGCTTCGTAGATTACTACTTACTACACTAAATTGGGAGCTTCAGGTCGTGTAATGGTTAGCAAGCTAGATTAGCAATCCTTCCCGAATGAGTCCGAGTCTCATTGGGTGCCCCATTCATTAGGCCTTGTACCACATCTAAACAAAGAGCTTCGTAGATTACTACTTACTACACTAAATTGGGAGCTTCAGGTCGTGTAATGGTTAGCAAGCTAGATTAGCAATCCTTCCCGAATGAGTCCGAGTCTCATTGGGTGCCCCATTCATTAGGCCTTGTACCACATCTAAACAAAGAGCTTCGTAGATTACTACTTACTACACTAAATTGGGAGCTTCAGGTCGTGTAATGGTTAGCAAGCTAGATTAGCAATCCTTCCCGAATGAGTCCGAGTCTCATTGGGTGCCCCATTCATTAGGCCTTGTACCACATCTAAACAAAGAGCTTCGTAGATTACTACTTACTACACTAAATTGGGAGCTTCAGGTCGTGTAATGGTTCGCAAGCTAGATTAGCAATCCTTCCCGAATGAGTCCGAGTCTCATTGGGTGCCCCATTCATTAGGCCTTGTACCACATCTAAACAAAGAGCTTCGTAGATTACTACTTACTACACTAAATTGGGCGCCTCAAGTCGTGTAATGGTTCGCAAGCTAGATTAGCAATCCTTCCCGAATGAGTCCGAGTCTCATTGGGTGCCCCATTCATTAGGCCTTGTACCACATCTAAACAAAGAGCTTCGTAGATTACTACTTACTACACTAAATTGGGAGCTTCAGGTCGTGTAATGGTTCGCAAGCTAGATTAGCAATCCTTCCCGAATGAGTCCGAGTCTCATTGGGTGCCCCATTCATTAGGCCTTGTACCACATCTAAACAAAGAGCTTCGTAGATTACTACTTACTACACTAAATTGGGAGCTTCAGGTCGTGTAATGGTTAGCAAGCTAGATTAGCAATCCTTCACGAATGAGTTCGATTCTCATTGGGCGCCCCTTTCATTTGGCCTTGTACCACATCCAAACAAAGAGCTTCGTAGATTACTACATACTACACTAAATTGGGAACTTCAGGTCGTGTAATGGTTAGCAAGCTCGACTAGTAAACCTACACGTGTGAGTTCGAGTCTCATTGGGTGCCCCATTCATTTGGCCTTGTACCACATCCAAACAAAGAGCTTCGTAGATTACTACATACTACACTAAATTGGGAACTTCAGGTCGTGTAATGGTTAGCAAGCTCGACTAGCAAACCTACACGTGTGAGTTCGAGTCTCATTGGGTGCCCCATTCATTTGGCATTGTACCACATCCAAACAAAGAACTTCGTAGATTACTACATACTACACTAAATTGGGAGCCTCAGGTCGTGTAATGGTTAACAAGTTATACTAACAAACCTTCACTAAATGAATTCGAGTCTCATTTGAGTATCACATACTTTCGGCCTTATGCCACATCTAAGCAAAAAGCTTTGTAAATTACTACTAACTACCTTAAATTGCTTCTTTAGAACAGAGGAATCACAGCATTGATGGAATTTTCTAAAACCTTTTTGCAAGGCATCATGTTTTCCTATAATACTGAATGAAAATCATAAGAGCGATTTACAAGTAGGAATGAGAAAAAACAAAAGTCGAAAAAAGATTTCTTTATTGCAAAATATAGTATCAAAAACAGTTTTTATATCATCCCAATTTATGGAATAGTACCTACTAAATGCATTAAATCAAATTGGTCCACAGAGAAATAATCGTGATATAGTTGGATTATTTGTTAAAATTTGGTTTTATGGCTTATCAACCGTTGTTCGCTATTTAATGCCAAATCCTTTTTTTTTCTTATCTATTAAGTATATATGATTTGTAAACACAATTTGCAGATACACAGCGTTAAATGATCAAACATTTCTATTTCAAACAATTCATTTGATCATAAGTCAAAGTTGATTCGTTCAAAGTACAGCTATGTATTTACTAACAGCTCAATTAAACATCAGTCATTTATTTACATACAGTTAAATGATCAAATTGTTCAATTTCAAACAATTCAATTTAGCATAAGTCATTTGTTTGCGCACAGTTTAAATGTCAAACAGTTTTATTTGACCAATAGATACAGCGATACCAGATGTTAACACCCGAATCAGAGTTGACACGTGAGAAATGTCAATGATGAGTTACTCTGAATTCCCTAAAATTTAAGCATTACTGGAACCTCACCATGAGATGGTTTAGCGCCCTATCCTATTTTGAATATAAAAATTGGCGAGTCACGTCTTACACCTCTGCAGAGATCCAGTCGGTGTATTCTACAGCCCCAGCCAAATGGGTTGAGCTACAGTTTTATAGAAAATTCAGTCAGGAGACAAATGCTTTCAAATATTGCGGGAGAATAATGCAAAAGATGAATACACAAAATTGAGATTCATGACTGATTTTGCCTGTATGGTAAAAAATATTGAAAAATATATGCTAATCAATGCATAAAAAAATTAAAACTACAACATGAGGAGGATGAATAATAAGTAGCTGAATACCTTATAGTGTTTTAATTTTAATAAATAATTGACCTTTCGGAGACCTTTATTTAGTAATTCAGTATATTCGATTAATCATATATAGTAGTAGTCAGGGTGACTCGAAGGTTCCCTTTTCAATAGCAACGATACCGAGGTGTAGGGGAGTGCGCTACTCCTTTCCCAGGATTTCTCCACTTTACCCTTGATGCGTATCTAATAATGCTGAGTGTTAAGCAAGGCGGCATGAAGTATCATTTTTTGTGTCTTTGGTATGACTCGACCTGGAATTGAAACACGGTCTACCGGTCTATTGGTGAACACTAACCACTAGGTCAATGAGCGTTTTTTTTTCCTGGAAGAATGAATTGTAACAGAATACACAACTACAGGATATCTTAGCATGTCTGACAAAGTTATCTTCGTTTAAATTCCTACCTTGTTTTTGAAATACCAATAATATCGAGATGAAGAATTGTTGTTGCTGTATCTTCTATTCGAGAGGCTAATATTAACTCATCTACTATATATGAGTAATGTTTGGAATGGAATCCATTGTGATAAGAAAAAAGAAAGAATCAATTTGAAAAACCAGATTTACTCGTTTCGCCAGAAATCTAGCACCGTCAGAATACATATCATTTCCTTACCAACAAGCAGTGCTACTCAGCATTGCCTGGCTAAAGAGAAAAGAGTTTCAGTTTCTCTGTTCAAGAGCATATCAACCATCGCTGGTTATTTTAATTCCAAAATCATCCTTGTAGAAGAACAGCAGTTATACAATTAAACCCATAGTCTAGCGGTAAGGGTCTACATAACATTCCAAAGAGTATTTGTCCCAAAGTGAACGTAATAGCTCGACTTGAATTCAAACTTTCTTAAGTAAAGACAGCAGTCCTGAGGAATAACATAAAGCAACATGTCATAACTTAGTGCGTAAATAAACTTACTTAGATAAAATTCTAATTATTTAAAATGAAAGTACTAAATAAAATAATAATTTGTTTGGATTTTATGACATCAACATTTGTAGGTTATTTAATGCTAAATTAACCTGTTTTTGCAAATAAACAGTTCTATTTCAAACAATTCTGTTTAGCCTAAGTACGCAGTTTAGTTTTATTTGACCCACAGTAGGACCCTATTCAGTGTGTCAACTTAAGGCCAGAGTGGACCTGAAAGCAATGGCAATAAAGGGGTACTTCACATTCCCCTGCATTACTGTAACCTCACCATCAAACTGTTTTGTATGATATCCAGGACACTTGTTGAGAGGGTTATACCCCGCTGCAGAGGAGCAGTTGGTGTATTCTACATCCCAAGCTGACTGGGCCTAAGTAATATTTTCAAAAGTTAATACACGTGAAATTAAATAGCCCTAAATGGAAAAAGATTTTTTTCCAGGAATTTTTGTTTATTTATCATAAGACCTTTTTGAAAAACGAAATAATTAAATGAAATAATTAGAAAAATACATTTTTATACAGCACAGTCGACTGGAGCTAGAGTTTACACAGACATCATTTCTAGAGAGGGCTAAGACCCCCTGCCTAACGTGTGTCCTGATATGAAATTAAACAATCTGATGAAGAGGCTCTAGGTTTGGAGATTCAGTCAATTCAGAGTACGCCGTCATTGCCATTGCTGCCAGGTCCACTCCGGCCCGGAACGGTTGTACTATAGGTCAAATAGAACAAGTCATGTGCAAACAAATGACTTAGGTTAAATAGTGACTTTTATATAGCAATACTTGAAACTATTTCACTGTGTACAAAAAAAGAGCTCGAGTTCGTTTAAGAATGTTATCCACAAAATCTGCTTACAAGTCATATATATATATATATATAACTTGTAAGCAGATTTTGTGGATAACATTCTTAAACGAAGTATTTGGCTTTAAATAACCCGTAATGGTAGTAGGTAAAGTAAAGTTGGTGACCTTAGGCGAGGGTGACCCCAAACCTCCCTTTTCAATAGCTACAACACCGAGGTGTAGCGGAGGGCACAATTCCATTCCTTGGATTACTCGTCTTTATCCTTGATCCGTACCTTATAAAGCTGAGTGTTAAGCAAGGCGGCATCAAGTACCATTTTTGAGTTCATGGTATGACATGACCTGGGAACGAACACTGGTCTCCATGAATATTGGCGAACACTCTACTCATTAGACCAATGGCTGGTTTGCAATGTTAGATATGCCATAAAACCCAAACAACCAACAACACATTATTTTTATAAAGATATTTTCTTCAAATTGTTGAGATTAGAAAGGAAAAAGTTGAAATTCGTATTTGTTCAGTTCTTTTTTAAGCAAAAAAGAAAAAAAAATTTTTTTCTCAGAAAAACTGCAATTCAAAAGAATATTCATTTTAAATTTTATTTGATTCATTTATTTTCTGCCATTTCTTCATTTATTTTCTGCCATTGTTTAAAAAAAATTAACAAATAATAATTTTTTTACGATGTCATTTTTTATACCGTAAGCAGTTAAAAGAATTCGTATACGCAAAAAATAATTTTTAGAATGAAGATCCTTCAAAAAAATTAAATAATTGCACAGAAATAAATGATAAACTTTAAAAATCACATAAGATTAAGTTTCATTCTTAAATTAAATAATAGAAAAACATCGAAAGGTTTTTACTTGTGAAATGGCTTAGAAGGAAAAATTAATTTAATTAGACGTCAATGGCGGTCACAGAGAAATAAGTGACCTGAGAATATAATTTATCCGGTGTAATTTTTTGGACATTTTTTGTTTGGTTATAAGTTGCTGATGTAATAAGAATAATATAATTTGAATAGCAGTCTTTCGTAGGAAATGTCTGCTTTC
This sequence comes from Sepioteuthis lessoniana, assembly GCA_963585895.1. Classification (NCBI taxonomy): domain Eukaryota; kingdom Metazoa; phylum Mollusca; class Cephalopoda; order Myopsida; family Loliginidae; genus Sepioteuthis; species Sepioteuthis lessoniana. The sequence goes on from OY757930.1 coordinate 40,995,944, forward strand.
TACGTGTCACAGTTTGGGTGTATTTAAGGCTTTACTGACTTCAAAAACAGACAGACATAATTAACTTTAACAGAGAGAATACAAAACTGCCTTATAGGGAGATAATCATAATATATATAAACGTCTGACCGCTTAAACTAAGAATTTTATTAATATTGTAATAGATATACGTATTTCAGTGAGTTATATAAATATACCTTTGCATGAGTGAACTGTTATAATGTGCTATTTATTTTTATGGATTAGCATGAAATTTTCATGGGGGTAGGTGACATTTTAATGTCAAATATCCCATGATGAATGATTCCATATATCTATAGAAAAGGTATATTATTTTTAAGCATTACTATGCCGTTCTTATGAAGGATTTGGCTATTTCTACGAAACGTCGTGTAATCTTTTTATGAATGATCATGATGTTTTTGTTCTTTTTTAATGAAATGTTGCACTATGCATCTTATGAATAGAATAAAACAGAAAAAAACTCGTATTTACGCATTACGCACTGCCTTTCTATCAGGCAAATAATAGATCAGTCCGTTTTGATGGCTAAGGAAGAGAGTGACAAAGAAAATGAACACGTTATGAATCAGAGTGAAAAAGAAGGCAAATATATTAAGAAGGAAAGAGTAAAAGAAGAGAGAGAGAGAGAGAGAGAGAGAGAGAGAGAGATTGTGTGCGTATATATGTTGGTGTGAAAGAAGTATCGCTATATATCAGATGTTTATCGTCTGCTTTAATTATATGAAATGGAAGAAAGACAGAAAAAAAGAAAGACGTAAAGAAGCCAGGGAAAGATATAGTGATAAGAAAATGGAATAGATAGATAGATGGATAGATAGATAGAGGGATAGATGGATTCGTAAATGAAAGAATGAAATGATGAAAGTTTTTGTTTGTTGTAAGAAATCGAGGAATAAATTAAGAGAGAAAAGTTGTAAATACAAAATCAACTATTTTGTGAAAATAAGGAATTTCCTCGAGTACTCTTTGTTTTTATGAAGCAGCGTATCATTTTTATTAATACAAATTCAAGGTAAAAATATTTCTCCAATTAAATCAAAGTATCTAGTTAAAAGGAAAACTTAAATAGAGACCTACCACAAATTTCATTTTCTTGAAAACGCCAATGACTTAAATAAGTGATTAACGGTATCTATAATTTGGGAGGCAGTATGGACAATTTTAAATTGGATTAAATCTTTTTGATGAAACCAGTGTAATTGACAATCTAAAGCCAGTTGAAAGCTTGGTTTCATTGGAGGAGTTAAAGTAAGGTGACTAAAATTCTTGAAGTCTAGAAGTTTGATTCAAACTTTGATTAGTTAGCTCAGAGCATTTGGAATATCGACATCTATTTTTGATTTATGGTTTATGCGCTCTCTGGATTCACGAACCTGGTAATATGTGTAACTTAGAAAACAAAGAAAAAAAAAAGATATATGCACAGCAAAATAATTCTGAGTAGTATTCATTCCGACCAACCAGCCCTGTGGGTCGGCCATTGAGGAAGAAGCGAGGAAAGAAAAAGGAGTAGGTTGGCTATCGTCCGAAGATGTTTATACAGTAGCTCCACCAAATGCTTTTAAATTAAAAGTGTCACCTGAATTGTACATGCACTTTCAGAATTCCTAAAAAAAGCCCTGTCTGAATATTTGCCTTGTTAGACAAATGCTCTTTCAAGGTAAAACTTTTTTCAGGAAAGCTGTGTATAGCCAAAAATCTATAAAATGAAAAACAGTACAGAATCCAAGTAAATCAACACAGATTTCTATTGTTTTTTTTTATTGTTTGTATGTAACTGTTACCTAGCAAAAATGGCAAATCACGTAAGTTCTTTGCAGGTGCAGTAATGTTAAAATGCAGGAACAACTCTTCATTGCCATCTCTCCCAGGTCCACTCTAGCCCGGAGTGGTACTACCCGATAGGGTGCTCTCTAGGGGTCAAATAGAATTGAATTGCGTACTTATACAAAACTGAATTGCTGGAAATAAAACTGTTTTGACATTTAACTGTGTGTGGACAAAAACTATACTTATACGAAAATGAATTGTTTGAATTAGGATTGTTTGACCAAACTGAACAGCTTGAAATAGAAATGCTTTTACCATTAAACTGTGTACTCATGCTAAACTAAATTGTTTGAAATAGAAGAGATTATTTATATAAAAATGGATTTGGCATTAAATAACCTACAAAGTTTGATATGCCATGAAAACCAAACATCCAAACAATCACCTATAAAAACAGAACTATTTGCAGTTAATTCAAAGTAGCGTTTGCCTGTTGGGTGGTCTGTGTTTGTGTTGGTACTAGTCGCTATAATTTTTCAAGGGAGACTCATATTTGTAATTAATTATAATATAAGTAAGTTAGGTTAACCGGCTCATTGGCCTAGTGGGCCGAGTGTTCGCCAAAAGTCCCGGATACGTGGGTTCAATCCTAGGTCGCGTTATACCAAAGACTTTAAAAATGGTACTTGATACCTCCTTGCTTGACACTCAGGTATAAAGTACGCATCAAGGGTAAAGTAGAGCAATCAAGAGAAAGGAGTAGCACCCTCCCATAGATCTGGTCATCCTCGACAACGGTCGCCGACTTTACTTAACTGAGGTAAGTTGGCACACCAAAGACGAGAGTGACCCCAAGGCTCCTTTTTCAACAGCTACTGCACCAAAGTGTAGGGAAGGGCGCTACTGCTTTCCTTGGATTGCTCCCCTTACCTTTTATCTGTTCCTTATGACGCTGAGTGTTAAGTAAGGAGAATTCCAATACAATTTTTGAGTCTTTGGTATAACCCAATCTGGGACTGAAACCCGGTGTCCCGAACCATGGGCTGGCACTCGATCAACTATTCTATTAGGCTGGTATTTATAATGTAAGTTCTGTCAAAAGAATCCGATTTTATAAATGTATAATTCGTAAGTTTATATATGATCTTCAGGCTGCAGTTCTTGGGATCTTGGAGTGTGGGATACTCTTCATTAGCAATAGAGCTGTGGTCACTGGGTGCTGTACTGGCTGTGCCTATTAGGATCCTATCAATGGGTCAAATCGATATCTTTAAAAAGTTATTGTATTCGATAGGCCTGTTTACTAAAAATTATCTTTTAAAACTCTAGTGAAATTACGAAGCAAAGAATATAAATATGAATATTCAGTGGACGCAATGCCGAGACCTCTATACTTAGAATTACCCAGGATGGGTTGACATACCGATAAGACAATCAATCGTGGTTCATTTTGAATCTTATATAACGACAGTAAAATAAAAGAAACTGGGAATATATTTATCTACCCATGTATTTAAGGAATAAGGAAAAATTAAACGTTTCCTGATTTAGATGAGTTAGGTTGGGTTGAGTTTTATAGCATATCGACCAATGTTGGTTATTTAATACCAAATCCTCTTTATACATGTATATTAAATATATATGATTTGCAAACACATTTTGTTGATAAAATTTTTGATTTGGTAGGGTTTATGGCATATCAACCACTTTAAGTTATTTAATGCCATATCCTATATATATATATATATATATATATATATAGTATTATTTGGTCAAGTTAAAATGGAGTTTAAAATATAGAAAAATTAACTTAGATAATGTTATTTTAAAAAACATAGGATTCAATTGAGAGTAAATGAATAAAAATAAAATAAAATAAATGATAAAAAATGTGAAAAAAACCATATCATATATACGTACTAATCATTAAAAGTGTAACTGATTTAATAGGCTCAAAAATAAATTTGATTTAAAAAAATGGTAAATTTAATTAAATCTTGAAATTGATTTAATATGATTATTACTGTATCATTACGTAAAGTTATTGAATAAAGTTTATTTTCTAATTTAGTATTAAATCTGTAGTTTTAAGTTGAAAAGTAATCAGAATTTTTAAAAATAAAAAAGAATCTTAAAAATTAATTTACTATAATTCTTACCCACAATGAATAAAAAAACGGAAGTGGGCTAAATGAGGAGATAACTTTTAACCCCTCTGCTATCCCCTCCCACCCTTATTTCCAGTGTCTATTCTGATTTATCTTATCCATAAGATCTGTATAAGTCCTGTTAAATTTTTTTCGTGTTTTTAGATTTTATAAAAAACACATAACAGGATGGAAATAAATTTACAATCCTAATGTGACCGGTTTGTGTTTTTTTTAATGAAAGAAAAATATATATATATGATTTCAAAACATTTTGATAACTACGTTTTCAAATACGACTGAGATCATTTTTATACATACTGTAAAATGTTTCCAAGTATTTCTATCTAGTACAAATAATTCTATTTACTAATAATAATTTGTTTACACACTGTTAACTGGTTTCAATAATTACTTTGTAACAGTAATAATTTGATATCAGTCCATTGTTTGCATACATTTTAATTACATTCGTAATTACATGTTTAAATGAATCAAAATTATTTTTTGCACTCAAGTATTGCTATTCCTTCAATACAGTTAAATGGTTTCAATTATTGATATACAATACTTACAATTCTATTAAATAGTAATCATTTGTTTGCGCACAAGAAGTGGTAACAAGTATTGCTATTTAACACCACCAATTCAATTAGACATCAGTCATTTATTTACACACAGTTAAATTATCAAACAATTCTATTTCAAACAATCCACTTTAGCATAATTAATTTGTTTGCGCCCAGTGAAGTGATTACAAGTATTGCTATTTAACACTACTGTCACGTGGTATCCCACTGAGACGATGGAAGTGGGATGACTGCTATCCTCTCGTTTCAATTAACAGTGGCAAGCCCTCAGAGAATGACCGTTAGGGCATGATGGTATATTGGGGCAACCTGTCTGTACTCAGTAACCTGACTTGGATGGCATCTAGTAGCCCTAACAAAATCGCCTGACCAGGGGGTGAGGAAGGTAGAAGCCACACGATTGGCTGTGACCCTTAAACGGAAGTGGTGATTTCCTCCCGTCAGCGGAAATAGAAAAGAAAAAAGTTAGTTTTTGGACATGGTTCGTAGGAGACAGAACCAAAAGCCAAGAACTCCGGGTGAAGAAGACAAAAAAATATCTGCGAGACACGAAGAAGCCATTTTCTTCAAGCCAGTGTTAAAAATATCCTAAAGTCTATTAGCCCGTAAAAGAAGAAAGATTCTCCAGTGGAACCCCGTCGAAAAATAAGATAAGTAACTTTGGGACAATTTTTCCTTATACCTAAATTTTATATACCTCTCTCTCGCTCTCTCTCTCTCTCTCTCTCAATTTGAAGAAACACGAAAGAACAGAAAAGAAGAAAGACATTTATGTTCATGGACTGTTCAATTATTATGTATTTGACACTTTGAAGGTGTATATAATTGTAGTAAAAGATTCATGTATTTTAATGTTACCACGTGGTCTAAGTTGTTATTTACGAGTTTGTTACTTCATGCTTCCTTTTCAGCTTCTATTCGCCTTATGTTATCTTGCTTAGAATTGTCCTATCAATTCCTTTAAAATATCACACGGGAAACCGGAGTTGCCGACTGCTACAATATAATATTATTACGACTAAACCTATAGGTCCATATCTTCCATTGTCTAGGGAAGGAAGGAAAGCGACCTGGTGGGTGTGTGGATAGTGGGAAATTTGGAACCCCTCACGTAATATGCCAGTTCTTATATGCCTGAGAAAAAGAACTCGGAACGAGGACTTATTCTATAAGGGATCAAGTGCCAACCTGCCCCGTCTTCACACATGCAAAAATAAAGTCCCGTTTTGGAATTTTAAAGACTTTGCCGTCACACTACCAATTCAATTAGACATCAGTCATTTATTTACACACAATTAACAGACCAAACAGTTTTTTTTCAAACAATTCACTTTAGCATAATTCATTTTGTTGCGCACAATTCTATTTTACCCATAGATTGGGTCCTATCAGGTCCTCCTACAACTCCGACCCAGAGTGGACTTAGGATAGGCGGTAATGAAGAGATACGCCATATTCGCCAAAATTGCTGCACTACTGAAGCCTCACCATCTGATTTTTTAACATCATATCCAGTACACTCGTTGTCGGTGTTTTACCCTTCCGTAGAGATGTAATCGGGGTATTAAACAGCCTCAACTCACTGGGCTGGCCTTTCTTGTGTAATGGAACTGAACAGTATTTGATGGTAAGGCTCCAGTTCTGAAATTCTGCCGAGTGTTGAGTAAAACTTCATTGCCATTACTCACTAGTCCATTCAGACATGGACTGGTAGTACCTGTGAGGGTCTCATCTATGGAAGGAATAGACCTGTTTAAAAATGATTCGTATTCAATGAGACTGTAAGCCAAAACAAAAATTATTAAGAAAGAACTCACCCCATATTTAAATATAAACGTAAAATGAACATGATTCTCTAACCCCTAGGTATTTAATAATTCCTGATATGTTAACATGCGATTAAGATCAATCAATCATTGATTTTTTTTTAAGATTGTGCAGAGGGACATATCAAAGAACGATTTTGCTTCAAGTATCCTCAGAGGTAAACACTGCACTACAGAAATCCCGTAGATGTAGGATGTATACGGTTCTAATGACTGCTTAGACAATAATAAGATTGTGTAATACTCAAAGCCGAAGTATCATGAAGATTTCTGGCCTAAAAAATTGCATTCGCAATCTAGAATCATATAAAGATAATCAACACGCAGATGACATGAAACATCGCGTTGTTAGTTCGATTTTCTTCGTTTAGAGAAGATCTCTTTCAAGTTTAAAGATTTTATAAAGACTACGTTGCACCTGTCCTTTCTATATATAAGCCGTATATTCTTTTTCTAAAGGAAGTATATTCTCATTTTGGCCATAAAATAACACATACGTCCTACTATCATCTTCCGGTTCATTTCAAATTTTTCCTGGAAAGCAATCTTCTTAACTGGATATTGTCGACTGCAGAGAGAAAAATAATTTGAAACTGTTTCGACTATCTTGAATTTTTAAAATATGTCATATATATATATATATATATATATATATATATGTGTGTGTGTGTGTGTGTGTGTGTGAAACAAAAGAAAATTTTATATCATACTTTGCTACTTTTTTCTTTTTAGTTTCATGTGTTTCATGAAGCAAAAAAGAAGGGAAAACATAATCTTTATACCGAAAGGTTTTCTGAAAGTAGCGAAAATTAATCAAATATTTAGAACTTAAAAAAAAAAAAAAAAAAAAACAATCATCCGTCTGAAGATTTTTTTTTTTCATTTCATAAAACACATTGAACTGATGGTCACATACTGAACAAACAAAGGTGAGATGAGAAATATCTTAATTTTTATTACTTCTCCGTTTGAGCACAGAGTAGAAGTAACGTTTTGCTAGTTAGATTAACGTTGGGTGGTTGTTTTGTTTATACGGCGTATAAACCCTTTTCGGGTCATTTAACGTCGAATCAAAAATTTAAACAATTCAGTTTAGTGTAAGTAGAGTTTTTGTTTACTAACGGTTAAGTGTCAAAACTTTTCTGTTAAATCTCTGAACAGTTCTATTTGAAACAATTCAGTTTTGCATAAGTATACAGTTTCGATGTCAAAAACAGCCTTTTTAAAAGCAATTCAGTTTAGCAGAAGTTCAGCCAGTTATATTTCCAAAAATTCAGTTTTGCACAAGTACACAATTTCAATATCAAAAAACAGTTCTCTTTCAAACAATCCTGTTTAAGGTAAGTACACAGTTTAGTTTGACCGATGGATAGGACCCTTCTGAAGAGAAGCACTCAGTGTATTCTACTGCATCAGCTGACTGGGCAACTATATTAACGGACCATAGTAAATGAATTAGATCCTCACTGGGTTCCCCTATGGTTCAAGCCTTGCAGAATAACTAAGCTAAACTTAGTAAATCTTATCTAACATTCTTAATTCTTTTTGCATATAGTTTTTTTATTGCCTGTTATATATATATATATATATATATATATATACAAACCAAACATTTAAAACGGGTTTAGTAGTGATATTTCGTTCTTTATTCAAGGAAGAACTTATTCAGACTAAATATATTAGAGCTTTTCTTCATTTTAGAAGCTAAGGAAATAGATGAAATAATGATGAAAATATAAAAACACAAAGGGGCAGATATGGTCAGAAGACAAGAGATAGACAAGGAAAGAAAAAGAATAGGAATAGATGTAAGTTTCAGTGATGGTGGTAGATATTATTGGTTTTGACTGTGACCATTTGAGCAGATGGTCAATGTTAGGTACCGTCATGTGCATCCAGCTTCATTAGAGATTTGATCACACCGAGGTGGATTAATTCAGTGAGAAAGAGAGAAATATGAGGAGCGAAGAAGTTTTGAAAGGAAAAAATAGAAGGGAACTAAAGGAGAGGGATGGAGGGAGGCATATATTCAGGTGTACTCGTTTCATCAAAGACATAGACTATAATGGGATGTCTAAATGGAAAGGAAAAAGAAAAATCGTCTCTAAGTAAGGGAGAAAAATGTCTCAGCTTTCGCTAAGAAATATTTTGCTACAATCTTTTTTATACAGACATACACACATGCAGATCGCCAATTCGGCTGGGGCTGTAGCATTCATCGACTGCACCTCTAGAGAGTGGTAAGACCCCCACCCCCAATGAGTTTCCTGAATATAACACTAAACAATCTGATAGTAAGTTTCCAGTGATGCTGGAGGTTTGTTGAATGCGGGGCACCCCTTCATTGCTATTGCTCCCAGGTCCACTCTGGCCCGGAATGTTAGCACCTGATAGGGCACTATCTATGGGTTAAATAGAACTAACTTCAGGTTTATGCTAAATTGAATTGTTTGAATTAGAACTGTTTGACTAAACTGGATAGATTGAAATAGAAATGTTTTTGACAAACTGTATTTTCGTTTAAACTGCGTGCTTATGTTAAACTGAATTGTTTTGAAATGGAACTGTTTTTGACATTTTACTCTACTTATACAAAACTGAATGGTTTAATATAGAACTATATAGACATCTGTGTGTAAACAAAATCTGTACTTATACTGAACTGAATTAGCTGAAATAGAACTGTTTGAATAAGCCGAATAGCATGAAAGAGAAAAGTGTTTAACAATTAAACTGTCTACTCATGCTAAGCTGAATTGTTTGAAATAGAACTTTTGATTTGTATAAAAATAGATTTGGCGTAGTTTTAGTGCATTTGCGCATATTTCTCTTCAAAATTTATAATTTATAGTTCTCTTTATAATATAATTCATTCGTTTTTTTTTGTCAAAAGGCACATCAATGTTTGAGGGTTCATAAATGCCAAATCCATGCTTGTAGAAGAACTGTAGCTTGAGGAATATGGTATTTCATACTTTACCTAATGGTGTTAGTCCAAAAGTGAACGCAATACACAGACTGGAGTTTGAAATCGCTTCCTGTGATGCTGCAGTCAAGAATATTTGCCAATACAGCGTGGGAAGTTCTCCTTTTAAATATAGGAGCCTCGTGTTACATATATATGTGTGCATGTATAGTATTGTCTATATGAACATTCCAAGCATTCTTTCGAAAAACAAATTTTTCTTCCACGTAAAAAACACCCAGATTTTATGATTTCCTCTGTGATATTATGACATCAAAACTGATCTTTTTTTTTATAATCAAATTGTAAAATTGATTCACTCTAGTAAAATAAATCCCCGTTGTAATACTAAGGTTATACTTTGTATAATCTTTGTGAATATGAATGTAATGCTGACGAATGTGGCATATTTACGATGGAGTGTGCCATTTTCATGAAGGCATTTTTGGAATCTAATACAAAAAATCAAAAAAAATCACGGAATTAGCATATTTACTTCATAGTTTTATGTAGCAGTAAATAAGTTGATAAAAGCTTAGGGACTTTTTTTTATTTACTGGCTGAATAATCTTTCTTCCTAAAATATTCCTTTAAAAAATAAATTGAATTATTTGAATTAATGGTATAATTTTTTCAAGCCATGCAGAAAATATTACTCTGGACTACCCTATATTGAAATAATTTAACAGGGCGATATTGCATCTTATCGTAGTAAGAAAATATCTCCTTTTTTAGTAAAGATATAGAAAACCAAAGACACGACTAGCGAACTGTGCCGATCTAAATCCAACTGAAATTTATGGTAAACATTTAAAAACATTGTCCATGAAAAGGTACTATTCACTCCAAAAATATGTTTACTGCTACTTGGGAAATAGCTAAATCTATATCTGAAAGAATTAAGGCTCTCATCAGAGCTCGAAGTGAAACAGCAAAGAATTAATATTTTTGTCACTGAATTTCATAATCTTTTACTTGAAATTTGGTCATTTCTCATCTTCCCTGAATAGCTTAGGAAACAAAATGGCCCAATCAGCTGGTGCTGCAGAATGCACTGATTGCATCATTGCAAAGGTGTGAGACTCCCCCAACGAATGTCCTGTTATGACTCTAAACAATCTGATGGTGATTCTTCAGTAATACTGGAGCTTTGGGGAGTGTCCCGTCATTGACAGGTTTTCACTGGTCGGAATGGTGGTACCAGATAGGGTCTATCTATAGGTAAAATAGAACCGTTTTAACATTTATACTGTGTATTTATGTTAGATTGAACATATAGAGATAGAACTTTTTGACATTTAAACTGTGTGTAAACAAATGAGTGATGTTTAATTGAATTGTTAACGTTAAATAGTAATAGTAGAAACCCTTTAAACTGTGGGTAAACAAATAATTATTAGTAAACAGCATCATGCGTATTACATATAAATAATAAATACCGTTCGATTAATTCGTTGGCACTCAATAAATCTAATTAAGTTTACAATAAAATCTAGTTCAAAATTTTAATCAATAATTTTACATCTAATCTAAGTATAATACTTAAACTTGAAAAATATTTAATACGTACTACTAATGACCCACAAAATACAGACACATTTTTAAAAGTCGTAACTTTCTTGTTTTGAGTTTAAGTTTTTATGTCATTTATGAGATATGTTGGACAATGTTAAGAAATAGGATAAAGGGAAGTTACAGAGTCAAAGAATGAACTAAAATAATAGAATCTTACTATTCAAATGACAGACCAAATATTTCGACGCAAATAAAATAGGGGGTGTCCTCGTGGTGTAATGGTTAAAGCGATGGACTGCGGAATCGTAATACGCGAGTTCGTACTCCAGTCGCGCTATTATGTTCACTTTCGGGCAAATACCCTTGGGAAAGGTAAGAACCCCCTTTTCCTCCCAGCTATTGGTTAAATAGTACCATTACTGTTCCTTTAGGGGAATGGATTTGGCATTAAATAACCTAAAATGAGTTGTTATGCCATTAAACAAAGAAACCAAAACAAACCAAACCAGCAAATAAAATACTTTGAAGAATCCGCCAAGTCCAAACATTGTAAGTAGCCTTGTGCACATATTCAAAACTCGTAACAGCGACAAGTTACTGACAGAACTGTTATAGCAAAAATGTTTGCACCGAGGCAGAAGCAAAAGCTATTTTTTTATGAGTCAGACTTTTATGGGCCTCACTGAGTATGAATTTACCGACTCTGCTGCCCGAGCAGTATATGACACATGTTCAATTTTTAAGTGGAATTCAACAAATTTGAATTCAGAGTTTTCCTTCTCCTAGATCGGTTACCATACGAACGTTTACGAACTAAATATTCCCAACTTTTACCCATAACCAAAGTGATATTAGTTCGATTCATACCTTTCCCTAATTCTACAAACGCTATGTGAAATACAAACTACCGCTTCCAGGATTTGAACTCCGGTTACCGTGTCCATTTCTTACGAAGATAACCATTTCACAACGAGCGCATAATAATATATCCCTAATTATTTTAGTATAACACATACTTAAATATAACATGCATGCTTATATGTTGACTACAAAATTCAGGGAAAAGATGTTCATTTATAACACGTTTTAGAATTTGTAGTATCTAAATTTACCTTTAATTTAGCATTTGTTCACTTATTAATCGATCCGAACAGAAGGAAAAAAAACCACCAGGACACATGACACAGTTCATAAGACTTTTAGTTGAAAAGCACTTATGAGTGAACTCATCTGGAGGTTGCTGGTTCAATACCAACCAGAGGTGAGAATAACAAGCCATTCTAATTATAATAGCTTAATGTAACATACTGGCCCTCGACCCAGCCGTCAATTAAGAAACAGGTGCATCAGGTCGAAGATATCGAAGATATCACCTTGACCTGTGGACGGGTTGAAATCGGTGCAATTCAGACGCCCACGGGAAGCAGGTGGGTGTCAAACAATTATATTACCAGGTGCCACAGACAGCTTGAGTTAGTTGGAGTTCGAGTTGCAGTTCGAGCCAGTGAGAACCAGCTCCCAGCAGATGGCTTGGGCCCTCAAGACCCCGGTTGAGCAACCCAGCAGAATGAGAAAGAAGTGCTGCTAAAGACAGAGGAACTTTGGGTCAATATGTTGCAGTCTGTTCAGTCTCCAACTCAACTCTCATACACAACCCTTTCGCAACACTTTCGAATAAAGTGTGAGAGGTATTTTTTTTCTAAAGAAATGTGTTCGTTCGTCATTATTGTTGATCATGTTTCCGCATATATATGTATACGTATAGTTGTATCACGGCTACACAACATTAACACTTGTACCCGGTAATGGTTAACGGAATTAGTGGATTAGACAAAGCGTTCAGTTTGAGGTTCCGTGTAAGCTCCTGGGTTCGACATGAATCACCTGAACAAAGCCGAAAGACATATCATCCGAAATGTTAGGAAGATTAAATCCGAATATTCTAAGTAATAAGAACCACCATGCTTTATCTATTCAACAAAGGAAAAAGAATTCATATAATTTACATTATGTAATCATCATCATGTCGTGTGGCCAGCACGGATATCCCTGGCCCTCTCTCTCCATGTCTCCCTATCATTCATCACCTCTGGCAGGTCTTCAGGGTTACATCCCGTATCATCACATAGCTGCTGTATGTATTTTCGAGCTGGTCCTCCTGCTTTTGATTGGCCATATGCGGGGGTCCATAGGAGTACATCACTTACCAGCTCGTCCTTGCTTCTCCAGCAGTGTCCTGTGTGTCTGGTTCGTCTTGCTTGGATAGTTTTCGTGATAGGTGGTAGGTACTATTTACCCAACCCCTCCGCTCGGGCAGGATATGACATAAGGTCAATTTTTAAGCGGAGTTTAACAGGTTTGAATTCAGAGTTTTCCTTCTCCTAGACTAGTTGCCTAACCAAGGCTGAAGAACCTAGTCCGTCCTACTATTTACCCATAGCTGGAGGGAGAATAAGGGGGTTCATACCTTTCCCAAGGGTATTTGCCCGAAAGTGAACGTAATAGCGCGACTGGAGTACGAACTCGCGTACTACGATCCCGCAGTTCATCGCTTTAACCATTACACCACGAGGACACCCCCAATAGGTGGTAGGTGACCGTATAATTGATGCCTTGTGGGGTGTTGCTGCGGGTACTTGTTCAACATTGCTCTCAACAATCTTGTATAGTTGCTGTCTAGCTTCTTCTCCAGCCGTTTAGTCAGCATCCAAGTAGTGCATCCATATAACAGTATCGACACGATCGCAGCTTGGAAGAAACTGCGTTTCATTTTATCGGTCAGGTTTGATTTCCATATGATCGAAAGCCTATCAATAGCTGTCCATGCCTTTGTTAGCCGAGTGTTGATGTCTTTTTCGGTTGATGAAACGCTGCTTTCTCGGTAGGTGAATTTTTCAACCAGTTTCAGAGAGGTTCCGTCTAGTGTGGAGATGTCACCTTTCTGATTAAAGCACATAAATTCCATTTTGTGTGCATTAGCATGGAGTCCAGTACCTGCAGCGACTCGTTCCAAGCTAGGCAGTAGTGTTTCGGCTTGGTTGGGTGTATTGGTCAGAACACGAAAATGTACCCACAATTTTTGTTGTTTAATGCCATATCAAATTTCTCGGGTTCTTTAATGAAGAACAGTGAGTGGTGTTACTATTTAAGCCATTGCTCGGAGGATAAGGGAGTTCATACTTTTCCCAAGGGTATTTGTCAGAAAATGAACGTAATAGAGCGACTGGAGTTCGAACTCATGTACTACGGTTCTGCAGTCCAGCGTTTTAACTATTACTCCACTAGGTCTTCCCTTGAGTATCTTGAGCAAACATACAGTCATGTTCACACAAAAATACAACACACATGCAACGAAAATAATCCCTCATTTGAAGAAACAAAATTCTAAACAATTACACATTGCAGTGGATATTTTCTGTTGCAACGTGAAACCTTAGATTGGACAATGCATATGACTACTTTCTGACCATCTCCTCTGGAATATGGTGAGGCATATTACCAGAAAAAATGTTAACCATATATATCTATCATCGTTATATAATTAAGGAATACTTTTCTTAAATTAATCATTTTTCGTTAATTATATTTTTATCATTCAGTTTGGTTGGGTTTAGAACTATTCGGCTCTTAGTTCAGTTGCACAGTCGTTGGGTACAGTTTTACGCTTGAGCACAAAGGATATGACAATCCCAATTGTCATAATAAACTCCGAAAGAAAATGAGGCTGGAGTGTGGATGACGTCATGCCCGGAAGAGATGGTCCTGAGAATTTGAGGATTTTGAAAAATCGTCAGTCGAGAAATTGAGATTGGACCATGCAAGCAGACAATTGAGTCTCTGCCACTGGGGCACAGAGAATTGAGTTCTCTACCGTTGAGGCATGTACTTGGAGTTTTGCAGATCTCTACCGACATATATCTTAATCATCGCAAGATGCGCAGCGCGTTTGTGGGGTCAGATAGTATAGTCAGCATAGTAAGAATTGTGTCTCTCTGTTCGCGTCGAAGAACCGAAGTCAGAAGTTAATTTCACCGTTCGTACCTGAACAAAGGAGTCGCCTGTGTATTTGCATTTGACTGTATATGAATATATCTGTATGGTATTACAGTTGTAATTGATCTCATCACGGTATATATAACATCATGTTTAATACGCTCCCTTAAATTTTGGGCGTAAAAATCTATAGCGTATTATACACAAATACTTACGCACTTAAACTAAAAAGAAATAAAACGCTTTAATATCTTTTCTTGACTCTTTCCTGTGAGACATTTATCATATTTACCCAACCCCTCCGCTCGGACAGGATATGACACAAGGTCAGTATTTAGCGGAGTTTAACAGGTTTGAATTCAGAGTTGTCCTTCTCCTAGACTAGTTGCTTTACCAAGGCTGAAGAACCTGTCTGCCCTACTATTTGCCCATAGCTGGAGGGAGAATAATTGGATTCATACCTTTCCCAAGGGTATTAGTGCTATGTGAAATGCAATCAGTCTCGTCCAGGATTTGAACTCGTATCGCCGTGTCCATTTCCTACGACGATAGCAATTACACCACGGGCATTTTTGTTATTAGGTTTTAAGTTAAATCCTTTAACTGTTAATTGTTAATTTTTAATAAAAGGCTGTTGACGGATTTATTGATTTCAAAGGCATTAAAACTGTCTAGGTTTATTTATGCTTAGAGGTTAGGGAATTGTATTCATCGTAATTTTATATTCCCATTTTCTGTGTACCGTAAACGGATATTTGAATACAATTATATATCAAATATTCTCATCAAACACAAATAACGTGCGCAAAATTGTATAGTTTAAAGTATTCCTATGTAATGCTAATAATTTGCTAACAGTTGTATGGTGTCAAATGTTCCTTTCTGATATTGATAATTTATACAAAAATATATGGTTTCAAAAAAGGATTTGTATTCAGTGATTATCATTTGTTAGTGTTGTATATTGACCTCCGACCCGGGCAAGCTGTCAAAATAGGAAATGCACCAGTGTAAATAACAGGTGAATCCGGTCGAGTAATATTAGAATATAACTTTGACCGTCGACGGGTTGAATGAGTACGATTTGTGACGTCCACAAGGAGGAGGTGGGCGTTGAAAATTATATAACTCCGTGCACATGAAGTTCAATCAATTGGAGATAAGATGCGGTAGAGAAAACTAACACCCAGCAGAGTGGGCCTCCGGTTGAGCAGCCCAGGAGAACGGGATCGAAACGCTGTTATGGCCAATAGAGTGGGGGTCAATATGTTGCAGTTGTGTTCTCCCTCTCACAGTAAAACCTAGAGTAACCCATTCGAACCCTTTCAAATAAAGTGAGAGGTATATTTTTTTAAAGAACTGTGTCGCTCGTCTTTATCGTGTCGTCGTTATGATTCTGCATGTATATGTATATGTTTATGTATAGTTGTTCATGGCTATACAACATTAACTAGTGACTACTGACAATAATAATTCTTAGTAAACAATTCAAGATGAAAGCAAAGGTTCTCTGTACATGTGATTTACTATTATATGGCATCAATTATCCCAATTCAATTTTAATGTTTAAACAGATTTACTTGGTTCATGGATGGAATGCTTACAGGTATAACCACTCGTGGTCAAAATGAAACTTGGATTAATGAAAATAAAGAAGAACTTAGTTTCTAGCAGAGCTGAAGAACAGCAGCCTCATCATCAGATGTTGCTTAGATTCATGCACAAGCAACGTCATTTTGAAGCGACAACTCACACGAATACAGGTAGGTGTTGCTAAAAATAGTTTAGTTATATTAACATTCTTCTTTAAGGCCACTACGGGCATGAAGCAAAGAATCTAACACCGTCCATTTTCGATGAACGGATAAGGGTTGTTTATGCCACGGGCGGTTCTTTGAAGGTAAATGTTTCTGTAAAGATACGCGGTTTCTGATACTTTTGAACAAAGCCGTGGAAGTATGAATTAGTTTTAGAAGGGAACTAGCGACCTTCATACCGAATATACCCCTCTCCTGCTACAGAAGAAATAATTAGTATTTAAATGTGTTGCATGCAGAATAGAAAAACTTAGAATATATTCTGGAATAAATTCCGAAGAGATTTTGGAGAAATCAACTGATTTCCATACTGAAAAAAAAATTGCTAATTGTTTAGCAAAAAGTAGGCTCCCGAAGATGTGTACTTTTATCAATATTTTTTGCTTTTATTGACCAATCGGTACTTTCGCACAAGTTTTAAATTTCCTTCGAGATTCGCAAAAGAGAATATTTTTCTTCACATGAAAAATAAGGAGGATCGAAACCCAAAATATTTCTAAAAACATTTTACTTCCTCAGTAGTTGAACATTACATTTTTAACCAATTAGTGTCATAAAAAAAATATCGACTTTTTAAATATCTAATCTCGACCTTACTTCAAAATTATAAATAGCGAGGAAATGAATATTTTCTTCCGTAGGTATGAAATCATCTTATATCTACTAAATTTTCTGTTTCTTTTAAGTAAAGAATAACATTCTTTTCTTTCAAAATGCATTTAAATTTAAACATCGCTTATCTATGTTAAAATGAACGAACATGTACGTGTTTACATAGCCTTTTTAATACTCCGACTACAGCGCGAGTTTGCTGATGAAAATTTTATCAGCATTCGCATATTCATTTAACGCATAAAGATATTTTTTTCTCACGCATAGTGACATACTCTCAAAATATACCCATATACCAACACAAATATACCCATTCAGATTTAAGTTAACACATACTGCTACATTTCATGCATGAATCTTCGTTTTCTCTCTAAAAGTATTTTACTCTCTTATTAATATTATATTTTGGTTCGATAGACTTTATAACATCTGTTTTTCAGCCAAATTTCTGCTCAATATAAAGAAATAAAAATGCTTTAATTTGTACACCGGTGTTTTATTCATTCATATTCCCCTTTGTCTGATAGAAATTCTATAGGATTGTCCGAAAACATGGCATACGATCAGTCGGAGAGGCACAAAACTACTTGGTGAAATCATATAGTTTTATTGATATGATTTCAGTCTTTATATATATATATATATATATATATATATATGTTGAATTGATAGATTGCGGCGATTCTGATAATATGATAGGAATATGTGGAAAGTTGGTGTATAGTGAATGTCTATGACAGCACATTCTAGTCAATTCTTTTGATGAAACAAGATGTGCCGAAACCCATGTTTCCACGTTCTTTCCTATCAACTCACTAAAATTATTTCCATTTTCACACAATCAAATCTCTTTAAAGATACATTTGACTCTAAACCCTTTTCTTTCGTCCTGCTACACGTTATCTCCTCCATCATGCTATCATGTTCCACATTTGCTAATAAATAGAAACACTAAAAAAACAGTTTCAGTTTGAAAAAGGTCTTAGAAATTAAAGAACGAAATGTTAAGCTTCTAAATCGGTTTTAAGTTTTTGATATAACCAACTTTCCATATCTATCTATCTATCTATGTAAGAAAAAGAAATAGTCAGTGTTTTATATTTATAAAAAAAAACGTGAAACTCGGGTTAGGGAGACCGGAGCTCTGTTATTTTTTCTAAATTTTCATGAGAAATTTCTCATCATTTTTTTGTCTGAAGATACAGATCTAACATTTAAAAAAAAAAAAACTCTGCTGTAATAGATATCTTCACACAAATGTGACTGACTTTTAAAGGTTTTTCTTTTATATATATAAGAATGCTGCGAGCAATATTAAACAAGTCCTTGCGGCAACACCCAACAAGGCAGCTGCCTCCCATCACGAGACCTATCCAAGTTAGACGAACCACTGCCTCCCACCACGAAAACTATCCACGTTAGACGAACCAGACATGCAGGACACTGCTGGAGAAGCAGGGACGAGCTCATAAGTGATGTACTCCTATGGACCCCCACATATGGCCGGGCAAAAGCAGGACGACCAGCTAGAACATACATTCAGCAGCTATGTGAGGATACGGGATTAAGCCCTGAAGACCTGCCAGAGGGGATGAATGACAGGGAGAAGTGGCGAGAGAGGGTCAGGGATATCCATGCTAGCGGGACGACATGATGATGATGATGATATATATAAATAATTGATTGACATCTATTGAGTTCTATATCTTATATGAATTTTGTATGATATAAAACGCAACAGATGTCCATCCATTATAAATTTATTTCAAACATCTGTTTTCACAGTGCCCAGTCGGCTAGAACTGTAGAATTCACCGATTGCACCTTTGAATAGGGTTAAGACCCTCCAACGTGTATCCCGGATATGACACTAAACAATCTGATGGTACTATTTACCAACCCCTCCGCTCGGGCAGGATATGACACAAGGTCAATTTTTAAGCGGAGTTTAACAGGTTTTGAATTCAGAGTTTTCCTTCTCCTAGACTAGTGCCTAACCAAGGCTGAAGAACCTAGTCCGTCTTACTATTTGGAGGGAGAATAAAGGGGTTCATACGTTTCCCAAGGGTATTTGCCCGAAAGTGAACGTAATAGCGCGACTGGAGTACGAACTCGCGTACTACGATTCCGCAGTTCATCGCTTTAACCATTACACCACGAGGACACCCCAAACAATCTGATGGTGGAGGTTAAAGTAATGCTGGAGCTTTGAGGAATACGGAGAACCCCTTCAAGGTCTGGAGTGGGAGCATCTGATACGTTCCGATCGATTGCACACTGGTGCAAAACTGAATTACTTGAAATATACCTGCTTTGATATTTAAACTGAGTACCTATGCTAAACTGAACTGCTTGAAATAGAACTGTTTTGACATGTAAATTGCGTATTTATGCTAAACTGAATTATTTGAAATGAACTATTTTTGTAGACTAAACTGAATTGTCTTAATTCGAAATGTTTTACTAAACTGACTAGCTTGAAAGAGAACTGTTTGACAATTAAACTGCGTATTTATGCTAGACTGAATTGTTTGAAATAGAACTGTTTATTTGTATCAAAATGGATATGTAATTAAATAACCCACAAATGTTGATATGCCATAAAACACAAACAAAGAAACTGCACAGATTGCTTTTTCAGATGGCACACAATTTAATGGAGTGTTACAGCAATTCTGGGACAAGAAAGTTTATATTATTTCAAACCTTAAAGGATTATACACCAGGGGATGTCCTCGTGGTGTAATTGTTAAAGCGCTGAACAGCTGAATCGTTGTAAGAGAGTTCAAATTCCAGTGGTGGTATCAAGTTCACTTTCTAGCTAGAAATGCATCAACCCCCTTCTTATTCCACCTATGGGTTAAAAACTATCAATTTCTTTTCTAGAAGAATTGAATTAGCATTAAATAACCCAATAAGGCTGATATGCCATTAAACAAATTATACATCAATTTCCATGTCAAAAAATATTTCACATAAAATGTTAACCCAATTGAGTATAATCTAGTTTTTATCGCCTTATTCGGTGCTGAGCCAGAAAAGTAGAGCAATAAAATACAATTTGTATTTTTATGTGTTAATTAATTGCCCATTTAAACAAAACAAACAATGAAATTTCTCTTTTTTTATACTCTGAATATCAAGTACTTCCCAATTTATTCATTAAACCTGATTATTTATCCAATTATCTTATATGTTTAAAAAATTCTATCTTGTGACTACAAACTTTCTCGTAACTTAGAATATGCATAACTAAATTGAAAATAATCATTTTATGAAAGGCATCAGATGTTGTTGAATTGAATCCTCATTCGAATTACTCAGTTGATATTATAATCATTTGGTCTATTAAAAATAAATTCATATTTATTATTATTATTATTATTATTATTATTATTATTATTATTATTAATAAGTTAGCGCCCATTTATCGTTCGTTAATTTCATTTATATTTTTAATTACATGATTATTTGACTGTTTCTGAATGGAATCACTTCCATTAATTTATTTAAAATACAAGATAAAGATAGCTAATTCATTCAGAAAAATTAATTCAAATTCTTCAGTTAAAATTTAGTGCATAATTTTATATATAATTTTTTCATAAATTTCTAATTATTTATATTATTATATGATCCAGTTGTGACTTGTATATAAATCATGATTGTTATATATGAAAATATTATATGCATATGCCTCAATACAAACTACCAAAAAAGAGAGGGCAAACTATGGACATACACGTACGCAAACAATACTAAAGCTCACATAGACTACGTCCTTATAAACAAGAAATGGAAGAATAGTGCATTGAATTGCGAGGCATACTCCTCTTTTGAGGGTGTGTCCACCGATCACCGAATAGTCACGGCGAAAATACGGTTAAGCCTACGAAAAAACGACAAACGAACAGCGACCACCAAACACTATGACTGGGCCCTATTAAACAACAAAGATGTAAGAGATAAATACGTATTAGAATTAAGAAACAGATTCGAAACACTACAAGAAATGACGGAAAAAAGTACACCAAACGACGAATACGAAAATTTCGTCAATGCACACCTTGAGGCAGCAGCAAAATACATTCCAACAAAAATTAAAACTAAATATAGAGTCCCATGGGAAACTTTAGCGGTGAGAGAAAAACGTGCACTAGTGAAAACAGCCTCCAAAAACTATCGAAAAAACCCAACAAACACAAATGCCTTAAAACTAAAAACGGCACAATATCAATTAGCAGGCATATATATAAAGGAACAGACAGAATACATTCAAAATCAGATAGATAAGATTAGAGACTCGGTAGAAGATAGACAATCTAGAATTGCCTGGCAAACAATAAACGAAGTGAGCAGAAGAAAGAACACAGCCAAAGCAAAACTTAAAGCAGCAAACCAACAAGAAAGAATAAAACTGTGGAAACAGCACTTCGAAAACCTACTTGGAAACCCACCAAAAATAACGCATGAACCAATCACCAGAATAATTAGCAAACAATTAGACATTAAACTTGGACCATTCACACAAGAAGAACTCGACTCGGTTCTCAGAAAAATTAAAAATAGGAAAGCTGCAGGGCTGGACGAAATTCCCCCCGAAGTATGGAAGACCAGACAATTCGACGACATACTGCTCCGACACTGCAACGCAGTATACAATCAAAATCCGATAGATAGATGGACGAAGGGATGCATACTCCCCTTCCCTAAAAAGGGGGACCTCGGATTAGCCAAAAACTACCGAGGCATAACACTTACATCCATAGCTGCCAAAATCTACAATGCCCTACTACGAAACCGAATAGAACCCAAAATCGACAACATACTTAGAAAAAACCAAAATGGCTTCCGAAGAAATAGATCGACGACATCACAAATATTAACCATCCGCAGAATCCTTGAAGGTGTACGGGCAAAGAACCTACAAGCGACATTAATATTTGTCGACTTTACCAAGGCTTTCGACTCCATTCACAGAGGAAAGATGGAACAAATCCTACTAGCGTACGGCATACCTAAAGAAACCGTAGCGGCAATAACGATTCTCTATAAAAACACTAAAGTAAAAGTACGATCACCAGATGGAGACACAGAATACTTCGACATTGTAGCAGGAGTACTACAAGGGGACACGCTGGCTCCGTATCTCTTTATCATTTGTCTAGACTACGTACTTAGAACATCGATTGACAAAATCAAAGAGAATGGCTTCGAACTGACGAAGAAAAGAAGCAGAAGATACCCCGCAACAACAATTACCGACGCCGACAACGCCGATGACATAGCGATACTGGCAAATACACCTGACCAAGCCGAAACACTTCTGCATAGTTTGGAACGAGCAGCTGCAAGCATAGGCCTCCATGTTAATGCACACAAAACGGAATATATGTGCTATAACCAAACGGGGGACATCTCCACTCTACAAGGAACCCCTCTTAAACTAGTAGACAAATTCACTTACCTAGGAAGCAGCGTCGAATCAAACGAAAAGGACATCGAAACGAGGTTAACGAAAGCATGGACAGCTATCAATAGGCTATCGACTATATGGAAATCAGACCTAACCGATAAAATGAAACGCAGTTTCTTCCAGGCAGCGGTCACATCGATACTGCTATATGGATGCACTACATGGACGCTAACAAAACGGCTGGAAAAGAAACTAGATGGCAATTACACAAGAATGCTGCGTGCAATCCTGAACAAGTCCTGGCAGCAACACCCCACAAGACACCAACTGTACGGCCACCTGCCCCCTATCACGAAAACCATTCAAGTTAGGGGAACCAGACATGCAGGACATTGCTGGAGAAGCAGAGATGAACTCATAAGAGATGTACTCTTATGGATCCCCACACACGGCCGCGCAAAAGTAGGACGACCAGCACGAACGTACATTCAGCAGCTATGTGAGGATACAGGTTGTTGTCCTGAAGACCTGCCTAGGGCGATGAACGATAGGGAGGAGTGGCGAGAGAGGGTCAGGGATATCCGTGCTTCCAGCACGATATGATGATGATGATATAGAATTGTTATATATGGAAATACTATATACATATATATATATATATATATATATTCTTTTTTCAATAAATTTAAATATATATATATATATATGTGTGTGTGTGTGTGTGTGTGTGTGTGTGTTGGGGATGGACGGATTTGTGCGTGTGCCTGTGAAAAATGATCTTCACGGTCAGTGTTTATTTTTATGCTTGTGAAGTTCCTACGTTAGAAGATGCACAAGGAGAGATTCAATAACTCTATGTTAAAACGTGACATTCTAACTTTATCAGGAAAGAAGATTTTTTTCCCCCAAGGTAAGTGTTCTCAAGTTAAAACGTTCAGGTCATCAAATAACGCAAGAATATCGTGTGAAGTTAGTGGAAGTGTCCTCCTCCGTTCCACATCCAATTTATCATTGAAGTAAATCTTTTGTATGATTACTGTCAGAAAAACCATGAATTAAATTTGGGAGAGAAATCCTTTCATTTAGTGTTAAAAATCTCTTGTCTTGGTAAGGAATTTACATACTTTTTGATTTCTTTGAAAACTGTCACTGTCGTTTGTGCCCGATCAGTGGACATTAAAATAAGTTTTCTGTATCTCTTACATGAAGATAAGACCCCGAAAATCGGCATATCATAGGTATGATACTAAATTACATCTGATAGTGAGACTGATGCTCTTGAGCTTTGAGGAGTGTAAAGTACCCCCTCCTTGCTCTCAAACCCAATTTGAAATGGAATAGTAGGGTTTATTTAGGTCTCATCGGTAAATTTTTTAAAAACAGTTTTATCAGCTAAGAATACTTACGTATTACAGTGGCCAAAGTTTTTTTGACTATAAATAGTTGATTGAAACTATAATTGTTTAATAACGATTATTATTATTTATTACTCTTATACCCAGCCTTTATATAATTAATCGGTAAGGTAGGTTTAGTTTCTTTGTTTAATGGCATATCAACCTTTTTTGGTTATCTAATGACAAAGCACTTCTTCAAGAAGAAACGTAGTTGTACTATTTAACCCATAGCTGGGAGGATAAGGGGGTTCATATTTTTCCCAAGGGTATTTGTCCGAAAGTTAATGTAATAGAGCGACTGGAGTTCGGACTTGCTTTCTGCGATTCAGGAGTCCATCGCTTTAACCACGACACCACGAGGACACTCCCTTAAGATAGTTTTAGGTGCTGCCATTTGGGCTTTTGTTTTACGCTGTTTTTGCGCCGGCCATTTTCGCGCAACCCTATTTGACGACGGATATTTGATTTAATGGCATATGAACCCTTGATGGCTATTCAAAGCCAAATCCTGCTTACACACACATACATCACATGCTCATACACATGATTTTTAAGCGAATAGTTTGCTGATAACTTTATTTTAAAATGAGTTTGACATTCTTTGTTTGCCCACGGTTAAATGGTTTAAAACATGGCTATATAACACTGACAATTCTAATTTATTTTAAGAATAATCGTGACTAAATGATTGAACAGTTCTATTTGATCCATTGATGGGACCTTAACAGTTGCTACTAATCCTGTTCAGAAGCAGTTTCATGTCACAAACATTACGTTATAGATAATTTTAAGTGATTCATAAATAATGCTGGATATATTACTAATCAATCTAAAAGTATGTGGAGTCAGCAGTCTAAGAACAATAAAACTATTTAAAAATTCTTTCAGTTCAATGATAAATTTGATCTAATTTTTTTTTTGTCCTAAAATACTTACTAACACCTTTCTATTGACTTGTTAATTTGGCGTCACTTGTGTGCGATATGGACTGCTGGCTCAACTTTAGAGTTTCGGCTCTGCAATCTGTGGTCGTCGGTTCTATCTTCAGATGGGGAGATCCCGGTATACACTGCTAATGAGACCTAATAAGGTCGAAACAGCAGTCCAGTGTTTCCGTATGCCGTGCGTTAGTGTTTGCCTGATTTTCTGGTAATACAATTCACAACCTTTCTATGAATATTTAATTTTGAAAAATATTTTCGGTAAAATGCCCTATGGCGCCCAAATAGACCTGCTCAAATGGCTGTGCCCAGTTGTGCCATTCCGGTATCTAATTGGTTTAAAAAGCTATGATGTAACCCGATTTTTGACGATAACTGGACGTAATACCTAAAGCCAACTTGGAATTGCAGAACACGCTGACAGCATTTTTGCTGAGGTGTAAGAACCCTTACTCAATGAGATTTCTGAATACGACACTAAAGTGCATAAGATGTTGAGGCTCCAATCCTGGAGCTTTAAAGAAAACAGAGTACTTCGTTGTCATTATTCTACAAATTCACTCTGACCTGGAGTGGTAGAACCTGTTACGCTACCATGTACGCTTTAAATACAGCGTATATCTTAGGTAAGAGAGTAAGTGTCGAGGCTCTAGTTCTGGAGTTTTTATAGCCATTACACCTAGGTTCACTCTGACCCAGAGTAAGAGTAGGTGACTGGACTCTATAAATAGGTAAAAAAAGAACTGATTAAATAACTATCTCTTTAAAAGCAAATAACTAATGCTAAATTACATTGTAAGTTTTCCAAAGCAATACGTGAAGCTATTTAACTGTATGCAAATAAAACTAATTGTTGGAGTAGAACTGGAAATCGATTTAATATGTGAAAAACTTTCGAATAATCGATAGGATTATTAGTGTTAAATAGCAATACTTGAAAGTATTTTACTGTGTGCAAACATATGAGCTCATGTTTGTTTAAAATGTTACCATACACTTTTTGTTTATAAATCAAGGGTTCGTGGTGTAATGGTAACTGACATCGGAAATGGACACCGCCATTCGATTTCAATTCCTTAACGAAACCGTTTGCGTATCACACTGTGCTAATACCCTTATGAAAAGGTATGAAACCAATTATTCTCTCTCCACTTAAGGGTAAATTGTAGGACAGAATGGGATCTTTAAACTTGATATAGCAAATGGTCAAGTAAAAGGAAAACTCTGAATTCCAACCTGTCAAACTCTACTTAAAATAAACTCTGCATCACATCATGGCCATACCCAGTGATATATATATATATATATATATATATATATATATATATATATATATATATATATATATATATTATCAGGATTTGACATTATTTAACCTACAGGGGTTGATATGTGATACATCCCAACTAACCAACCGTAATGCCATACAAAAAACTTTGACCAACCAAGTCACAGCTAATTCTACACAAAATATATAAATGACCGAATTAAAACTGTTTGAAAGAATGCTATTTTTGGGGGTTTTGTTTTAAGAAAGGCCACGGATTATAAAAGTACGGAGCAGCATTCTCCATGTACATCAGATTTAGTTGTGTTCAGTTCCTTGTTTCCGTAACGGAAAGTTACAATCAAGAAAAGTTAGATTGTTTTGATGACGGCGTGGATGTTAAAAGTAATATAATGCGGCACTTTCAAAACAGCGCAAATATTTCAGATGCATTTCGATTTGTATAAAATTCACAAGAATAACTCTCATAAATAACATAGGGAATATAATAAGAAAAAATATATATATATATGTGTGTGTGTGTGTGTGTGTGTGTGTGTGAAGTAAGGACGAACTTATGAGTGTGGTTCTCCTATGAACCCCTTCATATGGATTTGCTAGTGTTGGCCGACTAATAAGAACTTATCCACAACAGCTCTGTATGGACCCTGGATGTAGTCTCGAAGAACTTCCGAAAGCGATGGATGTTAGAGATGAATAGTTATAGAAAGTTAGTAAAATCCGTGCTAACAGCACAACATGAGGATGACAATGATATATATATATATATATATATATATGGATAGAAAGATAGGTTGGTGAGAAGTAAATTTTAGGTTGATATGGTTTATTTGTTAAATGGCATATCAACCTACGAGTGTTATTTTATGACGAAGCAATCCTTGTCGAACTAAATTATAATTATTTAACCTATGCCTGGGTTATAGGAGGGTCATACCTTTCTGATGGGAATTAGTCTGAAAGTGAACGTAATAACATAAGAAAGGTTTGAAATCGATCACTTCACGGCCATGATGCAGCACTTTTGTAGTTAGGCATTGGAGAATCCTCTAGAGTAATTTTAAAATAAAAGCACTTTATGAAAAAAAAAAAAATTGAAAATGAAAAAAGATAACACTTTAGAAAATCGGATTGGTACAGCTACTGCAAAATGTACATATTTCTGTAATTTGCATTTGAAGAAATAGACACTTTCTTTTCAATTCCTCAATCTTGAGAGTCACAATCAAGAAAATTACACTTGAACCTATATTAGTATACGTATATTTCTCTTTTTTTTTTGTGCTGAAAAAAGTCAATGGTCCGGGCAAACATAAGCACGAAAAAAATGTTATTCTTGTTTAAATACTAATAAATTCTATTTTATATGGCCTATATAACCATCATATTTTCGATAGAATTTATCAAAAGTATTTGAACAAGTCGAAAAATCTGCAGTTATTGTGCTTGATTACAAAAACCTCTCAACGCTTTTAAGCAGGAAGTAGTATCCAAATAAACTTACTAATTTGTCTACACTTCTACATAGCAATGGCTGTTTATCTTTATCGATCTACTCTATCGATTCTGAAAAAAAAGAATTTTTTGACAGTTAGGAAAAATTTATTTTCAATCAAATATTAAAAATAAAAAAAATAAAAAATTAAACATGCACAAGTACTCTCCCACGTATATATATATATATATATATATATATATATATATATAAGATAAAACGTATTGAATACTAGCTCACCTTTTGATCGACACCGAGAACTCTTTGTCACATGTTTTTATCATGTCTTATTTTTATGTTACCTCGTACATGCAATATATATATATATATATATATATATATATATATATATCTTTAAAGAAAAAAACAAAGACCGGTTATTTTAGCATTATAAATTTATTTCCATCTTGTTTTTCGTTTCTGGTGTGAACCAAAAACACGAAGAAAAATATAACAGGACATCTTCAGATCCAATGGATAAATAAAACAGAATATACACGGGGCGGGGGAGGAAGAGATTTAAAGAGTTACCTCCGCGTTTTATTGAATTTCCGTTTTTTTTTATTTACCCGTTTATTTTATTTTCAAAACTGACGGAAGAATTTTGAAAATAAAATAAATAGATAAATAAAAAAACGGAAATCCAATAAAACAAGCAGGTAACTCTTTAAAATCTTCCTCCCTTCCTCACCCAACCACGTGTCTATTCTGTTTTATTTATCCATTGGATCTGAAGAAGTCCTGTAATATTTTTCATCGTGTTTTTGGTTCACACCAGAAACGAAAAACAGGATGGAAATAAATTTATAATCCTAAAATAACTGGTCTTTGGTTTTTTCTTTAAAGAAATATTGCTCGGTAAAATCAATTACATTGAGCTCTCTACCAGGAAAATTTAAATGTTCAGCTCCTGAATAATTTCCTTGTCCTGAAGGAATTACTCCTAACACTGGTTTAACTGGACCGAATAATACCTATATATATATATATATATATATATACGTGTGTGTGTGTGTGTGTGTGTGTGTGAGTGTGTGTGTGTGTGTACTGTTATGGACCCCTTTCACATGGCCGAGCAAATGCAGGGCGACCAGCTCGAACCTATGAACTCTAGGGAGGGGTGGCGAGATAGGGTCAGGGATAACCGTGCTGATGGCACGACAAGATCATGATCACGATGATATATATGTATATTACAAGTAAAAAGTAATATATATGTATTATGGCAATGTAAAAGATTCGACAGCAAAATTTATAGGCTGGCCAAGATAATGACATGGAATGTAATCAAATAAGGTTCATTTATCAACGTAGTCCACTTTGTAGTCCAAATAATTCCCCTGTCTGTTTTACAGTTGGATTCCATTAGTAAAAAATATCAATAACAGATATGGCATCAACATATGAACTTTTTGGCTTACACTCGCATATATATATATATATAGTGAGAGAGAGAGAGAGAGAGAGAGAGAGAGAGAGAGAAAGGGACAGAGAGAGAGTTGCGCTCCTGGTGTAATGGTTATCATCATAGGAAATTGACAAATTGACCAAATTTCGCAGTTAATATGATGTTGTTATCGTTTCATATAGCACTAATACCATAGGGAAAATCATAAAGCCAACTACTCAAGATACGAGTAAATAGTAGGGCAGACTAAGTTTATTAACCTTTGTACAGCAACTGGTTTAACCGAAATAAATTCAGACATGTCAAACTCCGTTTAAAAACTGACATTATATAACATTCTGCTTGTGCCCAGGGCTTGGTTTGGTTTGGTTTCTTTGTTTAATGGGATATCAATCTTTGTAGGTTATTTAATGCCAAGGAAATCCTTCTCGAAGAACAGTTGTGATTCTATTTAACCAATATCTGGGAGGATAAGAGGGTTCATACCTTTTACAAGGGTATTTGTCCGAAAGTGAACCTAATAGCGCTTCTGAAGTTCGAACTCGCTTACTACAATTCCTCAGTCCATCACATTAACCATTTGACCACGAGGACACCAACCGAAGGTGCAGTCGGCGTATTCTATAGCCTCAACCGACTGAGCAATCTACCGGTAATTGAATGCAAAGAATTTTTATCATTTTATCGTTGCCTTTTTAAATCTAATAATAATTCAGAAGATGCAACTTTACGCCTCGTCTTTTTCCTCATAATGGTTTAATAAAAAAGTAGAATATTTAACATTGATATTATATTCATTCATAGATAAACTTGCCCACTGAATATACATATTTTTATATTCACACACTCACACATACATACACACTCCGCATTTATATCTATCTATCTATCGACCAATGATGAAAATTAAAAAAACAAAATAAACCAACGTTTAATGAATTTTTAATGAAAGAAGACGTTGAACGTTTCGGTTGCAAAAACCTTCATCCAGACTATAATTCTTGAAAGATGTTGTTAAAATAGCGATAGGTGTCTAATGAAATAAAAGTGCATATAAAAAGATAAACTCATTACATCATTCTTTTTAAACATACTTTCTTTTCTCTCGTTATTTTATCAAACACTCGTCTCTATTTTAACAACATTTTCATGAATTTAACGTTTTGAAGAAATTTATTACAACCGAAACGTTCATCGTGGACCTCATAATAAATTCATCAAATTTTGGATTATTTCGTTTTATCAACTACTATCGTTTTTTTTTTCTTATTTACTACTCTATCTATCTATCTATCTACAATTACGTATATGTTTAATACATACGTTCTGTGTCGTAAAATTGGCTTTAAAACATTACTTGAAAAGAGACTGCATAGTTTGCTTGTTAGCGAGCTCACCTCACAAGCAATTGTTAGGGGGATCGATCAATATGTCTCAGCTTTATTTATAATCTAGCCTATTTTTTTTTTTTTACCTGTCTTAGGCCAATAACCCACACTGACATTGTCGGCAGGCACAATTTTAGTGTCCTTTCCATAAGTTACTTTCTGTATAGCATTCGTTTTATTCAAAAACAACTTTAATCTCTCAATTTTGCTTTACATCATAGTATTCAGATCATTAAAGCTGATGCAGCTGTCTGTGTTTTTTGTGATATTACAATTTGGGCTGTTCTATCAGTCAGTCTTAGAATAAGTCAATCGCAAATCCTGTAGAGAGGTAAGATCCCTGACCTCACCAAAATAAAAAGGAGTTTCCTTGGTAGAACACAAAACTATATCTGGTGGTGTGGTTCCAGTTTTTGAGCTGTGGCAAATATATGGTCTCTTTTTCATTGCCATTACTCCCAGGTCGACTCTTAACCAGAATGATAGAACCTGTTTGATCCACACGTTAGAGTCGAACGGATCTATTTAAAAAGTGTTCATACTCGATAGAAATACATGAAACGATATATATGCACAAATATTTGCATTTGATAAGGATATTTGAAACTTTGTGCACACAAAAAATAATTATTATTCTATTTTTTGCGAGTTTTTCTCACCTGCGTTTGCTGGTGGTCTTTCACTGAATCTGAGTGACAGCAAGTTACCTCAGGTCTCCAGGCATCTCCTCAGTATTCTGAAGTTTGAATGGTCTCTTCCAGCTCCCTCCCCAAGCCTTTCGTAACCGTTCCAAGCGCACCAATCACTAAGGCATCACTGTGATGCTCGTGTTCCACAACATTTTTAGTTCTCTGACAAGGTTCAAATTATTGAATAAATATAGTTGCTTGAAACCATTTAATCGTGTTTAGAAAGGCTGAGGTCGGTATTAGATATCCCGGTAAGAGTTGTTGTGCCGTAAAATCAACCAATCCTATAAACTCATAAATTTGAGTCGCTGAAACAACCAGTCTTTCCCTCCTCATTATTTAGTTTTACTCTTCTGCCACCTGGTCAATCTTTGTGGAGAACGCAGACGAATGCTCAGGCTAGAGCAGTACCAAAAATATTCCGTCTCTGTCAGCATTCTTCTATTGTGTGGTACCTCGGGTTCCAGCCAATGAAACTAACATTTCTTTTAGAAGAGGGAACTGTTGCTGCCTACTTTACGGCCCACTGAAGCCAAGCTCTTCAATGAATCAGCTAAAAACAAAAATTGCGCTACTTTCCGCCACTAAAATATTTTTCGGATATCACCTCCTTTATACTGTATAAAATTCTTTCAAATTGGGTTGGATAATTTCAACTTTTGCTTTAAACTTTGATCATTAAAATAAAAGAAAAGTTGTTCATTAAAAATTCAAAACAAAGAAATATATTTAATTATTCCACTTCGACTTTTTTTTTCATTAATAATCTGTTTTCTTTCTTCAATAAGCCGTTGTTTTGTTGATAATGTTCATAATTATTCTTAGTTGGGATATTTGATTTATCATCTTTGACCTTCTCACGGACAAGTTATGTTAACCTTATTGAGAATATACCCATCTGTTTGAAAATTCAATTAATTTTTTCCTCGTAAATTTCTAGAATATATTCGACTTAAACAGTGAGTGTCTTGCTTTAAAAACAAGATAAAACACCATTTTTTTAATCATAAATTTATATTTTATTAATTTTGAATGGTATTTCCGCAGCGATAAATTAACCAAATTTCAGAATATAAATGAAATTTTTTAACAATTTATCTAAGAATCTCATTCGTATAAAATAGTTTTGGTTTGGTTGGGTTTTATGGCATATCAACCATTGTAGGTTATTTAATGCCAAATCCTCCTTATACAAAGATATTGAATATATATAATTTGGTTTGGTTGGATTTTATGATATATCAACCATCGAAGGTTATTTAATGCCAAATCCTGTTTATATATATATATATATATATATATATATATATATATATATATATATATATATATATATATATATATATATTCTGGTTGTTAATGTGAAAGAATTATTTTAATTCATTTTTTTGTTTGTTCTGAAGTTGTTCAGTCAATTTTTAGAGCTTTGATTTATATCAATGCTTTTTAACCAGATGGAAATACATTTATTATCTTCATGAGACTGATTATTGTTTGTTTTTTTTTTGTTATTTTTAATACATATGATTTGTAAACACATTTTACTGATAATTTTTTTAAATGAGCAGGAGCTCATTTTTGGCACACTGTTAAATGCTTTCAATTTATTGCTATGCATCACGGATAATTCAATTAAACGCCTGTCATTTGTTTATACACAGTTAAATGATCAAACAGTTCTATTTCTAACGATTTATTTTAGCATTAGTCATTTGTTTGCATACAGTTTAAATATAAAACATTTCTCTTCGACCAAGAGATAGAACCCCATCAGATGCTACAACCCCGGGTTCTAGTGGACCAGGGAGCAATGGCAATTGTACTCCACATTCCCCAAAGCTCCAATAATGGATCCTCACCAAAGGATTGTTTTGAGTAATATCAAGGGGTCTAACCTGTCTTCCGAGATGGATTCGCCGTATCCTAGAGCCTAGGCCGAGTGTGCTGTCGTATATGATAAATTCAGAATAAATCAGTCTCCATTTTAAATACGTGATGATATTCAATACAGTTTAATGTTTTTTCAGTGTGTATTGATAAGAATTTCGATCAAAGTAATGGCGATATCTAATTTGCTTAAAGACGTTTAAAATTAGGGTTCAACACCGATTTGGCTGTTATTTATTAATCATTTTTTACCGTCATATATAAGCATATATAAGCGCTCGGAGTGCAGTGGTCATCGTTTTTGGAAACAGACATAGTGAATCGAGCCCAAAGTCTGGTTAAGGCTGTTTCCACTTCACATAGCACAAATACGTTTAGGAAATGAATGCATCCAGCTATGGGTTTATAGTATATCAGATTAGGCTCATTAATCTTGTATGGCGACCAGTGTAGATGAAGGACAACTCAGATTTTAAACTTGTCTAACTCTCCTTTAAAAATTGACTGACAGCTGCCGCACGAAACAAATGCAAAGCTCTTCTCATAATTTGAAAAACCTAGTAGCCTATAAGTGTATATGTGAATGTGTACCTAAAAAAACAATTCCTTTGATTACGCTGAGATCACGATAATTCAGGGTAAAGATATCTAATGGACGAAAAATCAGCAGGATTTCGATTCCAGCTTGAAGCATCTAGCCACACAGAAGAATTGTGATATAATGAAAAAGTCTGTCTGTGGATGACAATATATATATATATATATATATATATATATATATATATATATATATATATATATATATATATATATATATATATATATATATATATATATATATATATATATATATATTATTTTTGTGTATATATTTTATGAGGATTTTCTGTTGGTGTAGGCCTCACAAGAAAGAACGGTAACTTTTTACTTTAATTTGTTTATTAGACCCGGGACATTGGCCCAGCGGTTAGAGTGTTCGCCAATGGACCGGGAGACCTGGGTTCAATCCCAGGTCGAGTCATACCAAAGTCTTTAAAAATGGTACTTGATACCTCCTTGCTTAACACTCAGCATTATAAGGTACGGTTCAAGGGTAAAGTGGAGCAATCCGGGGAATGGAGTAGCGCCCTCCCCTACACCTTGGTGTAGTAGCTATCGAAATAGGAGCCTTCGGGTCACCCTCGACTATGGTCGCTAACTTTACTTACCTTTACTTGTTTATTTGGCCATAACCTATCAGAGAGGCAAAACTGTCTCTGTGCTTATTAACAATTAGGTAATATGAAATTCTGTTTTTGAGCATTATCTGTATATAGTTTACTGTCAATCCATTTTGTTTTTATCGAAAAACATCAAGTAATTTTACTAGTTTAAAACTATGATTTTTAATTTCATTTTCGATGCGTAGTCTCTTAACGATTTTACAGGAAAATCAAATATATTGTTTCATTTTTATTAATCGATTTAGTACTATGGATATTAACATGAACACAATTCAAACATTAAATCCTAAATCCGATGTTTCGATTCTGAGAAAAAAATAATTAGATTAAATAAATCAATAACTTACATTTTTTAATTTGATTTTTTTTATATCATCATATCTTAGAAATTGTTTGTTGAAAACTTATGTATATAATTCCTCCATTGTTACATCTGGTATATGTGTAACAATACTCATTGTCAGATATTCAAGTGGGGGAGTATCCATCACTTTGTGGCTAATGTGCTGGGCTGTAAGATCTTAGTAAACGAGTTCTAACTCCAGTCTCACAATAAAGTTCATTTTCAGACTAATACCCTTGGGAAAGGTATAAACCCTGTATATCCTAGCTATGGATTGACGATTACTGTTCTACTAAGATCGCTTTGGCATAAAATAACCTACAAAGATTGATACGCCATTAAAAAAACAAAATCAAAACAAATTCAAGTGGACTTTTAATAACCGCTTGAATAAATACTGAAAATAGATATTTTGCAGTAATTATTCCATCTTCAGTCGTTATCGTCGTAGGAAATGGACACGGCGACACGAGTTCAAATCCTGGACGAGATTGATTGCATTTCACATAGCACTAATACCCTTGGGAAAGGTATGAATCCACTTATTCTCCCGCCAGCTATGGTTAAATAGTAGGACAGACTAGGTTCTTCATCCTTGGTTAGGCAACTAGTCTAGGAGAAGGAAAACTCTGAATTGAAACCTGTTAAACTCCGCTTAAAAATTGACCTTGTGTTATATCCTACCCGAGCGGAGGGGTTGGGTAAATAGTATCAAGCACGTTTGCCACCACGTGATGGGACACCTCATCAACCAATCATAATAGAGAAAATATCAGAGCTAAGGGATCTCCTGTAACATGAGGCTAAGCTGCACCAGCCGTTGAAGTTTCAACTATGGAAAGTGTGTAGTCACTACTTCATTTCCGATACTCCTAAGTTTATTTAGATCGGAATAAGAGTTGCACTTTGGATCCCATGAATGAGTCGAATAGAACGAAACCGCCTCTTCCAGAAATCTGCCCCCAACAATAACAGAGAGGAAATTCTAAAAAATATTTGATATTTTATCTAGTAAGTTCCACACTGAATGCCATTCACATATTCCCTTGTATTCAATTAAATTTGAGTAGATATTACCACTTACTGCTATTGCATAGACCCAATGTATATATGAGCATTATCTATCTATCAATCTATATTAGTCTATACACATCTATCTATCAATCTATCTATCGATCTATCTAACTATCAATCTATCTACATCCGTTCATATCATCTGAGAAAGGTTTGAACCTTCTTATCCTCCGAGCTATGGGTTAAATATTACCACTGCTTTTCTTCTACAAGGCTGCTTTTGGCATTAAATAACCCAAGAAGGTCGATATGTCATTAAACAAAGGAATAAATCAAAATAAGATCTATCTATCTATCTATCTATCTATCTATCTATCTATCTATCACTGAAAATGGATGCTATTGATGGTTTCCAACACAGGTTATTTTATAGATCAAGTGGGGTCGTACACAAAGAGTAATTTTTGCTAAAGCAAATATAAAACGTGTCTCGAACCGTTCGAACCAATATAAATCATAAGATGTTTCATGTAATTCGCACTTGTAATTATTTACGGGAAATAAAATGCTTGCGAAAAAGGGAAAAAAGTAAAAAAGGAAATGGAAATTGCTTCTAAGATATATGGATGAAAAATAGAAAAAAAGTAAAAATCTCTCTATATATATGTGTGTGATTGTGTGTATGTGTGTGTGTGTGTGTAGGTGTGTGTATTCATGTGTGTGTGTGTATGTGTGTGTGTGTGCGTGTGGATAAAGAAGAAAATAATCGTGCAAAGAGTGACAAAGAAACAAAGTGTAAGAAAGAGAATGTAAGGGCAGATATGGATGAAAAAGGACTGGTATGAAGGGGAAAAAAAAGGAGATATGAATAAAGAAATACCAGTATGAAAGAAAGAAAATGAAAATAAAAGAAATCGAATTCAAAGAATAGGGATATGATAAAAGTAAGAAAGAAAGAAAGAACATGCCAATAAAATAATGTAAATAGGAACGAATAAAAAAAGAAAAAGATGAAAAAATTTGAAAAAAGAAAGCAAGAACGAAAGAAAGAAAGAAAGAAACAAACAACAGGAAATATAAATTCGATAAAGAAAACGTTTATTAAATTTAAAGATGAACGGAAATTATATAAGATGTCTGGGGGGGGGGAAGAAAAAAGACAAAGTAGCGGAAGGAAAAAGAAGAATGATGAAAATAAAAGATGAAATATAAATGTTACATACGTCTGAAAGAAAGAAAGAAAAAAAAAAGAAAAAAGAAAGAAAAAATTAAAGTAAAATAGAAGAAAAAAAGATATGAAATGATAGTATTAGAAAGAAAGAAAGAAAGAAAGAAAGAAAGAAAGAAAGAAAATATATAACGTGAAATAAAAGAAAGAAAGATATGAAATGATAGTATTAGAAAGAAAGAAAGAAAGAAGAAAGAAAAAAAGAAAGAAAGAAAGAATGATATATAAAATAAATGAATCAATAAATAAGGAAATGATAAATAAAACTTATTTTCTGAGGGTAAAAAAAGAAAGGCAAAACTAAAGTGAAGAGAAAATAAAAAGAAAGATTATTTATAAAGAGAAAAGAAAAGTTATTTGAAAAGATAAAGTAGCATTTTATCAAAATCTGTGAAGAAAGAAAGAAAAAGAAAAGAAAAATCAGGAAATAGAAACTAAAGAAATAAAATAGAAATAAATCAAAGAAAAACGAAAATGATGAACAAATAAAAAAAATCAAGCAACGCTGAGGTGAAGTAGATGGAAGAAAAACTCGCACACACACACACTCACTCTCTCTCACTCACACACACACTCACAGAGACATACTCACACACAAACACACACACACCAACATGGACATGGACCCAAAAAGAAAATGAAGCAAAAAATAAACCAGAAAGAAACTTGCAAGAAAGAATGAATATAAGACACAACTGAAGACGCAGAAGCAAGTGAGTGCAAAATGGTCGAAGTGAGGAAGCTCTGCGCAGCCGTAGGTTGCGTGAGACACTGTTTCCGGTTGAAGGAGAGCTGCGAAGAGAACAGAAAAAGGCGAGATGATAAATCCGAACAAAACACAAAGCGCTTTCTTATCTTTCTTACTTTGTCATGCGATTGAGGAAAGGTTAGCTCGTATCTGCGACTAGTAAACGTTTGATGTTTTACAATGAACATTTTTTTTTTATCAGAAAGGGAAGTCAAGAAGAATCTCTTGCGTAGTAATATGCGAAACGGGCAAAAGGTCGAGTAAGGAAGTTATGTATGAATATACTGTTCAAAGCGTCCGTGAAACACTTGTAGAACAATTTAGAGTTTGGAAAATGGAGGAGGGGGTAAAGATATTAATGAGGGAGACAGGGTGGAAGCATAAGAATATGGTATGATGTTAGCTAATTATAATTATTTGGACTGGTGTTTATAAGTGCTTTTCTTTGTTATATATATGTATGTGTGTGTGTGTGTGTGTGTGTGTGTGTGTGCACTAAACTATTAAATAACTATCATAAAAATCTATAATCTCTCTCTCTATATATATATAACAACTTATATAACCAGTCATAGAAAATCAAATATATATATATATATATATATATATATATATATATATATCAAACAACTTATATAGCAACTGTTATACAAACATAAATATGTACGCACACACACACACACACAGAGACACACACTTATATATAAATATATATATATATATATATATATATTTAACAGCAATCATACAAACCATATATATATATAAAGGGAGGGAGGGAGAGAGAGAGAGAGAGAGAGAGAGAGAGACACACACAGAGAGACAGAGAGAGAAGGTGGATTTTGGTTAGTCTGACAAGATCATAAAAATAAGTGGAAAAATGAGTAACTCAATTCTGACAACGTATTCAATGATATTTCGTTTTTATTGAAAAAATAACTTTTTCCGAATGAAAGTGAGTTTTTCTTAAGTTCAGCAATTGAGGAAATAGATAAAATAAAGATAAAAATATAAATGGAGAGAAAGGTCTAAAGAATGAGACAGAAAAAGAAAGACCAGGAGAGAAATAGATATAGGGCAGGGTGATGGTTGCTGGGGTAACTGGTTTTTGATTGTGGCCATCTGAGTAGATGGTCAATGCTAGGCACTGTCAAGTGTATCGAGTTTCATCAGAGATTTGAAAAACAGAGATAGATTAATTTCAGCGAGAATGAGAGAAATATGAGTTTTGGGAGGTTTTGAGAAGGAGAAATGGAGAGAAAGTAAAAGGATCCACTTTTCTACTTATTTTTAATATACATATATATATATATATATATATATATGTATATATATATGAATGTATTTATATACGTCGTGTGTCTGAAAGCTTAATCGGGCTAGTGTCACAGAAAATTTTGATTTCAAAGAACAATCTGCAAGGATTACCCGTAAAGTAATCCTTTTTGAGTCGAATGCAGTTTCCTATTCTTGCCAGTCACGCATGCATGTATTGTTGGAAGGATTCTTCTGGGATATCCTTCAGCTTTTTCGTTACGGTCCTTTTGATTACCCCTACATCTTTATAACAGATTCCTTTGATGACCCCTTTGGGATTGGAGAAAGAAAAAAACACACACACACATGGCGAAAGATCAAAGATGTTCTTCCAGTAGAGTAATGACCAAGAACCACCGAATGATCTGCACATTTGGTCCCGTTATTTTTAAAGCATGCTCAAATTTTCGATTATAATCTTCTAATCACTGCTCTTGGTCATGTCAAACAGTCAACCGATGATCACTACTCACCCCATGCATTACCCAAACGACGTTATTCTCAAACCTGCGCGTTGAAGGCCTATCTGAACCATGTATAGGTATTATCGCCATACACAAACAGAAACATTTCAGGTGCTTTTAACAGAATTTTCCCCGACACAAAAAATTAAGGCTTATTTGTTTGACAATTCCAGTAGCTGAACGATTTGAAAAAGAAGAGATGTAAACAAAAGCCTGACGAAAATGCAATGGTTGCAGAAACCTTACATTATACATATAAACTCCCAAGATATGTTTGCTGATAATGCAATCCTATTTTGACTATAACTCACACACCACACCCATTTCCGTGTCTTTTAAGACAACAGGCCTCATATGTGTGTGTGTGTGTGTGTGTGTGTGTTATTAAACTGTGACTCAGGAAGCCTTTTTAATCCGTGAAATATTTTCAGTCATCTATGAAGAACATACTGACCACATTTCAATATTTTCAACAATTAAATAGCGTAAGAAAAACAAAGGACTCGTGACTGATTTTCACGGTACCAATTGTCTAGTGACTTAGTATTTCGTACGTCTCGAATATTGTTTCACATAAAAATATATATGTAAAACAGGAAAATTTATACATATGCGTTAAAGATTCCTCGGCTTACTCTGATCCTTCTATTCGCCGTGAGGTATGTAAACAGACTGACGTGAATTTTGATTCCGAATTGAAACATGTCGCGCATCTATCCAAAATAATGAGTCGAGATACAAAGAAACAGTCTTCGTGTGGATGACAATTTATATATATATATATATATATATATATAGTAAAATATACATTTGAAATTTCTCATTTTTTTTCTTTGTCTGAAGATGCAGATCTAAAATTTAAAAAAAATATTCTGCTAAAATAAACATCATTACAAAAAATATGATTGAATTTTAAATGTTTTTCTTTTAATTGAAGTATTTGCTCTCGATTTTAATTCATTAATATATTACGTTGAACTTTCTTTTGGATTTTGAATTACATG
Source organism: Sepioteuthis lessoniana (assembly GCA_963585895.1). Lineage (NCBI taxonomy): Eukaryota > Metazoa > Mollusca > Cephalopoda > Myopsida > Loliginidae > Sepioteuthis > Sepioteuthis lessoniana. The sequence goes on from OY757930.1 coordinate 41,036,453, forward strand.
GGAATTGAAGAAAGAAAATCCTAAAATAGAATTGTTCCCACCATCGGCTAACTTGGGGTTGGATAGTATATATATATATATATATATATATAGATGTGTGTGTGTGTGTGTGTGTGTGTGTGTGTGTGTGTGTGTGTGACATATAGGTATAAGTGCAGAGCTTTCCTTCTCCTAGACAGGTTGGCATACCGATGTTAAAGTCACCAGTCTGTTCGACTGCATACCTATAACTAGAGGAACAAGAGTTGGCTTCATATATGTTACTCTGTCATTTACGTTATGTGAAATAGAACCTCTCTCTCAAAACACACACACACACGCATGTCCTGGAGGTCAAACCCCAAAAAGCACGTACTATACGGCCACCTACCTCCCATCATGAAAACTACCCAAGATAGACGAACCAGACTGACAGGACACAGCTGGAGAAGCAGGGACGAGCCCATAAGTAATGTACTCCTATGGACCCCACATATGGCCAAGCAAATGCAGGACGACCAGCTCGAACATACATACATACAGCAGCTCTGTGAAGATACGGGGTGTAGCCCTGAAGACCTGCCAGAGGCGATGAACGACAGGGAGAAGTGGCGATAGAGGGTCTGGGATATCCGTGCTGGCGGCACGACATGATGATGATTTATATATATATATATATATATATATTTACACTCTGGACAAAACTGTGAGTTCAACTTTGTGCTAATGCCCTTAGGAAAATTAAGTATCCATTGTCATCTGGTAGACTAATAGGTAAATCGTAGGACAGGTTGAATTCTTTAGCCTTGATAAGGTAATCTATCGGGTAAAAGGATGCCATTAGAATTTGAAAACCTGAGGCGTCGTAGTTCCAAAAATCTATTTCCCTATATTGCATTATTCATTTGCAGACCTCTCATCCCAAAAGCATGGCTTATCCTCCGAAAGCTTACACCACTAAAATAAATCACACCCGGATTTTAATGCATATACAGGGTGCAGAAGCAAAATTAAGAAAATTCTAGTATAATTGTAAACGACTCTAATATCAAACACGGTTCATTTTATTTAAAATAAAAACAAAAACAAAACCAACAGAATAAGAAGATAGACACAAAACATTAAATTTATTCAATATGGCCACCAGTCTTTTAATAATTGTATCAGTGCGTTGTCCAAACGATTTGTATGTCTTCAAAATAAATTCTTCAGACATATTATTCCATCTTCATCAATAGCAATCTTAAGCAAACCAATATTTGGATAGGAATTTGCATTTTTTTTGTTCTTTAAAACTCTCCATATAGCGTAACCAAGGGGGTTTAATTCTGGGTTTTAATATTGTATAATTGCTATCCTCACAGTTTTCTCTTGGGTATTAGCGTGTTTTGTTATTGACATTGTAGAATAATTATTAATTGCCGCAGAAAGAGCAGTTAAAAAGCCCTTTTTCCGTTTTTTGTTCAATTTTCCACTTACCTTTTCTATAAAAAAAATGCTTTGTATACGGTAGACAAAGAAAGCTTGACTTGGTTTCGGCGTTAAGAAAATCATAGATTCGTTGTTGCTTCTTTTTTTAATCAATCATATTGGACGGAAATTTAACAAAAAAATGCTTGAATAACAAAGCTAATGGCGAAAATTTAGATTCATCGTGTTTTTTTAATTTGACATATCATACTAAATAAAACCGTTTTAATAATTATTCCATATCTTGCTTCCCAATCGTATATATATATATATATATATATATATGATTATATATATATATATATATATATATATAAAACTGTTCCGCACGAACGTGATAGGACACAAGGCCAATTTTTGGTGACGTTCTGCAGGTTTTAATTTGGAATTTTCCTTGTAGTATAATGGTTACTGCTGAAAGAAATCAACTCGGCAAACTGGGTTTAAACGCTGGATGAGGCTATTTGTAATTCCCAGAGCACTGATACCCTTGTTCTCCGCTCAAGAAAATTGACTTTCCGCCACATCTTGCTCGGGTCGGAAAGGATGGTAAATCTTTATTCAATAGTTCTTAAATCAGCACACGCAACGATTAATCTTCTTCCTGAAATTACGTTTTTTTTTTAATTATTAATACCGTTTGATTAAAATGCCAAGTAACATCATCTCACACACCATTCAAAAACAGGATGAATTCGGTTTTTACAGATTGATTTCCAATTTAAATTTCCATCTTATACAGGGGATATTGTAAAAGCCAAGAGAATTTTTATCTTGCAATGATTTTGTTGAAATTTTCATCTTCTCTGACGAAAAATGGTTCGAAGAAAATATCTAGAGCTGTCTGCAGGCCGCATATGGCTCAGTGTACTTTCTTAAAGGTCTGCAGAATTTCACGACAAGATTGTCTCTTGTTCACTCTCGTTCATTGTCACTTGTTCACTCACTCACTTTCCAACTCTCTCTCTCTCTTTCTTTCTCTCTCTCTCTCTTTCTCTCTCTCTCTCTCTCTCTAAGTGCTTTAAGGAAGCGTGTGTCTAAAAGGAATAACTATAATAAACTGGGCTCACTGACTTATTGATGACTGTTGCATAATTGGTACGGACGTCCCAAAAAGGAAAATATATCCATTGTCAATCTGTGCAATATTCAACGCGCTGCAGAGTCAATCACCACCTATGAGTTAAGTAGTACCCCTATTATTCAACAAGGATTGCTTTGGTATCAAATAACCCACAAAGATTGATATGTCATTAAATCATTCCCCCTCATATACCCTAGCTATGAGTTAAATAGAAATCTCTCCTGTTCTGCAAGGAGGGCTATGGCATTAAATGACCAACGAAAGTATATATGCCATTAAATTATCGCACCGACCACCCCCTCCCAGTTTTGGTTAAATAGAACCCCTAGTGATCTAAAAGGAGAGCTTTGACTTTGAATAACCCACAAAGGTTGATATGTCATTAAATCATTGCTCCTCATATTCCCCAAGCTTTGGGTTAAATAGTAATCCTACTCTTTTACAGGGCTTGGGCAATAAATAAGCTATGGATGTTGATCAGCCATTAAACAAAGAAACTAATAAAGAAATAAGATTCAATCCAAACATTCAAGACCTATTAATTGGAATTTCAGCTCAGTGTGTATAAACTACCTTCATATCAGTGTTATCACTGATTATTATATCAAGACTTCAATTTTGATTGGAAAGTCTTTTTGCGAAGGGAGAAAAACGTTTTTTCCCTTATTTCTAAGGCATATGTTTACGTATATAGACTTCTGATGTGAAAATAGTTGTGATATCTTTAACGATAAATCAGCTTGAATTTTTCTTAGAATTTTTTCCAGCCTGATGATGAGACATGTGCCAAGCAGCCCGGTTCTTCATAATGGTTGTCCATGACTGGTCTTGAAGGGTGGCTATGTCAAATTTTCGCCAGGTGTTAAAAACAGATGGCTCTATATAGTAAGATCATTTTTAAAACGATCTAAACAGATTTTTGAGAGTGACTCTCTTTTGATGATGGAGAGTGGGTTCTCTTTTCCCCATTTTCTTTTCCAGAAAGGTCTCTTGTGATCCTATCAAACCAGTTGACTGGAAAGCTATTACATCAAACAAACATATTTCCTCTCAATAATGCTATTAATGTCTTCAACAGATTCACTGGCCTTTCAAGCCCAGAGCGCTTTGCAGAGCAAGAAGTACCCAATTGAATCACTGCAAAAGAAGAGATTACTGTGAAGTTAAGTCCTCACGAATATGTTATTTCGTCGATAGAAAAACCCAGATAATTCTCTCAGCAGTATCACAAATAAATTACCGTTCAAATTTCATCTAAAAGAAAGAACAGTCAACGTTGATAAATTTTAGTGGTGTGTTATTCGGTTTGGGCTGGTTTATTTGATAAATGGCACATCAACTTCTTATGGGTTAATCGATACCGAAATTTGATCAATTCCTAAATATTTGATTTCTATCAAACTGGTAATATTTTCAACGTCGAGTCACCATCATAGCTTTTACTTAACTCTATTGTTTATATCTTAGTGTAAGGTTATCATCGTTGGAAATAGACACTGTGTTCAAATCCTAAATAAGGCTGTTTGCATTTCATAAAACGCAAATTCACAAAGGAAAGGTATGAAGCAAATTATTTTCCTTCCAGCTACGAATAAAGAGTCGATCAAGACGGGCTCTTTAATATTTAATCCTATTTACCCAACCCCTCCTCTCAGGCAGGATATGACACAAGGTCAATTTTTAAGCGGAGTTTAACAGGTTTGAATTCAGAGTTTTCCTTCTTCTAGACTAGTTGCCGCACCACGGCTGAAGAACCTAGTCTGTCCTACTATTTACTCATAGCTGGAGGGAGAATAATTGGATTCATGCCTTCCCCAAGGGTATTAGTGCTATGTGAAATGCAATTAGCCTGGTCCAGGATTTGAACTTGTGTCGCCGTGTCCATTTCGTACGACGATAACCATTACGCCAAGGACACCTCTTTAATCTTTAATGGTATGGTAACCGATCAACGAGAACGATACATTGAATTTAAACCTGCTAAATTCCGTTTAAAAAGTGATCTTGAGTGACATTCTGCTCGTGGTGAGTGGTTAGGTAAATACATATAATAATCTTTTTATACACTCTTATATAGTATTAAGTGTTCCAATCTAATTGTGACATAACGGTACTTAATAGACGTTGCACCGTTACAAACTAAATGTACGGTTGTATTAACACGTGGTCGAATGTGTTAATGGCTGTTTCGTTACGTCTTAAGTGGTAGTCGGACCCTGTTGTAACCTCACCGTGAGAAAATTGGGCGAACACACGAATCGCTGTTCACTAACATAAAGTTTTATTCACAACTTTACTTTAAGTAGTTTCCAAGAGAATGAAAGTCAGTATGAAAACCGAGTCACCTGTGTTAGCTGAACAAAGAAAACAACATGCTATGAAGAGAACGAGAGAGACAACAGAGACCTTCAATTTTCTTTTTGTATTTTCTTGGAGTTCTAACTTGTTTGTTCACTGATTTTGTCTTCATAGTTTCGCGTCTAATGTGAAACCTCTTTTCGAAGCCCAATCACAAAATGGGGCTTGTAATTTTTCGTCTGTCCTTACATCTTCATGGCTAGTGATCAACTTGCTTCTTAACTTTTTCGCGTCCGGCTGCTAACTCACTTTCGGACCTTAGTCATCCGCTTATTTTTGCCTGGTGTTGGAAAGAAAACTATATCTGCTTCCTGTGGTGCCACTCATGCGCAGAAGATTTTGAACACTATTTTTTTACTTGTCATTTTTAATTACCATAGTCATTCTCAAATGACTGGCTGACCTACAAACTGTGCTTTAGCCTGGGTCACCCAGAGGTCAGCTGGCCTTTCCCTCAGACTCTATTTCTGCTTTTTCGACTGCTTATTTTTTCTTCTCTCTCTCTCTCTCTCTCTCTCTCTCTCTCTCTTTCTCCAGAAATTAGCTTCTCATTCTCTTTAAAACTTGGACTTAGCATTTCATGTTACATAATACAA
>OY757930.1:41046939-41056939 GCA_963585895.1 Sepioteuthis lessoniana
ATATATCCATATAGGTCCAAACACGTTATATTTCTCATTGACGTGCTTTTCGGTCCAAGCCCCTGTCATGAATCATCTCGGTTGATATTCAAAATAGTGTTGTGATTCTTTTAGGCCGAGGAAAACAGTGTTTCCCAAACCGATAAGCCGAGCTAATCTCCTCAGTTGACAAGTATTCTGAAAAGGATAAATCAGTCCCTTCTTCGGAAGAACAATAATGACAGTCCATTAAATAGAAGCCGTTAATAAAAATAATATATTCAGTGAAATACAATCAACTATCATGTGGCTTCTACAGATATACAAAACAGAACACAGCGTTGTGGCTGGCTATATATTTGCCGACTTTAAGTTAACTTGAGCCACTTAGTGATATGCTTGAGTCTTTCACTCATGTATATGTATGTAAGTGAGTTGGCTGGCTGGCTTTTATTCGCTTATACGGAGTTATATATCGGGTGATTTCTATCAAAATTGCGTATGTGTTCAGTTTCTCTCAGTACAAATCGATTTGTCTTCTTCCCGATCAAAACACAAACTAACTCGTGACATCAAACACTTTCATTATGCCCACATCTGTTCCTGATGCAAATATATTCCAACGCAGGAAATTTAAGTTCAGTAGTCATTTCCTCAACACATATTTATCCAAAACAAGTTTTCCAATACTCTCAGCACATAGCATCGAAATCCTCAACACGGTTTGACCTCTCACTACACGAGGTCACACTTGGTCTTCCCAACAATCAGTTTGTTCCCTTAGAAAATAATAAAAATCTGATTTTTCATATTAACCCTATCCAGACTGCCATGAAGAAAATTATAACAGCTATATTTTTAAAAACAAGGTAACATCGTCATATAATCAATGAAAATCACCACACGGTGAACACAAATACTTTAATGTTGCTGTCATTTTACTATCTCGTAATAATTTGTGCCGTCACCAAAATGGAACGACCTCTGACGATCCAAACACAGCTTTCGTGCTCTAAGTTGTATATTCTATTTAAGAATACGCAAATATTGTTCTTTATCCTTGATATTTTGTAATCATTTATTTTCCAAGTCCAGAAAAAGCGAATCATCCTTAAAGAATCATACAACCACCGCAGAGCTTAAATAAAGGAAGGGTAGCTTTTGGTTTGTAAACTTTATTCACTTTTGTCTATACAAACCAGGAGTTAATATGGCCATATAATTCTACTTTGGTCACATCTAACGACAAACAGAGTTCCAATAATCACTTCCATATATTCCAGGTGGCTTCTGTCACAAAACTAATCGACTTTATAGGTTTTTAGCCTTCAGCAAGAGAAGTTTCCTCGGACGAAAATCTCAAAGACCTGTTGATGAAGGTAGCTCGTGACTCTTCGTCGATACATTCAGCCTCATTTTCTTTCCATCATTGACAAGGTTCGTTAAGTAAGAATTCTACGAGATATGTCTATAAATTTCTATTTCATTCCCTCAAAGCGTTTCATTTAACCCTTGGCCTATCTTAAACACAATGAATCTTGTAATTCTTGATAGGATTAGGAACCTTAAAAAAGATTAGTATGAGCTGCCTTGCCTATTTGCATCGACTATCGACATTCGGAGTTCTTGTCAAATTCAGGGTGGTGGCAAAACAAATGATTTACATAGCACTAGCACGCCTTCTCCAGGACAGTCCACATTTTAAAAGATCAGATAAATACTATTTCATTTTCAAAAGGTGCTTCAATTGAATGTCAAATTAAGAAAAAATATAATTATAATAGAACCAAATTATTTCTCAATTTCCTTAAGATGACGAATAACTTTGAATTTAGAAAAAATCTATAAAGAGCTCAGGCAAGTGCAGAGTACTCCATCATGTCCATTACTCCCTGGTCCACAATAACCGGAATTGGAGTAACTGTGAAGATTCCATCGATATATCAAAAAAGTAGTTTTCCGTCGGAGTGTGTTTAAAACACACTTAAAAACAACTGGGCAAAAGAAAAGGAAATATTAACGCACAATGATGTATTTCTTAATCTCTAAGTATAAAAACCCCTAGATGGGTTAATGTGTCATTAAAATCTATTCATCATAATCACTCATCATTAGAATAATGCATATAATAGAGAAAAACTTTTAAAAACTTAAAAAATTTTTTCCAAAAAAATACATATTGAAATAAACTCAAGCAAATTCCATAAGTTCATGGTATTAATAGTAAATTCTAAAAAAATTCAAAATATTTCAAAGGGCCGAATAATTCTGATACCGCCAGTATATTTTCAGATTGATAGATCGATAGATAGATAGATAGATAGATAGATATAGAGAGAGAGGTTATTTACTGATCTTTTTTAGTTTAATGTCGCACAAGGGCATATGAATTGCACACCCTAGGAAACTCGAATTAACTCCTGTAGTGTTGCTGGTCGACCTTGCTAACCATTACACTAACAGAAGCACCAGAAAGAAACAGAGACAGACAGTGAGAGGGAGAGAGAGAGAGAGAGAGAGAGAGAGAGAGAGGAAGAGAGAGGGAGGGAGGGAGAGAAAGATAGAGGTGGAGAGATTCCTTATACCTTCCACATCAGCAGTAAGTATCACTTTACTTTTTAAGTAAAAGCTTGAATCAAAATCTACCTTCTCCTAGACTGGTTGCTTTAACAACATCAAAAAGTTTGGTCTGCCCCACTATTTTCCCAAAATCCCGGGGAGGAAGATTTACATGCATAACTTTATCAATGGTTTTAGAGATACCATATATATATATATATATATACGTGTGTGTGTGTGTGTGTGTGTACATGTGTGTGTGTGTGTGTCGGTAAGGAAAAATTTTTAATTAACGAAAGCTTCAACATAATGCCTTATGATGCACTTCACTTGCTAGCTGAGTGGTCCGATACTAAGTCTGAGCGGGTTTCGGCCCCAGCTTCAAGTGTCCTACGTGTCTAGCTGCACTGAAGACTTGTCATACAGCGAAACAGTTTGTCTGTGGATGACACTATATATATCTATATATATACGTAGTGCCTTCAATAAATTTCCAGACATTTTTGTACAAGCATTTAAAATTGTCATAGACTCTTGAAAATTCAGTATGTTATTGCTATACATGTTATGAGATGACTGACTAATTTTTATGATTTCAGCTTCAAATGAACAGCTACAGCAGGAATTGAAATACACCCTACAAAAGCCTGATGAATTTCAAAAGGCGATCTGACACTTAAGAGAACGATATGCAAAAAATATGTGTTTTAAACTTGGAAAAAATGTCACATAAACATATGGAATGCTTCAGAATGCTTTACAACCATCTTGCATAAATCAAACATGAGTTTTTGAGTTGCATAAAAGATTCAAGGAAGGCATGGAATATGTGAGGGATGATGAGAGGTGTGGGAGGAGTAATGAAGTCAATACACCAGAGTTTATTGGCCAAAGGGTTAGGGTTAGGGTTAGAGTTACTATGTTGTGGTTTGAAGGGGGTTCAGGAAGAGATTCCTTTGGAAGAGGCCAGCTCTCTTCCAATCGGGTCAATAACATTTCCACCAGGTCAATACACCAGTCCACAACTCCATCCTTGTCACAGGCATCAAGAGAGTTCCTCAGCCTCCCTATAGTCCAGAGCTTTCTCCCTGTGAATGTTGGTTATTCTCAAAGCTCAGAGGCTGTCGTTATGAGACAATTGAGGAGATGAAAGTGGCTGTGACGAAGGTCATTGACACGCTCACACAAGATGAATTTCATGGGGCCTTCCAGAAGTTTTTGGAACGGTACAACAAGTGCATTGCAGCTGAAGAACATTACTTCAAAGCGGACTAGAGTTTCATGTGTGTACAAATGTCTGGAAACTTATTTAATGATCCTTATATATATATATATATATATATATATATATATATATATATATATATTTACCAACCCCTCCGCTCAGGTAGGATATGACACTTGGTCAATTTTTAAGCGGAATTCAACCGATTCGAATTCAGAGATTTCCATCTCCTAGACTTGTTGCCTCACCAAGGCTGAAGAACCCAGTCTGTCCTATTATATATCCATAGCGGTGGGAGAATACCTGGATTCATACCTTTTCCAAGAGTATTAGAGCTATGTGAAATTCAATCAGTCTCGTCCATATCGTTATATATATATATATATATATATATATATATATATATATAATAAAAACTAACTATAGGTATATGTCTAGTTTTTATTGTTTTATGTACTTGTGTTCTACATGTGATTCAGATTTTACGTCTTCTTTAGAAAGTTTTGAATGGTTAAGTTAATTTTTATGAATTTTTTTTGTTTGTTTTTTATCGTAAATGTTGCTTTTAAAGGATTTGATATTTTTAATTCCAGAATCAATGTCTATAAATGTTCCATTGGAGTTAATAGTCCGTGAAGACATCTTGCCAGTTTATTCTTTGTTAATATTAGTAAATGTTTATATATTCTATGTGCATGTATGTGTGTGTAAATGCACGGGCGTGCAGTCATGTAAGCTTTTAAGTACATTTAAGTATATAAACACTTGATAGGTTTCGTTAAATTTTATTTAATTACAGATTTGTATCGGTAAATGCTCCATTGGAGTTAATTTTCCGTGGACCGATTAATTGAAACGCAATTTCATCCAGGCAGCGGTCGTGTCGATACTGCAGTATGGATGCACCACTTGGACGCTAACAAAACGGGTGGAGAAGAAGCTAGACAGCAATTACACAAGAATGTTGCGCGTAATACTGAACAAGTCCCGGCGGCAACACCCCACAAAGCACGAACTATACGGCCACCTGACTCCCATCACGAAAACTATCCAAGTTAAACGAATCAGACACGCAGGACACTGCTGGAGAAGCAGAAACGAGCTCATAAGTGATGTACTCCTATGGTCCCCCACATATGGCCGAGCAAAAGCAGGACGACCAGCTCGAACATACATACAGCAGATATGTGAGTATACAAGATGTAGCCCTGAGGACCTGCCGGAGGCGATGAACCATAAGGAGAAGTGGCGAGAAAGGGTCAGGGATATCCGTGCTAGCGGCATGACATGATGATGATGATATGAATAAATATATATATATATATATATATATATATATATATATATATATGTGTGTGTGTGTGTGTGTGTGTATTCTAGATGTGTGTGCGCGTTTACAGACTCATTCGTGCACGTACATATATATATATATATATATATAATGGTGAATCAATTGGAAAATACTGACACAAATTAATAATGATTAATTGAGTTGGCTGTACTCTCATCAATACGTTTAAAACAGTATTTGGGTTCAAGAGAGTCCACATATCAAATTTTAATCAAAATTGGCCCATTAGCCCGGGAGTCTAGAATTGAAATCCAACAAGCTAGCCAGCAATACAGACGAAGAGAATTATTTATATGCTAACAGGTGACCTACCGACGTCAAAACACTATTTATTCATAACCCGGACAAAACTTTCGGTTGCATTAATACAATTTTGAAGCAATTCTCTACACAGACAAAGTAAGTCTGTGTGTTGCTAATCACAAGACCACTTTAAAGTCGAATTCTTTTTTAGTTCCATCTGTATGCCGCCTTCACAACCCATCTACATTTATAAGTTTTTTACCGGGCTTCTGGCTAAGAGATAAAAATGGCGTCTCCCTCAGCAGCATTTTTTTCTTCCGGTGAGATGTAACCAAAAAAAAAAAAAAGAAAAAAAAAAGAAAATAAGTAAGGCAAGCCCTGTGACACAAGGACACAGTGAGGAGCGTATTTTTTTAATCATTACAAACTCTAAACACAAGGGACTCTCATTAATTTCAAACGATCATATATATTAGCCAGGTGTCATGATCTGGTGCTCGATGTTAATAATCTTACGAAAGAATTATAATATAAGAGTACTTCTTTGCGGAGTGCAAATTGGAGCAAAATAGTTTTGCAGACCATTACTGAATAGATAAAGTTTGACGACAAGGCCGTTATTACCCTGTATTAACCAGAAGCCATGATCTTGTGCCCGACATAAATAATCTTTAAAGAAATAATTATAATGGATAAGTACAAACTATGCAGAGAGAAAATACAGGCAAAATAGTCTTACAGACGATTACAGAAGAGATATAGTCAGACAATAAGGCTGTTATTACTCCATATTAACCAGAAGCCATAATCTTGTGCCCAACGTAAATGATCATCAGAAAGAATTATAATCGATAAGCACACAGTATGCAGAGAGAAAATATGTGCAAAATAGTTTTCCAGACCATTACGGAAGTGATATAGTTAGACAATAAGGCCGTTATTACACCTTACTGACCAGGTTTCATGATCTTACGCAATACTTAGGTAATCTTATGAAAGAATTTTAAGCGTGTGCAAAGTAGTTTTTCAGACTATTACTGTAGAGATATTGTTAAATAATGTAGCTATTATTACACTTTATTATCCGTGTGCAATTTTATGATGCCAGACTCAGATAATCTCAAGAAAAATATGTAATGTTTAAACAGGCGTCTCATAAGTGTTAGAAAAGTAATTTTCCAGACAATTTCTGTTGTATTGTGATATATCTTCACTAAATGACCCACAACATTGTTTTTGTGCCTTATTGAACTAAGTAAAAGAACTAGTTATATGTCAGTGTGTTGCTGTTTTTACAGCATATCAGCTCCAGTTTGGTTATTTTATGCCGGAGTCAATTTGATTATTGAGGTCGCCAGTGGTCCGGTAGACCGAGGTTCAATCCCAGGTCGAGTCAGACAAAAGACTAAAAAATGGTACTTGATGTCTCCTTGCTTAACACTCAGCATTATAAGGTATGGATCAAGGGTAAAGAGGAGCAATCCAGGGAATGGAGAAGTGCCCTCCTCTACACATCAGTGTAGTAGCTATTGAAAAGGGAGCGTTCGGGTCATTCTCGACAAAGGTTGCCAACTTTACTCACTTTTATATATACATATATATCGTATTGAAATCAATATGCACCTAACGATAGCATGGACTGCTATTGATAGGCTATTGATCACATGGGAGGCTCATCTATCCGATAAAACAAAACAATTCTTACAAGAAGTGGTTGTGTTAATTTAACTATATGAATGCACTTCATAGACGCTGACAAAACGTTTAGAGAGAAAGCTAGACGGGAACTGCACAAGAACGCTACATGCTATATTGAACAAATCCTGAAAGCAACGTCCGACGAAACAAGTGTTGTACGCCAGCTTACCTCTAAAACACTGCAAATAAGACGAACAAGACATGCGGTACACTGCTGAAGAAGCCAGGACGAAGTCATCAGTGTCATTCTCCAATGGACCCCTTCAGATTGATGTTCCAGTGTTGGCAGACCTACAAGAACACACCGACAACAACTCTGTACGGACGTACGATGTAGACAGGAAAACTTGCAGGGAGCGAAGAATGATTGGGACGAATGGTGAGAGAATCAAGTAAATTCGTTTTAGCGGCACGAATTATTATTATGATATATCATATAAGAACAAAATCCCAGCCATTTTATACAGGTAAACCTTTCTTTATCTTAGTCCTGTCTATAGTTGGGACCCTGATAAAAGCTACCATTTCGAGTGATAGTCAGCTTGGGAGTGATAGCAAAAAAAGTGAGGATCCTATTCTTTTTAAAGCTCTAAAATTGGAAACCCGCTGTCTGATGCAGTGTAGTATACTATCCAAGCCTCATTTTTATTCGGGTTTTTGCTGGGGGAGGAACTTGGTCTATTCTAGGCTCTATTGACAGGTTTGTAGTATCTTACCTTACGTCACAAACTCTCCGACGCAAACAGAATTCGACAATTGGTATCACATACATTATCCCTCATTAATGAATACATGCGATGCAATATTTTATAGACAAAGTGTTTTTCCCCTGAACCTAACACATAAACACTCTAGTAATTCTACGGGGAAAATTATAAAAGTCGAAATCTTCAAAATTGAACAGCTATAAAAAGAATAAACAAAAAATAAGAATGAAATACTGATATTTACTAAGCTTTGTTTAGTTTTGACATAATGCTAGACATATGGGACACCCTGTGAGAATCAAACTCAAACAATTGTCTGCTAATCTAGATCACAAACCATTAAATCACACAAGGTGACCAAAATATACTAAAAAGTAAAGTAAAGTTGGCCACCTTAATCAAGAGTGACTCGAAAGCCACCTTTTCAATAGCTACTACACCGCGGTGTATGGGAAGGCGCAACTCCTTTCCTTGGGTTGATCTACTTTACCCTTGATACGTACCATATAATACCGAAAGTTAAGCAAGTCGGCATCAAGTACAATTTTTTGTGTCTTTGATATGACGCGACCAGGGATTGAACTTCAACCTCCCGGACCATTGGGGAACACTTTAATGATTAGACCAATTACCGTCCCATAATAGATACGTATTGATCAACAACTTTGGATTCAAGGATACTGGTAATCGATTCCTAAACGGAATACTACTTGGTGGGTGTCCTCGTGGTGTAATGGTTAAATCGATGGACTGCAGAATCGTAGTAAGCGAGTTCGTAATCCAGTCGCGCTATTACGTTCACTTTCGGGCAAATACCCTTGGGAAAGGTATGAACCCCCTTATCTTCCCAGCTATGGATTAATAGTACCACTACTATTCTTCTAGGAGAATGGCTTTGGCATTAAATAACCTACAAAGGTTTATATGCCATTAAACAAAGAAACCGAACCAAACCGAATACTATTTGGTTTGGATTCAGAATGTTCCTTTTCCGAGATTGGTTGCCATGCCGAGATTAAAAGGCCCAACCTGCCCAACTATTTACCTATAGCTTTTTTACGGAAAAGTTGGATTAATACATTTTAAAAGTTAATCCCTATATCAAAGTGGCGAACGTTCTTCACTGCTACATCGCAGTAATTGAGTTCGAAATCTAGTCACGCTTAGCCGAGTTGACTGGGGCTAGAAAATACACATGTTGCATACTCATATACAGATTCATGCAGAATACATATTGACGCAATAATAAAGACGAGCGAAGACTTCTTTAAAAAAATATACCTCTCACTTTATTTGAAAGGTTGTGTGTGAGAGGGAGATGGAGACTGAACAAAGACTGCAACATATTGACCTCTCCAGCCCCTCCGGACATCACTGTGTGTCGTTCTCGTTTTCCTGGGCTGCTCAACCGGGGGCCTGGGGGCCCAGCCTCTCTGGGACATGTTATCATTCCAGCATCTTCTCACCAACTGGTCTGGTCTCCAAACTCACTGACTTCCTGTCTTCACCGAGTTAGATAATAGTTCAATCGCCCACTCAATATCTTTGGAATGGAATGTTTGATCGTTATCAAGCGGAAATAACTGTCATGCAGTTCACTGGTCACGCTCTTCCGGTGCATCAGTCTATGACTGTACACTGGGATTTTAACTTGACCCATATTGTCAGCCAAGCCCGCCTACGCGATTTCTTCCCATAACTGCCATCGGAATGTGTCACTTCCTTCCGGTGCATCACTTTGGAATGGCGTGTTTGGCCGGGTCGAAGGTCAATATACAGCACACAGACTGGATCTTAACAGAGGGGTAAGACTTCCCCAACAAATGTCCTGGATAGGACACTGAACAACCTGATGGTGAAGCTCCAGTTACACTGAAGCTTTGGGGAATGCGGGTTACCACTTTATTACCATCACTTCCGGGTCCACTCTGGCCCGGAGTGGTAGCACCTGTTAGGGTCCTATATTTCAAATAGAACAATTTGACATATATGCTGAGTGCAAACAAACGTGGCTGATTTGGCTGGGGCTGAAGAATACATCAACTACATATCTACTTAGGGGTAAGTGAGTGTCCAGGATATGGCTCTAAACAATCTGTTGTATCGTGGTAAGGAAGAAATACATAGTGAAATAAAGTTGATTATTTATTAACTGAAGTGGTACAGTCCGTCGAATATTATAAGTCTTCCGCTGTGGGTGTTTCATCCGAAGTTGGTTTTACTACTGACCGAGATCTT
>OY757930.1:41061939-41086939 GCA_963585895.1 Sepioteuthis lessoniana
TCTCTCTCTCTCTCTATATATATATATATATATATATATATATATATATATATATATATATATATATATATATATATATATATCAAAGCAAACATAAATTAATTAGTCCAATAAGCTTAGGCTGTAGAATACACCGACTGCATTTCTGCAGAGGATCAAACTTCCCCATCGAGTGCCCAAGATATGACATTAAATAATCTGATTGTGAGGTTCGAGTAATGCAGGAGCCCAGGGGAAGAGTACCCCTTTATTGTCATCGCTCCCAGGTTCACTCAAACTCAGAGTGGAAGCTCCTGATAGGGTCCAATCTATTGTTCAAAAAGAAATGTTTGACATTTAAATAGAGTTCAAACAAATGATTTATGCTAAATTGTATTGTCAGATATGGAACTGTTTGCTTATTTAAGAGTTTGTTTTTGCAAAATGTATATTTTTTAAAAATTATATATATATATATATATATATATATATATATATATATATATAGAATACTGCTTAATTCATTCGAAGAGCTTTACATTATGCGAGTGGCAGACGTTAACTCCTTCGCCAGAGTGAATAACCAACAATGGTTAATATGCTCTACCAAACGAAAATATCATTAGCGCTTTGAAAAGAACTATTATATCAAAAATAAGTGTCGACAAAATAAATCCTCAAAATACCACAGACATTCATAAGCAGACCTACTTATTTTTGAATATGAACTTTCCTCTCATTGGAATAAGAAAAAAAATTATACATATATATATATATATATATATATATATATATATATATATATGGAGGGGGTAAATATTTAAAAAAGCGGAGCATATATAAGTGACCTTAGCGTTACGGTTATCATTGTAGGAAATCAAATCGGCGGCCTGTGGCTGTTAGAGTTTCATTTCGAGCTTTCATTCTTAGAGAAGCCTTTATTTCATCTGTTTTTCCCCAAGGTATAGGTAAAAAGTTGACTAGAATGTTTCTTTTTAGGGTGCGTTTCATTTGAAAATTGATCTTGTATTCCATCCTGGCCCCAGTGAATAGTTTTAAGTATATATGTATATATATATATATATATATATATATATATATAGTTTTAAGAAAAAACTTTAAATTTGCTTAAATATGTATAATATATATATATGATATCTCCTCGTGGCTGAATGGTTAGAAGCTTTGGTTTACGTGTGAGTCATCCGGCTTTTGATCCCAGCTAAGGGGCGGTACTTTAGTATCATACCGTGTTAAATCAGATATAGTACACCTATAAGATATGTGCCGCGTCTGTAAAAGTGGGAAGGAAGTCTATGAATATACAATTAATTTTGATTTAATTTGTACCGGGTTTCCAATTTAATTGGGTTTTTCTTCTTTTCAACCGGGACAAACGTTCTAATAATTAAAAAAAATAATCAAATTTCGTGTTCTTATTTGGTTTGTTTAATTACCTTTACTTTGAAAGACAGAATATATTTTCCAGAAGATTTAAAAAAGCAAATTTCTTTAGTAATTAGAGAATATGTTATGTAAATTGTTGTTTCTTTTTTTTTAAATATCTTCCTGAAATTGATTTTCATATTGTTCATTGTTGTTTAAAAAGGAATAAAAACGATTTAAAAGAAATTACATCAATAAATAAAATGTATTGAAAACAAAGCTCCCCTAAAACATGTAGACGAGTAGAAAGATTACCTCCCCACCCCTGGACATGACAAAACTACTAGATCTGATGGTGAGGCTCCAAGTATATGTAAATCAATCAAGAAAGAGCCCTCTCTTCTGAAATAAGTTGAAAAGTTCACGTATCTCAGGAGCAGTGAAAGTTATGTCAATATACGCTTCGCAAAGGTATGGACTTCCATATGTTCGATAACCAATCATTCAAATAGAAGTCTGATCAATCCGATAAAATAGAAAGGTATTACTTTCAAGTTGCAGTTGTGTCAATATTACTGTACAGATGCACCATATGGAAGCTGACAAAACATACAGAGATATGATGGTAACTACAAAAGAATGCTATGAGCTATATTAATGAAATGCTGGATGCCACACAGCTCGAAACAACAGCAGTACGGACACCGGACTCCCATCTCTAAAACCATCGAAGAAAGACGAAGCAGATAAAACGGGACACTACTGGAGAAGCAAAGACGAACTCACTAGAGACGTTCTCAGACGGAATTTTTCATATGGACGTCCCAATGTTGGCCAATCAATAAGAACTTATTTACGACAGCTTTGTACGGCCACAGGATGTAAATTGGAAGACCTAATAGAGCGATGAGTGATATGGACGGAGAGAGAGAGAGAGAGAGAGAGAGAGAGAGAGAGAGAGAGAGAGAGAGAGAGAGAGAAAGTAAAAAATAAACCGTGTTTTCAACGTGACGATGATGATGACCACTTCAAAGTGAGTGATCCAGGGTCGAATATGACCCAGAGTAGTAGTATCTGTTAGGGTCACACCAACTGGTCAACTGAATCTATTTAGAAATTATTCGTACTGGATAGGACCGTACGCCCAAAATAAACCTCTAAAAAAGCAAAAAATATAAATGTGAAAAGACAATTACGAGATATGCTTAACTCTAGGCATAAAATAACCTAAAACACTTGATATGCCTTAGAAAATCAATAAATAAATCAATCAGATCCTTTACCGTTAAGAATCATATATCGTATTTGTCTAAAAAATTGGTCAAAGTACATATATTAAATCAAGTGTAAAAAATTCAATCTTTCCTATTAAGTCTGTGTTCCGCCGAAGTTTACATTTTTTCATGATAAAATGTTAGTTTTTTTTTCTCTGTAAATAAACTGAATAAATTGAGATGACTAAACCATTACGCAAAACAAATAAAGTAATCAAATCAACCTTTTTCTCATAAACGGCATTTATGCCACATCGCCATCTTACTCGGCCGCTCATCGTCAACTCGCCGCCATTTTGTTCTCGTGACCCTAACGTCATTTTATCTCTTCTTCCCTGTTCGATGTTCTTTGCTGAGATGAATAATAAAGTCATTTTCTGTATTCACAAATACTTTTATATTATCAACGACTTTTCTCATACAACTTAACGGGAGAGCCTAGACCAAAGATAGAAATTATTACCTCCCAGGATCAGTCAAAAAGAGAGGACTATATTTTTATCTATGGTTTAGGTGCTTCCGACTTGCGTTCGGTGTCAGTAAGTTATATGTGAAAAGTCGTTGATATCATAAAAGTAATTGTGCACACGGAAAATTACTTAGTTATTCAAAGTTACAAACTTTTAACTTCGATCATCATCATCATCATCATGTCGTGTCGCCAGCACGGATATCCCTGACCCTCTCTCTCCACTTCTCCCTATCATTCATCGCTTTTGGCTGGTCTTCAGGGTTACATCCCGTATCCTCACATAGCTGCTGTGTGTATGTTCGAGCGGGTTGTCCTGCTTTTGCTTGGCTATATGCGGGGGTCCACAGGAGTACAGCCCTGATGAGTTCGTCCTTGCTTCTCCAGCAGTGTCCTGCGTGTCTGGTTCGTCTAACTTGTATAGTTTTCGTGATGGGAGGCTGGTGGCCGTATAGTTGGTGTCTTGTGTGGTGTTGTCGCCAGGACTTGTTCAATATTGCTCTCAACATTCTTGTGTAATTGCCGTCTAGTTTCTTCTTCAGCTGTTTAGTTAGCGTCCAAGTAGTGCATCCATATAGCAGTATCGATACAACCGCTGCCTGGACGAAACTGCGTTTCATTTTATCGGACAGGTCTGCTTTACATATGATCGGGAGCCTATCGATAGCCGCCCATGCTTTCGTTAGTCGTGTGTCGATGTCTTTTTTGGTTGAGACGCTACTTCCTAGGTAGGTGAATTTGTCTACTAGTTTCAGAGAGGCTCCGTCTAGTGTGGTAATGCCGCCTGTTTGGTTGTAACAAACATATTCAGTTTTGTGTGCATTGACATGGAGCCCAATGCCTGCGGCAGCTCGTTCCAAACTATGCAGTAGTGTCTCGGCTCGGTTAGTCGTATTCGCCAGTAACGCTATTTCATCGGCGTAGTCGACGTCGGTAATTGTTTTTGCGGGGTACCTTCTGCTTCTTTTCTTTGTCAGCTCGAAGCCATTTTCTCTGATTTTGTCGATCGAAGTTCTAAGCACGTAGTGTAGACAGATGATAAAGAGGTATGGGACTAGCATGTCTCCTTGTAGTACTCCTGCAACAATGTCGAAGTATTCCGTGTCTCCATCTGGTGAACGTACTTTCACTTTTGTGTTTCTGTAGAGGATCATTATTGCTGCTACGGTTTCTTTTGGTAGGCCGTATGCTAGTAGTAATTTACAAAGCTCTTTGCTTCGATGTGGCACAAGGCCGAATGAAAGAGGCGCCCAATGAGACTCGAACTCACTCGTGTAGGTTTGCTAGTCTAGCTTGCTAACCATTACACCATCAGATGTGCCCAGGCCTTATGCTAGTAGGATTTATTCCATCTTCTCTCTGTGTATGGAATCGAAGGCATTGGTAAAGTTGACAAATAGTAATGACGCCTGTAGGTTTTTTGCCCGAACGCCTTCAAGGATTCTACGGATGGTCAATATTTGTGAGATTGTGGATCTATTTCTCCGGAAGCCATTTTGGTTTTTCCTAAGGATGTTGTCTATTTTGGGTTCTATGCGGTTTCGTAGTAGGACATTGTAGATTTTGGCTGCTATGGATGTAAGTAGTTCTTGGCTGATCCGAGGTCGCCCTTTTTAGGGAAAGGAAGGATGCATCTCTTCATCCATCTTTCTATCCTATTTTGATTATAGACTGCGTTGCATTGTCGGAGCAGTATGTCGTCGAATTGTCTGGTCTTCCATACTTCTGGGGGGGGGGATTTCGACCAGCCCTGCAGCTTTTCTATTTTTAATTTTTCTAAGAACCGAGTCGAGTTCTTATTTGGTGACCGGACCTAGTTTAATGTCTAATTGCTTACTGATAATTCTGGTGATCGGTTCATTCGTTACTTTCGGTGGGTTTCCTAAACTTGTAATTGACCTTACACTGTCAATCGCACTTCGTTGATACTAGGGTTAAAAACTTTTAATATTGCCTTCATTACCTTTCAAATTGATGATAAAATCATTTATTATTTTACGCTTAAAATGTAATCTACTTAGCTTTTTAGAATCTACTATAAGAATCATCAAAACTTGCCCCCACTCATTTATAGAAATATCAAGTTATAAAAATTTCATTGTGCTTGATAATTGAAAAAATGGCTTTAATTCAATAACCATGTTATTATTTTCATTAGAATACAGGGTGGAACGATAAAATTGTCTCCCTAGAAAAGACGACATGATTCCATTTCCGTTTAATGAAAACCGGTTTTCTTTTTTTTTTTTGCTGCAGACCATCTACTAGCTGGCCAGTTGTGTACAAATCCCACGAGCGAGAGGAGCGTTCTATCATGTCTGAAAGTGACACAATGTACAACGAGCGATATCGGAGATGTGCCGCTGTACAACCCATGCTCTCTACCGATCCAACTTATGACAACAGGACCATTGCCAGCACCCTCAAAATGCAAATCCGGACGGTTCAACGCTTGAGGGCACTGCTCAACATATTGGACGACCCTTCTAACGCCTACGGTTATGGTGTTTGGCGTGGTTTCAAGTGAGGGCCACATCTTCAAAGTCAACTTAAAGTCTACACCAAAATGTACGTGGATGTGCTGAAGAGTGTGGTGATCCCCTGGTGCAATCAAGTGGCCGGTGGCAGACCCTGGGTGTGGCAGCAGGACTCGGCGCCGGCCCACAAGTCCAAAGAGACCTAGAAGGAGTGCTACGACTTTGTACCCTTCTCTCATTGCCCCCTCCTCCCCTGACCTGAACCTGCTGGACTACTTCGTTTGGTCATACGTCGAGAACATCGCCAACATGACCCCCACAACACCAAAGCCAACCTGATCGCCGCCATCTGCCGAGTATTCGCCGAGCTCCTGCCGGCCCTTTTGGAAAAGGCATGCTCCCAGTTCCGGATCCATATCGAGGTGGTGATTGAGGCTGAAGGCGGCTACATTGAATAGCTGTCAGCTATACTACATAATCAAGTTACCTGAATTGATTTTTTTAAATAAAATTTTAAAAATAAAGCTGTAGTGTTTTTTACTTTAGGACAACAATGTTATCGTTCCACCCTGTATTTACAATTCGCCAGTTGTAAAAATTCTGACGCTCTGTCGGTGGGGCTTTAAATAACCTGTTTTTATCCTTGCGGAACAGTAACATTCCCCGATAAAAGAGCTTTTCATGGTATGACATAAAACATCATCTTATGGTGAAGCTTCAGTTCTGATAATCTGGGGAGAGTGGAGTCATCACTTCCTAGCCTCTATTGCCAGTTCGATTTGAATCCGGGGTGGTAGTACCTTATACGGTATTATGTATGGGTCAAATAAATCTGTTTAAAATTTACTTATATTCGATAGGACTGTGGGCAAAAATTCTCTGGAAAAACCTCATAAAAAGTAGAAATATTAATGCCAACGAACGGATTTTCCTTACAAGCCATAAATAACCCTAGATCAGTTGACGTGCCGTTAAAATCAATCAATCACTCTAAAAAGACAAAACTGAAAAACAATGCCATTTGTAAAGCTTTGATTTTCAAAGCTGGGTTTGAGACTACATTTTTATTATTAAGCTCCGCTGTCTTGGCCAAAATATACGAGACACGCTTCAAGATAAAAAAAAAACAAAAACGAGAGCCCATAGATTTAAATTGCAGATATTTTGGGGACAAAGTGGAATTCATGTATATAGTCAGATATATCCATACGTACAGAGAGATAACGAACTTAATATATCGAGATAAACGCAGAATAGCAAAATAGCACTGAGAAAATTAGGAGTCAATTATCCGTTTATAAAGTCTTTTAACAAGCACCGAATAATCAGGGCGTCATGTGGTTTCGCAACGCAGAAACAAAGAAACGGTAAGCCATAAAAGAAAAAAAACTATCTTTATTGAGGGAAATTATGTGCTATATGACTGGCTCGTTATTGTCGCTTTTTCTGGTGGAAGATCAATACTTTTAAAAACACTTATCAAAAGTCGTTACGCCCTGTCGGCTGGGGCTGTACAAATACATTGACCCTATCTCTTAAGAGGGATAAGAGCCCTCAAAAATGAAGCCCCCTGTTGACTATAGGTGGTGATCCCTGATATTTTAGGTGGGGTCTTGGTTGCTAAGTTAGTCATCTGACATATAATACTTCATCCCGACACTGACTGGGCGAGACGGACTTTCGGAAAGGCCCAATATGATTAAACAGTCGGTCATATCAAGCTCATTACCTATATGATTGTCCCAACCGTATTCTTCTAATTTATTGCCATTGTGGAAAAAAACAATTCTTTTTTTTTTTTTTTTTTTTGTATTAAAGATGCCAGAAAGGTTTGGTTGAGAGTCAATCGTGCTGATAAAGCCATGTGCATATCGTTTGAATTGGATAGGTATGTTACTAAGGTTAAACCATTTTGTTGTGTACAAACAGATAATTAATAATTTTCAGAATAATTAGTATCACATAGCAATACTTGAAACGATTTAACAGTGTACAAAATAACATTATAAAGAATTATTACTGTAAGAAAAATTATTAAAACCATTAAACTATTTACAGACAAAGGAGCTCTGGCTCGTCTAAAAATAATGTTAATTATTAATTATCCCCATGAAAATTATATATATATATATATATATACATATATATATCATGATCATCATCATATCGTGTCGCTAGCACGGATATCCCTGACCCTCTCTCGCTACTTCTTCCTATCGTTCATCGCCTCCGGCAGGTCTTCAGGGCTACATCCCGTATCCTCACGTAGCTGCTGTATGTTTGAGCTGATCGTCCTGCTTTTGCTCGGCCATATGTGGGGGTCCATAGGAGTACATCACTTATGAGCTCGTCCCTGCTTCTTCACGCGGTGCCCTGCATGCCTGGTTCGTCTAACTTGGATAGTTTTCGTGATGGGTGGTAGGTGGCCGTATAGTTGGTGCTTTGTGGGGTGTTGCCACCAGGACTTGTTCAATATTGCTCGCAACATTCTTGTGTAATTGCTGTCTAGCTTCTTCTCCAGCCGTTTGTTAGCGTCCAAGTATTGCATCCATACTGCAGTATCGATACGAATCCTGCCTGGAAGAAACTGCGTTTTATTTTATCGGTCAGGTGTAATTTGCACATTTAAACACCCGTCGTTGATTTAACATCACTAATATTATCCCTCACAGACCTAAGGATGGTTCATTAGAACCGAAACGTTATAGTGTCGACTTAGTTTCTCAAAAAAGCTCTCCTTCTACTTAGATTACCTTGTTATCATTTTTTCTTTATATATTGTCGGATTATACTCCAATATTTACTTCCATTTATATATATATTTCTGATATCAATTCAATTGCACAAATTCTAAAAATATTCCTACCCCAAAATAGAGTTTCAGATAATTCTTACCGAAAACACAACAATATTAGAACAACAAAATGACAAAAGTTACAGATTCTCGTGGCGCTTTATATCAGAATGAAACAACTTAAACTCAATAGAAACAATTTCAAATTCAGTTCTAATTTACATAAATGTCTTTAGCTATTGCTGCTTATAGAAACGAATTTAGAAATAAACGCTACAATAACACACCAGTATGAATAATAAATAAATACAAAATGGTAATGTACATGCAATGGTCACGTCGCTTTTGCAATATACACATCTCTGATGATGGCCCAAGATCGGTCAAAAAATACTAGGGTACGAAGTAATGATGGGAGTTTCATTAAGCAAATTCCCGACGGATATCATAAAATCAATGCAGCACCTTGGAAGGACATATACATATGTGTAGACAAAAGATGTCCATATTGTTTAATGAAATATGCATTAGTGAAGAAACGCCGCCTAAATACACACACACACACACCCACATATATACATATATATATATATATATATATAGGATTTGACATCGAATAACCCACAAGGGTTTATATACCGTAAACCAAAACCAACGAACCAACCTACACAGACTATTTTAAAACCCTTAAAAACGTTTTTCTCTTGACGATGAAAGGAGGTCGAAATTTTTGAGAATTGTCAAAAGAGAACAATAAGAAAAAAAATTAAAAGTGATTACAAAGTAATTCAATTTATGCTTCATTTATCATAATGTTGATGGTTTGGTTTGTTTTTTTCTTTAATAGCACATGGAACTTTGAGTGTTTTTAAAACCAAAGTCATCCTTTTCGAAGAACTGTAACCCATCGCTGTTGTGACAAGAGGATTCATACCTTTCCAAAAAGAAAAGCCGAAAATGAATGTAATTGCGTGATTTGAGTTTGAACTCCTATACAATGATGAGGCAGTCCGGCTCGTGAGTTGCCACGCAACCGGTACTCCCCTCAGAATGTTAACCGCTCATATATATATATATATATATATAGTCATCCACAGACAGATCTGTTTCGTTCTATCAGAACTCATCAGTGTGGCTAGACAGTAGCTTCCCGTAGCTGGGATCGAAACCCGGTTGACTCAAACGCCAAGCCAAAGCTTCTAACCATTCAGCCATATATATATGTGTGTGTGGGCGTATGTAAATATATGTCAGTGATACAAGCCGATTTTAATTGAAGGTTACCCGTAGGCTCTCTTTTCAATAGCTACTACACCGAGGTATAGGGGAGGGCGCTACTCCTTTTGCCTGGATTGCTCTACTTTACTCTTGATACGTACGTTAATGCTGACTATTAAGCAAGGAGGCATCAAGTACCATTTGTGAGTCCTTGGTATGAATTGAACCCCGGTGTCCTGGACTGTTGGTTAACACCCTTACCCTTATACCAATGGTCCAATCTTAACTGCCTCTTTTTTCAAAATCTTCAAATTCTCAGGACCATCTCTTCCGGGCATGACGTCATCCACACTCCAGTCCCATTTCCTGCCTAGGGATTTATTATGACAATGGTGATTGTCACATCCTTTACGCACGAGCGTAAAACTATTGTATAGCCATGAACACTATACATACATATATACATTCAGAATCATAACAACGACACAATAAAGACGAGCGACACAGTTCTTTAGAAAAATATACCTATCACTTTATTTGAAAGGGTTACTAAATGTTTTACTGTGAGAGGGAGTTGGAAACCGAACAGAACTGCAACATATTGACCCCCACTCTTATGGCCATAACAGCGTTTCTTTCCCGTTCTCCGGGGCTACTCAACCGGGGGCCTAGGGGCCCACTCTGCTAGGTACTGGTTTTCTCTACCGCATCTTATCTCCAACTGGTCTGATCACCAACTGGTCTGATCACCAACTGGTTGAACTTCCTGCGCACAGAATCATATAATTGTTCCTCTTCCACCTTTTTCTTGCCACCTTTTTCTTGCCCTCATCAGCCGCCAACCAGCGGTGATAACATAGTTTCGGTAGCTCAAAGCGGTACTGCCACGTAACTTTTGCCACCGGACAGGGTATTAAAGGAAATATATATATATATATATATATATATATATATATATATATATATATATATATATATATATATACGCCAGATCAATTAAGAGCAAAGACTACACTGCACGTCTATCTTCATTTTAATGTGCAGTTTGTGATTTAATACATATATATATATATATATATATATATATATATATATATGCGTGTGTATATATATATATATATATATATATATATATATATATATATATATAGATATATAGATATATATATATAAATTTATATATATAAATATAAATATATATATATATATATATATATATATATATATATATATATATATATATATAGTTGAATTATGAATAATTTTCGTTTAAAGAAGAAAGGATTCATTCATGAATAATACAACAATGAGTTAAATTCAATCAATCGTATATTCAGCATTATTTGAATCACATGTTACTATTTATCAGTTAGCTTGTTGATTCCTCTCACATAAAATTCAGCAGGTTTCTAGCACAGTAAGTTTTTCACAAAGGTTTTCACCGGATGTTTTTTAGAAGGTTTTTTGTCATTGAGAGTATTTTGGAGAGAACGAAAAAATCGATAAAATTTGGTGCTAGGTCTCGTGAATGTAATTGTTTAGATTAGAATAAATCAGTCTAAATCCAATATTTTCTCCAGTGTGATTTTTAGTGAATATGACCCTACGTTATTGCAGAGAAGAAAAATATTTCTACTGTTGAGTTCGAGATTTTCTGAGAGTTTTCATGCTTATTTTGCAGCTGTTAAGAGTGTAAGCCTGTACTTAGTGACTTTGTGTGTTTTTAAAATCTCGAAATAATACATACACACATCATGACCTTTTTCTTCCACGAAGCTTCGACTTCAGGAGGCTGTGAAGATTCAGCCTTATCAATCTTACGCGTGGAACATGGTCATAAAAGAAATATTTTTAGTCACCTGTAATTATATTCTTGAGAAAAGAGTTATGAAAGCAGACTTCTAGCGATGGATATGGAATCTTTTTTCTTTAGAGAATATGAATAAGCCAAACGTCCAGATTTTTCTATGTTCCTACCTTTTTCAACTGACGATAGATTTGGAATTGGGATATATTGAGGTTAAGTTCTAATTCTAAAGTGTTTTGTGCGTAGTGCATTCCTGTTTACATTCTTAAATCATTTTCATTAAAGTCTGGTGCTTGTTCTTGTCTAGTTTCATCTCAAATAACGTATCATGAGAACGTAACTGGAAACCAATTTAGGGCTTGGCAGTCAATAATGACACCAAGGTAATAAATATTACAAAATTTCTCAGCGATTTCTGTGGTGTTTTTATCATTCTTAAACTCCAAGAACATTAAATTTCTGAAATATATTTTTTTGTTCTTCCCTTTTAGAGGTGTGTGATCATAGATTAAATTGTGATAAGCTCTCTTTAATTGCTGAGATGAAAATGATCAACTAAAGCACTCTTTAATCCTATTTACCAACACCTCCACTCGGGCAGGATATGATACAAGGTCAATTTTTAAGTGGAGTTTATCAAGTTTGACTTCAGAGTTTTCCTTCTCCTAGACTAGTAGCCTAACCAAGGCTGAAGAACCCACTCTGTCTTAATATTTACCCAAAGCTGGTGGGGGAATAATTGGATTCATACATTTCCCAAGGGTATTAGTGCTATATGAAATGCAATCAGTTTCGTCCAGGATTTGAACTCGTGTCATCGTGTCCATTTCCTTCGACGATAACCATTACACCACGGGCACCTCTCAATAAAGCTCTCTTTAATAAAGTAATTTTCTGTTGCGTTTAAAACAGGGGAAGTGTAAAAAGCGTACTTGCAATTTGCTTTTGAAAAACGGAAATTATCTAGGAATTAAACCAATATATATATATATATATATATATATATATATATATATATATATATATATATATATACGTGTGTTTGTGTGTGTGTGTGTGTGTGTTCACCTAGTTGGCTGTAGCGGCTAAATACACCGACTGCATCTCTGCAGAGGGGTAAGACACCTCCTACGACTGTCCTGATATGATGGCACTAAACAATCGGATGGTGAGGTTCCTGTAATGCTTTTGAGATGTGGAATACTCCTTTACTGCAATAGCTCTCAGGTCCACTTTGACCCTGAGAGGTAACACCTGACATGGACATATCTATGGATCAGATAGAATTAAACTGTGTACTTATGGTAAACTGAACTACTTGAAAAATAACTATTTTGACATTTATACTGCAAACTTATGCTAAACTGAATTTTTAAACTGTTTATATGAATAAAAATAGATTTGCCTTTAAATAACCAACAATGGTTGACATACCATTAAAACATACCAAACTAAACCAAATGTCTCGTTATATCTCATAAATATCTCTTTATTCTAGTCAATTCAATTTAATATTTCCATGTCTTAATTTGTGTGTATAATCTATCCATCTATCTATGATAGTCTGTCTCTTTATATATATATATATATATCTTGTATATATACATATCTTGTATACATGTATAAGTATGTATACGAACATTCCAACTTTTTAATATAACATATATATATATATATATATATATATATATATGTGTGTGTGTGTATATATATATATATATATATATCAATTCTACTGTCCTCCACACTTATCAATTTACAAATTGCTTTAGGCTTAACAAAAGAACATTTATTTCTTTTTCTTAATCATTAATAAAACTCTGGTGGAACCTTTCCTCGGAACCTTTCATGCATTCATATTTTTGAAGAATTTTCATACGTGAAAAGCCACGTAAACTGGTTGATTAGGTAAACAAATTATAGAAATAAAAATCAATCCGCTGGTATTTATCGAAGTTCAATCTAATATCAAATAAACAGGAAACTTTATTCAGTTAATCTAAGAAGATTTAAGAAAGATAATAAAAAAAAGAACGAACTTTATTTCTTATATAAATAAATTCTTCCTGGGTTTTAGAAAAAAGAAAAAGTTGAATCCTTAGAAACCACGGGTTACTTTTTTACTCAACTGCCCATGGGTAAAATAAACAGAATTCTTACATTTGATGTCCACAGCTCATTCAGCTCAATATTTCTACGAGGTCAGATGAAAGATAAGACATAATTATGGTTCCCCCTCAGTTAAATATTAACCATGTATCCAAAAATAATCAAATAACTCAAAAGCAAACTATTTTTGCTGATTATTTTGATAAAATTATGCAAAATGAGAATTTTAAGCTAGATGGCAATTACACAAGAATGCTGCGTGCAATCCTGAACAAGTCCTGGCAGCAACACCCCACAAGACACCAACTGTACGGCCACCTGCCCCCTATCACGAAAACTATTCAAGTTAGACAAACCAGACATGCAGGACACTGCTGGAGAAGCAGAGATGAACTCATAAGAGATGTACTCTTATGGATCCCCACACATGGCCGCGCAAAAGCAGGACGACCAGCACGAACATACATTCAGCAGCTATGTGAGGATACGGGATGTTGTCTTGAAGACCTACCTAGGGCGATAAACGATAGGGAGGAGTGGCGAGAGAGGGTCAGGGATATCCGTGCTACCAGCACGATATGATGATGATGATGATATATATATATGTGTGTGTGTGTGTGTGTGTGTGTGTGTGTGTTGCCTAGTCAGTTGGGGCTGTAGAATACACTGACTGCACCTCTGCAGAGGGGTAATATCCACCCCAATGATTGTCCTGGATATGAGACTAAACACTCTGATGGTGAGGTCCCATTAATGCTAAGGCTTTGGGGAATACGGAGTACCCCTTCATTGTCATTGCTCCTACGTCCACTCTGGACCAGCGTGGTAGCACCTGATAGGGCCCACCACTCTGGACCAGCGTGGTAGCACCTGATAGGGCCCTATCTGTGAATTAAATGGAACTAACGGCATGCTTATGCTAAACGGAATCGTTTGATTGAACTGAATAACTTGAAATAGAAATGTTTTTTGACAATTAAATCGTACTTACATTTAAACTACGTGCTTATGCTAAGCTGTATTGTTTGAAATAGAACTATATGTATGAAAATGGATTTGGCATTAAATAACCGACAAAGCCCAAACAACCTAACCAATATATATATATATATATATATATATTTCTCAACATAATCATAACATTGACTTCAACTCAGCTAAGATGCTCACTTACATCCAAAATAAAAATCTTAGACGAATTTTAGAAGCCACAGCTATCTCATTCCTTAGTTCTGGCTTTTATAATATTTCTCCTTACTTAAGCAAACACATTTTAAATAGCTACAATATATTCCATCCTTAGTCATATTTTCCGTATATCTCATAATTTCCATGCTTTTTATTCTTCTTTTGTTCTTTCTTTCTTTTCTTCCTTCTGTCTCGAAATCTTTCTTGTTAAACAACGTACATAAATTCTATACAATATTCCTGATAAGTCAAATGATGTAATTTAAACATCAAGCGCTGATTTGCCAGTTAAACGGCTAACTTTTTCTTACTATACATATTATCCCCTATTTTTTTGTATTTCACATTTCTAATCATCTATCGTTAACTTAAAATTATTAATATCACCCCTCATGGCCCTGATGATGGTTCAGTAGAACCGAAACGCTATAGTGTCGACCCGTTAATAAATCATTCCTTCCACTTGGATCGTTGTTATCAGTTTTTCCACACACACACACACACACACACACACACACACACACACACACACACACAAACACACACACACACACACAGAAAAACACACACACATATATATATATATATATATATATGGTTGTATCCCATGTGTTTTGAACAAGATTTTGCCTTATCAGTAGACCCTTTCATATATATCAGAAGCAATATCTCATTTGCTGAAAACGATATCAACATACTTTTGGGAATGACATGCAATACGTTCAAAATCTCAAGACAACACTGGTGAATTGATTGCTTTTAAACCTCACTTAGAATTGACCTTGTGTCACATCCTACTTCGGAAAGGGGAGGTGGTAAATAGATACACATGCACACCCACGTGCACACTAACGCAAATGAGTGTATATATATATATATATATATATATATATAAGGGTACAGCCACAGAATCATTGGTAATCTAAACAAAATTATACATTTTAGATACCAACTTGATACCTATAAAAATAAGATCCTTCTTCTTCAATCTTGCCTTGACAATAATTTGGCTCCGGGATACCTAGTTTTAGGAAAATAAAATGCCGTAATTCTACTAACGTATTACGCGTATTTTTGAAGAAGGAAGTTACTTTTTTCTTGGACTCAGTAGAGTCTGTGAAATCCCATTTATAATAAGTGGAAGATATTTTGGTCTTCCCTTAGCTTTTTTCGGTCTCCTTTGATTTTCTAAGTATCTAACTTATAACTTTACTCGGTTAAAGAGTAAGTTGTTGAATAGCAACCAACCATTCTTGAACCACGTTATTAGAATGAAATATGGTTCAACTATCCCTACCGAAAGACATATTTTTAACTATTTTTTATATGTATAGTGAAAGAAGCACGGTTTAGTTCTATTTAACCGATAGATATGACCCTTATCAGGTGTTACCACTCCGGGCCAGAGTGGACCTGGGAGCGATGGCAATGAATGGGTTCTCCGCATTCCCCAAAGCTCCAGCATTGCCGGAACCTCACCATCAGATTGTTTAGTGTCATATCCAAGACACTCGTTAGTGGGGAGGTTCTTATCACTCTGCAGAGAAGCAGTCGGTGTATTCTACAGCTCCAGCCGACTGGGCAATGTATTTGCTGAGATTGAGTCGTTGTACTCGCAGTTAAAGCGACATTCTCTAGCTCCTGCTGCTAATATTGCTCACTTTAAAGCTCGTCTGACTTCTTTGGCTCAGACTTTTGCTAACACTATGGTCGATTCTCAAAGTTTCTTGTGGCCGAATGTGCATTTTGAATCGGCAAAACAACTAAAAATGAATAATGATATTGTTCTTACCAGACCTGATAAAGGTGCTGACGTGGTTATTTTAAACAGAGCGGACTATGTAAGCCAAATGGATGCTATTCTGGAAGATATATTTCCTAAAACAAGTTCCTAAAACTCAGGGACTTGTCTTTTGATGATACTCAGAAAATTGAAAATAAATTACAAAAGCGTTTTTTTTAGTTATTCAGAAGTAAACTGATATCGAAGGTCTATGAATTTATTCGTCCAGTCGGTTCGCAGAGACCGAGAATTATATGGATTACCAAAAATTCATAGACCAGGTATTTTTCTGCGGCCTATTCTTTCTATGTTTCATTCTGCTCAGCACCCTTTGACTAAATGGTTAGTTGAAGTCCTTAACTCTGTTTAAGAATTTTATTCCGGATGTTGCGTTAAGGACTCTTTTACATTTTTCTCTATCATTCGTCGACTCCCCGTTTGTATTGAGTCCCAATTTCTGGTCTCTTTTGATGTTGTCTCTCATTTTACGAACATTCCTTTGGATGAGATAATATCTATATGCGCTCATTTTTTTTTGTATCGTGGTCCATCTACTATTCTCCTTCCTTTTCCTGAGGAAGTATTTATTGAATTGATGGGTATTGCCACAAAGTCAGTGTCTTTTAGTTTCAATGAGATCATGTACAGCCAGATTGAGGACGTTAGTATGGGTTCTCCTCTTGGCCCCATTCTGGATAATATTTTTGTTGGGTTCCAAGAAAGACGTCTGTTTGATAAGTTTCCTAAGCCCTTCATCTGTTTACGTTATGTGGATGATACCTTTGTTTCCTTTAGATCACGTAGCAATGCTTTATCTTTTTTTGATAAATTGAATCAGTTACACTCTTCCTTAACATTTACAATGGAAGAGGAAAATAATGGTCAATTGGCATTTTTAGATGTGTTAGTCGAAAGACGTGATTCTTCTTTCCTCATATCGGTCTATAGGAAACCTACATTTACTGTGCTATATTTGAGTTGGCATTCTCTTGCCCCTAAATCTAAGAAACTTAATTTAATTAGATGCCTTTCCTTTAGAGCTTTAAACATCTGTAGTGACTGCAAGATTGAGGACGAGCTTAAGGTTATCAAGGATATATGTATTAAACAACGGGTCCACCGAGGAAGTCATTGATGTTAATATCAAGTTTATAGTGACTAGGTTAAAAAATAAGAAAACCTTCGATCTTCCGAAATGTCCTGTATACTATAGACTTCCTTGGGTGGGTTCTGCTAGCCAGTCCTTTGGTGATGAGATTGCCTCTTCTGTGTATCGTTGTTATCATGCTGTTAACTTAAGACCAATATTAACTACAAGAGCGGCCTTTAATTCTACACATAAGGACAAGTTGCCTATCTTTAAAGAAATAATATACGAATTTGTATGTCGATGTAAGTAAAGTAAGTAAAGTTGGCGACCATAGTCGAGGGTGACCCGAAGGCTCCCTTTTCGATAGCTACTACACCAAGGTGTAGGGAAGGGCGCTACTCCTTTCCCAGGATTGCTCCACTTTACCCTTGATCCGTATCTTATAATGCTGAGTGTTAAGCAAGGAGGCATCAAGTACCATTTTTTTGAGTCTTTGGTATGACTCGACCTGGGATTGAACCCAGGTCTCCCGGGCCATTGGCGAACACTCTAACCGCTAGGCCAATAGTTCGACATATATAGGCATGATTTTGTTATATTCTCATGTGCCGTATCATAACGACATAATGATAAAGCGCAGGAAGACTTCTTTAGAAAAATATGTACCTCTCACTTTATTGTAAGAGTTCGAAAAGGGTTACTCAAGGTTTGCGTCTGAGAGGGAGTTGGAGACCGAACATAACTGCAATATTTTGACCCCTACTCTTATGGCCGGCAACGTTGTGTCTTTCTCGTTCTCCTGATGCTCAACCGGAGGCCCAGAGGCCCACTCAGCTGAATGATGGCTTTCTTTACTGCATCTTATCAGCAACTTCTCAGGTCCCCAATCTCCATCGGGGTTCCCGAGGGCCCCTTCGGCCTGGCGTGGCTTTTCCTACCACATCTCGCCTTTACCTTCGTCCAACCTCTAACTGGAACTCGAACTGTCTGACTTCTGTCTTGACTGAGTTATATAATAGTTCACGCCCACTCAGTCACTTACTCGATTTTTGGAATCGCATGTTGGATCATCATCAAGCGGAAATAACTGTCATGCAGTTCACAGGTCACTCTCTTCCAGTGCATCTGTCTATGAGTGTACCATGGGAATTTTTTTTACCTCGTCCCATTTCATCAGCCAATTTCCGCCCACGCGATTTATAACTGCCATTAGAATGTGTCACTTCTTTCCGGTGCATCCCCTTGGAATGGCATTTTTGGCCGGGTCGAAGGCCAAAATACAACAATTTGTCAACGCCTCGAAGTGAAAGTTAGACAGCGTATACCCAGAGTTCTCCTATCAAAAACCCGACTAACATTCGGGCACTCTCAGGCAATGGATTCGGCTATTGGTGAGCATTTGCTTACTATAAATAGTTGCAGAACTAGTTATGAAGATGATTGTTTCTCTGTCCTGCATAAAGCTAGAGATAAATTCCATCTTAAAATCTTGGAGGCGATTTATATTTCTATGCATCGCCCCTCTCTGTGTAGGCAGTTAAACAATCATATCTTAAATATTTTTTGGGAACTGTTGGAGACTGGGGTGACTTGATTTTTTTTTTTTTTTTTTCGTTTACCTCGTCCCTGCAATCCAAATTATATAATTTATACCCACGTTTTTAATCAATTTCCGGTGAATAAGCTTGAAAAGTGCCGGACGAAAGGGCCCTCCTTATTTTATTATTTTATAATAGTTGCCCCTCTTTTGTTACAATGATGTCTCTATTATTCTGTTTATATATAGA
Source organism: Sepioteuthis lessoniana (assembly GCA_963585895.1). Lineage (NCBI taxonomy): Eukaryota > Metazoa > Mollusca > Cephalopoda > Myopsida > Loliginidae > Sepioteuthis > Sepioteuthis lessoniana. The sequence continues at coordinate 41,081,301 of OY757930.1, forward strand.
GAGAGAGGGCTGGTAAAAATAAATGCAACAGTGGATATAATAACCCCCACCTTCCTCATATTATCTCTTTTCTTTTCTCACGGAAATTAAGTAAAAACCAACAACCCCTACCACCACCACCACTCGATCCTAGATTTATTAACCCTTTTCCCTTTCCTTTTACTTCTTCTGCTGATACTGGAAGGCTCAAGTCTATAAACATTGGGCGCAGAGAACTGACGCATTGAAAGATTTTGTTCATGAAGTAGTCGAGGTAATGACTTAGATTTTGATTGTATTTTAGATAGGATCTGTTTTGCTCTTTCAAAAAACTGAATGAGGTATCCTTGTAGCGTAATGGCTGACGTGCTGGACTTGTACATCATAGTATGAGAGTTCAAATTTGAGTCACGCCATTTCATTCACTTTTTGATTGACTTGGAAAAGGCATGCACTGCTTATCGCCATTCAGCTTTTGGCAAAATAATACCCCGACTGTTCTTGTAGAGGGATAATTTTGACATTAAATGAAACACGAAGACTGATATACCATTAAACAAAGATGCCAAACTTAAGGCCGAATGACTATTCAGTTGACTATATATATATGTGTGTGTGTGTGTGTGTGTGTGTATGTGTGTGTGCATCTATATATATATGTACATATATATATATTTGAAAAAAATTGGTGGGAAGGTGGATAAATCAAAGACTTACAGCGGATTTAGTAGTAATATTACATTCTTTAATCAAGGTTTCCTTAATTGCTGAAATGTAGAAAAAATCAAAAAAATTATAGTCTGAAGATGTTCTACCTTAAATAAATAAAAAAAATATAACTACTTAACCCGTTGAGAGTGTTTGATTTATGCACTTTTACACTAATTATCATATTGTTAGGTTTACCAAAATTTACCATTTGTCCATATATATATATATATATATATATATATATGGGGGGGCTATGTGAGTGTGTGCGTGTATGTATATGGTTTTATTATGTGTGTGTGTGTTCGCGCGAGTGTGTATATGTTTGGCATTAAATAAAACACGAAGACTGATACAATATAAATATATATATATATATATATATATATATATATATATATATATATATATATATATATATAGTTAGTGGGAAAGTGGATAAATCAAACACTTACAACGAGTTTAGTTGTAACATTTCGTTCTTTATTCAAGATTTCCTTAATTTCTGAAATGTAAGAAAACTTAAAAAACAAAATTATCTGAAGTTGTTCTTCCTTGAATAAAAAAATACAAATATCACTACCGTTATAAGTGTTTGATTCATAGACTTTTTCACTAATGATTATCACATTGTCAGATTTACCAAAATATACCATTTCTCCATATATGTATATATAATAATAAATGAATATATATTAGTTTTTATATATAATTTATTGCATGGGTGCATGTCTGCGACCACAGATCTGCCAGATAATTGTCGTAATAAGACGCCATGAAACCTGTGGTCACAGAAAGCAATCCATGCTATGAACTATTTATTAAAACTAATATATATTTATTCATAATCATACGATAGCTCAATCCCAGATATTGAGCACTCTTCAAATTATACCGCATTTGGTCTGCCACAACCCACCAAGTGAAATAGTGGCAACTAGCACTGTTATAATATATATATATATATATATATATATATATATATATATATATATATATATATATATATACATATAAAATTAACTTAAATCGCGTGTCGGAAATCTCCTATTAAAGTTTCACGTTAATGGATCATCAGGAAGTCCTATACCCTATATATATGGTCGGTATAGGACTTCCTGATGATCCGTTAAGGTGAAACTTTAGTAGGAGATTTCCGACTCGCGATTTAAGTTAATTTCATAATTGGCTCCACTCGTGTTGAGCACTCTTGTAATTGTAGTATTGCAGCGTTTACGGAGGATTTTAATTTTCTTTTGACCAACTGACTGCATATCTATTGATTCTTTTTTTCAACTGGTGTGACGGGGTAGGTCTTTTCTTTCTTTTTGTCCTATGATATTTTTTCTTTTCCCCTCGGGCGGTGATCAGAGTTATTTTTATCTCTTGTTCCTGGCGGTTTTTTTCTTTTCTTCTGGTAACCGTGAATGCTGGTAGATATTAGATTCGTAAATATATATATATATATATATATATATATATATGTGTGTGTGTGTGTGTGTGTGTGTGTGTGTGTGTGTGTGTGTGTTTGCACCCATGCGTATGTATGTGTGTGTTCGCGTGCGTATGTATACGTTTGCTCATGTAGACATTGAGTCAAAGGTACATGGCGACTGTCAGCTTCCTGCAAGTGTCTTTCAGTTATGTGTCTTTCTATGTTGCCTGCTAGGAGTACTAAGGGTGGTCTACCTTGTAGGTTCTTCAGCATAGCGCGTGCCTATCAGTGCTACTCTATTGACATACACTGCATCTCTGGTGGTGTAATGGCTACCTCGCTTGACTAGTTCCGTTTACGAGTGAAGTCGAGTTTTATTAGATTCCACATCTAAGTAAAAATCGTGGTAAATTACTCCACTGCTATATTTGGATAAGGCTTCCTTTTTTGGCTCTTTTTTTGATATTATTATTGTTCTTATTCTTATCATTTTTTACGGCTGTTAACCGTCTTTACTAGTTTTATCAATCCATTATTTATCCTCCATACCGGTGCATTGGCCTAATGAGTATAGAGTTCATCATTAGTCCGGGTGACCGGAATTCAATCCTTGGTCGAGTCATAACAAACACTCAAAAATAGGACTTGATGCTGACTTGGTTAGCATTCAGCACTATAAGGTGAGGATCTAGGGTAAAGTGGAGCAATGCTAGGAATGGAGTTGCGCCTTTCCCTAAACCTCGGGGGAGTACCTATTGAAAAGGGGGCTTTCGGTTCACCCTCAATTAGGTCGCCAACTTACTCATTTATCCTCACCACTCGGTATACCTTAATTTGTTTGTTACCATTATTTTTATTGGTATATTTTATTATTTACTCTCCTGTTGACTATAGCATCTACGCTATCCAAAACTAAACATATTAGCTCTTTCAATGATATTGATTATTTTTCATTTGTGTGTAGATAGATGAATAGACAGATTGATAATAATGGTGATGGAAACAGTTTTTCGTTAAAAAAATGTGAATTCATTTACTGTTGTAGTCCTATTTCTTCAGTCTGGATGGTTTTAATATGCATTTAGAAGTACTGCCATAGTACTACGATGTTACAGTCAAGTATATTTGACTATATTCTACGGTGATATTGCCTTAGTATTATATTGAATACGTGCGCGTCGCTCGCTAGCAATGTTGTTGTTGGCGACCTTCAGTCGAGGGTGACCAGAAGGATCCCTTTTCAATAGCTACTACACCGAGGTGTAGGGGAGGGCACTACTCCTTTCTCTGGATTGCTCCACTTTATCCTTGATACTTACCTTATGTTGCTGAGTGTTAAGCAAGGCGGTATCAAGTAGCATTTTTAAAGTCTTTGGTATGACGTGACCTGGAATTGAACCCAGGTCTTCCGGATCATTGGCAAACACTCTACCCACTATATATATATATATATATATATATATACTGCAACAAATTGAAAATTTCCAATCTAATTATTTCTAATAACACTTCCCCCTCCACTGAACTTCTTGACAGAACAAACGTTGTATAAATGTTAAAATGTCCCTTAGGAGATTTTCTCAAAAGAAAATAATGCGTATATTGGTCTTATCACTACAGCTCTTTCTAAACGGTTTACAATGCACCTTAATGATTCTAGCTCTATAGCCATACACCTTAAAACCCATACTATTCCTAAATTCAAGTTTCGAAAAATTCTAGTGGAAAACACCACTATAATCGCACTCAAAATTAATAAGCTACGACTACAAATCCTCGAAGCCCAATAAATATAAACACAAATAAAATCAATAGAATTAATTTTGAAAATAGCGACAACGTTTTGAAATACTTTTAGTATTTTTTTTAGTATTCAGTATTCCTTCATAGTATTTATTTCCGTTGATAATGTTCGGTTTTTAAATTCATCAGCGACTCAGTTTTATCCAACTCTGTGTTCGCATATTCTTGTTATGCAATAAAACTTTCAAAAGCTTTCAAAATTCATTAAAAAAATAACACTCCTTACATATGCAAGCTATCCTTGATGAAGTGCCCGAAAGCGCACGGGACAATTTTGGTAAATTCCTCCACCAATTGCAACCTGAAACCAAGACACTTATCAGGAAACTTGAAAGGATCTTAATAAAATCATACAGACAAAATTTGTCTTTATTATTTAATGAAACATGCTTATATAAACGGCTGCTGCCTAACTACACACACACACACACACACACACACGCCATATATATATATATATATATATTATTGAATTGGATTGACAATTCTTCTAACTTTGATGCCTTCAAGCTTTCGTAAGTTTCGTTTGATCTTGGGGCGAAATGAATTTAGGAAGGTGCTGTCTTTTACCAAGTACCTTTGGCCTCAACCTTCGCTACCTTCACGAGACTGAATAATAAAATGACAAACACAACGCCAAGTATATATATATATATATATATATATATATATATATATATATATATATATATAAAGAATAGGAGGAAGTGCAAGTGGAAGGTGAATTTACAAATTTAAAGATACACCCGCATATGCATATCATATATATAGATATGCATATGCGGGTGGTAGCTTTATCTACAAATAATATGTAACATAGTATATATATATATATATATATAGCTATTCTTATCAACTGAGCACTGCCTGTAGTCGATAACGGATATGTTAAAAGGTATACGTACAAAATATCCTTCACTTACGCTAAGAATGATGATGGCTCTTGGGTAAGATATCGGATACACGTAAAGTCTACTAGGTTTTAATCACAGCTTAAAGCGTCTCGCGTTTCTAGACACACTGACTAGTTGTGATACGACGAATCTCTCTGTGGATAACAATACACACATACACACACATACACACGCACAAATATATATATATATATATATATATATATATATACTATTTTTTCTTATCTATTCCGAAGATATGTATTTCAACGTATACTATGGTTAGAAGATGACAATTGCTTATTTTCGATTATAGTAAGCCAACTTGATTATATATATTTGTGTGTGTGTGTGTGTGTGTGTGTGGTGAGTGTCTTTAAAGAAAAATATTAGAATTTTATTTTTTGGCAGACTGCAAGTGATTGTATAACCTAAGATGAATCAACATAAAAGAGGGAGAAGCCTGATCATTTGTTTATCATTAATGCGTCTGAGTTCTTTTCTTTTCTTTTCTCTTCTATTTTTTTTTTTTTTTTTTTTTCACTTTGTGACGTTATGTTAAGGCAAATTTCAGTTAAATCTCCGACTGCCTCTTCATAGCAAAACAAAACAAAACCAAAAAAAAAAAAAAAAGATAAATAAAAAAAATAAAATAATTGATTAAGCGTTTTCATGGTCTCCATAATTCATTATGTCTTTTCATTTTTTTAATGAAAACTCATTTTTCTTATGAAATCCGTTTGCATTTCAATGAGCAAGACTTCTGGCAAAACATGTCAGTCTAATTTTCTGAATTTGTTTTTCCTTATTACGTCGGATTT
>OY757930.1:41091939-41096939 GCA_963585895.1 Sepioteuthis lessoniana
AAGTCATGCTGAACATTTTCGTTGTTTTTTTTTGTTTGTTTTTTTTATTTTTTATTTTTTTTTTATTTCAAATCTAGCTAAGCCTTTAATCGCACAGAAAATGTGCAAGTTTTAATTTGTTTGAAAGATTGGATTTTAAGTTGAACAAAGGCAGGCATGATAGGAATCGAGAAAAAAAGACAAAATTAAAGTAGAGTTGATTTAAACTGAAGAATACATCGAAGATAACAGTCTAAGACCGACTGAAGAGCAGACAGTAGATAAATAGATTGATAAACTTTGGCAAAGCTTTCAATTAACTAAAGAAGGCTCAAATATATAAGGACAAAACGATATACAAATCATGGAAGCAAAATTCCGCAAAACAGAAGCTGTACGGCCACCTACCATCCATTTCGAAGACTATCCAAATTTGACGAAGAAGACGTGCAGGACTCTGCTGAAGGAGCAAAGACAAACTCATAAGCAACGTTTTCAAATGGACTCTTTTACAAGGACGCGCAAGTGTAGGACAAGTAACTAGAATTTATCCATCGCAGCTCTGTACAGACACAGAATATAGTCTAGGAGACCTGCCGGAAGTGATAGATGATAGAGATGGATGGCAAGAAAAAGTTTGTGAGAAGCACAACATGATATATATATATATATATATATATATATATATATATATATGTTTGTGTGTGTGTGTGTGTGTGTGTGTGAATTTACCAACTTTCTACACCGCCAGGGTGTGACGAGTGGTCAATTATAAGCGCTCAAGACGATCATACAAATTGATGGTTAGATCGATAGATAGATAGACGACTTTGGCAGAGCTTCCAATCAACACAAGAAGAAAACCCGATAGTCATCCACAGACAGATCTGTTTCGTTCTATCAGAACTCATCAGTGTGGCTAGACAGTATCTCCCCGTAGCTGGGATCGAAACCCAGTTGATTCAAACGTCAAGCCAAAGCTTCTAACCATTTAGCTATATGTGTGTGTGTGTGTGTGATATTTGTCGCTGCCTCCCACCAGACAGGACTTGACACAAGGTCAAAAGCCCGAGGGCCGATTAAAGGAGGGATAAAGGGGAGGGGAAGATCCGGAACGAGCCGAGACTCGAACCCTGCAAGTCATTGACCCACAAAGTGCAACGTTGGTCTAATGAGTCAAGCTGTATCACGGACCTAAATATAGATCCGGGCACGTATGCCAGAATATAGCTTGAACTAGACCGTGAGGTCTAGTGCTATAAAAGGGGTGCATAGGGGTCTGAAAAGCAGCTCGCCCACCCGAGGGTGGCCCAACCGAAGTTGGGGGCCTTTCGGCCTCGAATCTGCCATTGGTTTCGATACCCCATCCGACACGAATGCCAGATGGCCCAGCCAAAAGGCCAGGGGAGTATGTGTGTGTGTGTGTGTGTGTGTGTGTGTGTTTACCAATCTTTTTACACAACCAAGATGTGACCCAAAAGTCAATTTTTTATTGGTTAAGACAGAAAGATTGATGTGTGCAAATAAATAAAGTGAATGAGTTAGATTACAAAACATAAGAAAATTGAGATCGATCGTTGGATCGATCGATAAATTATAAAATTAAAAATTACTTTTTCTGTAAAACAAACATGGCAGAATATTATTATGATTTTCAGTGAAAAATTTATATGATTATAACGGATATTATCAATAGTAACAATCATCATGTTCTATGCCACTGAAAATATGTAACAAAAAGAAATTCCATACAAATACACGTTGATACAAATGTGTGGTTTTCATTAGATACGTTTTTAATATATCTTACATTGTAATTAGCGATAATTCACGAACACACACCCAACACAAACACAAACACACACACACACACACACACACGCTCACACACACACACACACACACACACACACACACATATATATATGTGTGTGTGTGTGTTTGTGTAGTCTAGTTTTTTTTTAAATAATACCTATTTAAACAAACACGCACACACATAAACACACACACACACACACACACACATATATATATGTAGTATAGTTTTTTCAAATAATACCTATATGGACACACACACACACAAACACTCACTCACACACACACATATATATTTATATAGTTGCAAGTCGAGCGACCGTGATTGATTGACAACACTAAGGATCCCATTTTAATAGATACTACATCGAAGTGAGGAGGAAGGTGCAATTCCTTTCCCGGGTTGCACCCTTTACCCTGGATCCGCACCTCATAATGCTGAGTGTTAAGCTCCCAGAGGACCAGGAAACATTTGTGAAAAGAAATACATAAAGAAAAATTTAATTATGGATTAAACACACACATACACGTAAACAAAGGGAGAGAAAGAATATATATATATATATATATATATATATATATATATATATATATATATATATATATATATATAGCTATTAGTTAAATAAACTATACTATCTAAAATTGTATTAATTACATTGAATGTATTTTGTGTGCGTCGTTTAAGTTCTTTCTATTAATTTCTTCTGTATTTCTTCAGACATGTACTTGAAAAGGACATCGACACGAGGTTAACGAAGGCATGGACAGCTATCAATAGGCTATCGATTATATGGAAATCAGACCTAACCGATAAAATAAAACGCAGTTTCTTCCAGGCAGCAGTCGCATCGATACTACTATATGGATGCACTACATGGACTCTAACAAAACGGCTGGAGAAGAAGCTAGACGGCAATTACACAATAATGCTGCGAGCAATCTTGAACTAGTCCCAGCGGCAACACCCCACAAGACACCAACTGTACGGCCACCTGCCTCCTATCACGAAAACTATCCAAGTTAGACGAACCAGACACGCAGGACACTGCAGGAGAAGCAGGGACGAACTCATAAGTGATGTACTCTTATGGACCCCCACATATGGCCGAGCAAAGGCAGGACGACCCGCACGAACATACATTCAGCAACTATGTGAGGATACGGGATGTAGCCCAGAAGACCTGCCAGAGGCGATGAACGATAGGGAAAAGTGGCGAGAGAGGGTCAGGGATATCCGTGCTAGCAGCACGACATGATGATGATGATGATGATATATATATACGAGATGCATACGATAAGTTTCCAGAGATATTTCGTATAGGCACTTTTATTGATAGTACACGCATGAAACTCTAGTCCCTTTCGAAGTAATCTCCTCCAACTGCAATTTCACCGTTCTAATAATTTCTGGAGGGCCCCATGGAAGTCCTCTTGTGTGAGCGTGTCAATGACATTCGTCACAGCCTCTTTCATCTCTTCACTTGTCTCATAACGACATCCTCTGAACTTAGGGAATAACCAAAAGTCACAGGGAGCAAGGTCAGGACTATAGGGACGGTGGGGAACTGTCTTGATGCCCATCTTGGTCAAATAATCTGCGATAAAGATGGAGTTATGGAGTGGTACATTGTCCTGATGGAAATGTCTCTGGCCCAATTTGAAGAGTGTTGGCCTCTTCAAACGGAACCTCTCCCTGAACTCCATTAAAACCTCAACATAGTAACTCTACCCTTAACCCTAACACTTTGGCCAATCAACTCTGGTGTATTGACTTCCTTACTCATCCCACACCTCTAATCATCCCTCACAGACTCCCTGACTTCCTTGCATCTCTTATGCCACTAAAAAAACTGATGTTAGATTCATGCAAGATGGTCCAAAAAAAAAGCCTGAAGCATTCCATACGTTTCGGAGGCATTTTGCCAAGTTTAAAACAGAATGTTATTGCATATCCTTTTTCTAAAGTGTCCTCACGTCAAGATTGCATTTTTGAAATTTACCACCTGTGACAATCAGGCTTTGATAGGGAGTATTCCTATTTCTGCTTTAGCTGTTTATTTGCACCTGAAATCATAAGAAATCGGTCAGTCATCTCGTATGATGTATAGCAATAACATACTTGATTTTCGAGAGTCTACGACAATTTTAAATGCCTGTACAAAAAATATCTGGAAACTTATTCAGTGCATCATATATATATATATATATATATATATATACACTAAAGTAGACATATAAAAATGCATACGAAACCAAATATAAAATATATTTGAAATAAACTCAGAAATGATAATTTTTAAATATTGAATGAAATTTAGCGCATTGGACTAAATCTAAAATTATTTTTGAAAATGTGACGATAACGGAGAACCAAAAGAAAAAGAAAGCAAGCGAGAAAATGATTACATGTATGCTTGGGGAGTGGCTTTCACAGTATTCAATTTCTGAGTCACATATTAAATTCAGTTTGTTAAAAAGATTATATTACATGTCTGAAACAGTTAAATTGTCGCGTGTTCATTTATCAAATGAATATATAAAATAATCACACACACACACACACATATATATATTATGACAGTGTGGCAGTGTGTTCATATGTGGGTGATATATATATATATATATATATATATATATAATCAATTAAATTGTTCTGAAATCTTGGATGGAGCAAAATAGTTAAGAAAGCTGTTGAACATGTAGGTGACGGTGAGCCTAGTTGTTATTGGCGTACCACCTGGAAATGTTCCCAAAGGCTTGAAAAGGTATTTGTAAAAGCTGGAATTCGGAAGACAAATTCAGACCTTCCAAAATACCACTTTGTTGAGATCGGCCAAAGTATTGAAGCGTCCTGAAAACCCGAGGAGACTTGCTGTCACTTAGACTCTATCGAAAGAACACGAGCTCCCACTGAAGTGAAAAACACGGAACAACAACAACAACGACGGCGACAACAACAACACACGTCAGTAGATTATAACAAACCAGGTTGTTCTTTAGTTGCGTCATGGCGAACGAGACCAACAAGATTATTTTCTTGTTTGCTTAATTTAGAGAGGTTAATCCTTGAGCCATAATTATTGTCTTGCTAGTCAAAAATATTGCATCAATATAGCCAATTAAAATATACTGAACTGTTAATAGGGTAAATAATATTAAAAAAAAGAAAGTATTAAGAAAAGTCAAAATGGCAATAACAAAAA
>OY757930.1:41101939-41226939 GCA_963585895.1 Sepioteuthis lessoniana
CGCCAACTTTACTTCCTTTTATTAAGCAGTAAATAATCTAGTAATATATTAGAGGCTAACTATTTTCTATTCGATTAATAAACATTTTGTCTTCATAAATTATTCCTTATAGAAAGTAAATTAGATCATTTATATTAAAGTGCAAATTTCCTCCCAAAACATGGCGTAAAAATTGTTTTGCATCTTATGCCTTCTCTATTATATGTTCATTTACGGCTAAATTTTAAAAAAAATGATTTTTTTTTTTTTAGAATAACAATGTGATGTCTTCTAAGGCTTTTTCTTTGTTGGCTAACCAACACACACACACACACACACACACACACACATATAAATATATATATATACATTTTCCCTACTTCTCCGGAACGAGCAGCATGCGACAAAATGTCAGAATTTATGAGGGTCTTTACTGGTTTTAAACACGAGATCGATCTGAATTTAACGTTTTCCTTTTCCTTGACTAGTCACCTTAACCACGTTGAAATGCCCATCTGCCCAACTATTTTATTCGTTATTGGAATCAGACTATTTTGATGCATACCTTTTCCAAATGTCTTAATCTAATGTGCAAACAGCCTCCTCCTTCACTGTATATCCATCCATCCATCCATCCATCCGTACACACATATAACAGTTATATACCCTTCATATGAACAAAACTGGGTATGGCCCATTCTTCATTAATACGTTAGGCACTTTTGTGAATATACGTACAGTGTAGTCACCACTAGCAGCGGTTACCTTCTTCACGCCGCTCGCAAGTATTGTATTTTGTTAATGCTATAAATATTTCCATTCCGTTTCCGACCTTCGTTTTGGTTATTTCTCATTCATTAACCTTTTTGTTTGGTTACAACAAAAAAGTTTATACACACACACACACACACACACACACAAATATATATATATATATGAGTGAACCGGGCATTGGCAGGATGGTTAGTGTATTTGCTAATGACTCGGTCGAGTCATACCAAAGACTCAAAAATTCGTACTTGATGCCTCTTTGCTTTATACTCAGCATTATAAGGTACGGATCAAAGGTAAAGTTGAGCAATCCAGGGAAAGGAGTAGCACCCTCCCCTACACCTTGGTGTAGTAGCTATCGAAAAGGGAGCCTTCGGGTCACCCTCCGTTATGGTCGTGAACTTTACTTTATTTATATATATATATATATATATATATATATGAAGAAAATGGAGAAAAAAAACATTCAAAATGTGATGAATCATTTTAAGAGAGTAAAGTCAACGTTAAAACGATTGGGTTTTATAAAACCTTACTAATGGAGAAAATATGCTGCTTGAACAACGATGGAGGTTTTTATCAAAATAACGGGGGAAGAGAAAGTATTTATTGAGAAAGACTCAGAAGATTTATTTCCATAATTTATTTCCTATATATATCTATACATAGATATATACAAAACTAGCGCCAAACATAGATTGGTTTGTTGGATGCATCAAGTGTCATTGACTCTTTGATCTTAAATCCTGTTAATATATATATATATATATATATATATATATATATATATATATATATATATATATATATCAATAATATGATTTGTTAATGAATGGTTTATAAGAAATATTTTTAGACATTCCCGAGCTCATTTGTTTACCAACAGTTTATTGCTTTCTTATTTTGCTACCTCACACCAATTGTTCTATTTGCTCACAATTAAATAGTTTTAAGTATTGCTATGTAACACTAACAATTTTACTCGCACACTTAGGAAACATCAAGTACAACCATTTTCAGTTAAAGTAGACCTGGAAATAAAAACTATGAAAGGGTCGATAGATATTATGATCTTAAGTATTTATAGTTTTAATATTCTAAAACAATCACAGTTTAATCTTAATTTATTTCATTTTATATTCATTCTATATATATATATACATATATATATATATATATATATATTATAATTCACACACATTAGGCCCAGTTGGCTGGGGATGTCGAATACATTGACTTCCTCTCCGCAGAGGGATATGACCCCCAAAATGAGTGTCCAAGATATGACATTAAACAGTCTATTGGCGAGGCTCCAACTATGGAGATTTGGAGAATGTGGACTTCTTCTTCATTGCCATTGCGCCCGAGTCCACTATGACCCGTAAAGGTGGGAGCTTATAGTGTCCTATCTATGGGTCAAATAGAATAAACTGTATGCAAACAAATGACTGAGATTAAATTGTGACTGTTATATAGCAGTAACTGAAAGATTTCAGGCTTGTTTAAGAACGTTATTTTAAAAGTGTGTTCTCGAATTATATATATATTTAATATATATATATGCATAAAGCGGATTTAACATTAAATAATCTTGAATAGTTGGTATGGCATAAAATCAAAGTAAACCTATCACACACCTGCCCTATAAATATTCGTTCCATGCAGGCTTTTGGTGGAGTAAGATAGAATTAGCAATAGTAGCAATGTCCTCATAGGACGAACGCAATTTTTCCGTCACTTCCACCAAACTTGCATGAAACTGATAGTTATGGAGTAACCATTTTGCTGGTTTTGTTTTGCTCGACAAACCTTTATTGTGCACTTTTTGATTTTTTGCAATAATGTTTTTTTTATAAAAGTGTTATATATATATATATATATATATATATATATATATATATATATATATATATATATATATATATTGTATACTGAAAAGTTCTCGGCTGAATCAACTACACATTCACACACACACAGTTACACATACAGACATGTAAGTACATATATATGTGAATGTAAATAAACTCAATGAATATATATATATATATATATATATATATATGTGTGTGTGTGTGTGTGTGTGTGTAAATGAATTTATATAAGTATCTATGAATGCACATATATGAATATATATACAAACGTACGCTTATATATATATATATATATATATATATATATATATATATATATATATATATATATACTAACTGAAGGCGAAATTAGAGAAAAATAACATTTGTATTCAAAAATTTTACTTAACAAACCAGTTTTTCAAATGAATAAAACATTAGCTATGTGGACAAAAAGAAGTCCCATTCTTTAATAATACTAAAATTTTAGGAAGCAAAATTCACTCTCATTAACCTTTATGCCATCCAAGTCTGTCTCATTAGATTTTTAAATGAAATGATAAAATTGCTAAAAACGAAATATAAATACTTCCTATTGATATGCCAACTTCACCTTTCTCTACATCAGATTTTCCTCGCTCTAGAGCAGTAAAATCTATATTGCTATAATGGTACTGGATATTCTGATAAATTGTGTTCATAGTTAAAAACACCTCCAGCCAAAATATATTTTTATCTGCTTCGGTTTGTGTTTATTTCTTTCTTAGTTTAATGGCATATCAACCTTCTTTCGTTGTTTGAAATCTGTCCTTAGAGAAGAACAGCAGTGATACTTTTAAAGCTAATAAATATTTCCTTCATTTCTCAAGAATATTAGATGGAACGTGAACATCAGAGCGCGACTGGTATTTGAACGTGCTTTATTTCAATGCCACTGCCTAACGCTTTAACCATTACATCAATGACTCTTGCTATTATATTCTTCCCGTACAAGTTTATTGCCGACAGAAATAAACAGGAAGCTTTACTTTCGAAGAGCCTCTGGTATCCTTTATTTCTTTATTATTATATTTTCGTGCGCAGATCGGAGAGTAAACTGTCTTACCGGGCCTTTACATTATAGGAAAGTCCTTCACTTGAAGGGAATAAATGGTTACATCCATAATTCCCTGGACATTTAGTAATGTGGCGGGGAATCTGCGGAAGTGCCCAAGTTGAGAAGCCATAAAATAACTCGGTTTAAAATTGTAACATTGTAAGCGAATCTTACCAGGATGGGAACAGAAAAATTATTTTCAAGTAATCCAGCAGCCGGAATATGTATGAACTGACAGATTTCGAAATCTCGTCCGGTAGGCTCCAGTATATATATATATATATATATATGTGTGTGTGTGTGTGTGTGTGTGTGCATGCATGTGTGTGTGTGTGTGTATTCACGCGTAGTTGGACAGCAGTATTTCATTTAAGCATGTTTGATTAAATAATAAAGACACATTTTGTCTATATAATTTTATAAAGATCCTTTCAAGTTTCCCGATAAGAGTCTTGGTTTCAGGTTGGAATTAGTGGATGAATTTTCCACAGCTGTTCCGATTAAGTATCAAATAGAACTATTTAACCATTTATTTGAGTACAAACAAACGACTGATATTAAATTGAATTATTACTGATATATTTAAATAGTTGAAACCATGTAACTGTGTGCAAATAAAACTAATGGAGTTAGATCGCAACAGTTCAAGTTATTTAACTGCAAACAAATAAATAGTTATGAATAGAATTATTAGTGTTAGATAGGAATACTTAAAACCATTTTCGCGTTTGTAAAAATCTAGTTATTGGTTATACACGGCAATACTTGAATCCTTTCAACTCTGTCCAAACAAAAAAGTTCTTGCTTGTGTTAAATTTAACTACCAATTCGTTTACAAATCATATATATTTGATATATATGAATACTGAAGCTTTGCCATTTATATAGATAAATATGTAGGCAACCAATTAAGAAGAAGGAAGATAATGAATTAAAACCTGAAGTACTTCTACGGTTGTGCAAATACAAACCCAACGAATATGCCTTCGTACCTGGCCGATAGTCACCAATTCATCAGTTGCGTCTACTCTCTAAATAGGGCACTTAATAATCTCGCAATTCTCAAACCTTGCTCTAAATTTTTAAAAATACAGTTATTCAATCACCTGTTATATATATATATATATATATATATATATATATATATATATATATATATACTATACTATACTATACAGAAGAGAACGTTTTCCTCAGTTGAGTTGGGAAGTCAATGGGAGTGTCTCCGTGGCTTAGTGGCTGCTAACGTATTAGACTGAAACACCTCATAAAGATACCCACTCCACAGCAATTAATTTAGATAGTACCACAGCCGTTTTTGTGAATTTTCTCAAGTGTTGGGGCTAACGTGCTGGACTGCGACTTCTTAGTAAGCAAGTTCGAACCCCAGTTTCACAATTAAATTCACTTTCACCGAAAACCCTTTGGAAAGATATGAACCTACGTATTACCCACAGCTATTGATATGAATAGCACTACCACTGTTCTGGTGAAGTTTCAGCACGTGTAGTGGTTAACGTACAAGTCTTTGACATTTTAGTAATTGAGTTCGAACTCCAGTCACTTAATTACATTGACTTTTGACGAAAACTCTTAAGAATGGTATAAATATGATTATACACTAGCTATAGGTCAGATAGTAGCATGACCATCCGTCTACAAGGAAGGCTTTAGTATTAGATATCCCACAAAGGTTAATATGCTATTAAACTAAGTAGCAGAACACACACACACACACACACACACACACACATATATATATATATATATATATATATATATATATATATATATATATATATCCTTGTGCCGTAGCTATGGGCTCGTTAGTATCATTACTATCCTTCTAAAAGGGTGGCTTTGGTATTTAATATCCCATGAAGGTTGACATATCATTAAACTAAGTAAGCAAGCACAAAACAACATACCTAATATTAAAGAATATTCTTTCCTTACTTTCAAAGGTTAGTTATTTTCCATTTGTCATAACTAAATATTCCATTATTTTTTTTATATTGTTTCTTTTTTACTTTTACAACAGAGTAATTTGGAGTACCACTTCATTGACACTACTCGTAGCTCCACTCAGACCCGGAGTGAAAGTACTCCCAAGAGTCCTATCTATGAGTGGAATAATACTTTTTATTTATATTAAATTGAATTATTTGTATTAGGTAGCAGCCCTAAGCATTCAAATGTGAGCAAACAAATAAACTGTGGTTCGTTTAAAAAATCTACCCGTCAACTGTTCACTTAAAAATCCAATATATAATCAGGGTTTGGCATTAAACAACCATGAAAGGTAGATATATCTTTAAACCAAATAACCTAAACAGACTTTACTTAATTTTTATTGCAAACGCACAAAAACTCTCCAACAAACGTCTCTTCCGACTATCTTCAAAGACGGCGATAATAATTTGTGAAGTTTGTTCATCTGACCTTGAAAAGTCTTTGTTCTACGAAGAGGAACAGGAAAAAAACATTAACAAGATCAAAGTTAAGTTAGGTCATTTATTTTTAAGCGCGACTCAATCGTCTTTGCATTCACTCTTAAGAGGAGAGACTTGGGGAGGAACGGAATAAATAAAACGAGAAAAAATAATTGCCTGAAAATGAAAAAAAAAAATAAATAAATAAACAAAACAAACCTTCGAACAAAAAAAAAATTCTGCTTTTTAAGAAAAATGAAAAGGTTGACTATTGATGAAAAAGTACAATTAAGACAATAGAAAAAATAGGTTTGCTCAGTTTGTCAATTATTATTATTTTCTTTTCAAAAGAGAATAAAATCGACAACATTTAGAAGCAAAAAGTTATGTTCCCGTGTACTGTAACAACCACACTTTTCACACTTTTTTTCCGATCTGTCTTTCTATGTATAAATCAATCTGTTCTGAGCCAGCCTTATTTTATCTATCTATCTATCTATCTATCAATCTCAGCCTGTTGATATATGTCTACTTCTCTCTCTGTTTTTCTCACTCAATATCTATCTATCTATCTATCTCTCTCTATATATATATATATCCTGTTTGTTCATTTGATTCCATTCATCAATGTATCTGACCGTAGTAGCCTGTTCATCCCTCTCTCTGTCTCTCTGTCTCAGTCTCTGTCTGTCTGCTGTCTGTCTACTATCTATCTATCTATCTATCAGCATTTTGATATATCTCTCCTCCTCCTCCTTTCTCTCTCTCTCACTCTCTCAATTTTTCTCAACTGATTAAAATGTTCCAAATGTAACCATCATGAAAATAAGAATGTTGTACTTTGTTATTTAACAATCTCTTTAGTCGTATTCTAGTTAGGCATTGACAGTGTAAGATTTGGGATTCTCCAGCCAAAGTTCAGTTTTTCTGTGGTTTATTCATTTAAAGTCGTATCAACTTCTTGTTTATTTATGCCCAAAATTGATTAATTTGTAAGTGTTTAGATGTAATCATAATTATGTTGTCGAATCTCATTTCTGTATAATCATTTGTTTACAAGCAATTATATTTCTATATTAGTTATATTTCTACGTTAGTATTCCTGCTTAACAGCAATAATTTGCAAGCAATTACATTTTTCAGTTTTAATAATCATATTTAATCAATTTTAATGATTACATATTTCAGTTTTAATAATCCTTATCAAAAATATCTCTTCAAGTAGCACTTATAATATTTAAAGATTTTGATTGTGTTTCTATAGATTTTTAAAATTTTTTTGCAAATGGTCAAAGGAAATCATATATCCCTATCAAATAGAAAAAAAATAAACATATACTTTTAAGCCATAGATGGGGCTGTAAAGGATACAAGCCCTTAGTGTCAGAGCGAATCTCGGAGTAATACAAGAAAGAGGTACGACACATTACCCAGAGCTCAAGAATTGCAGCCTGACTACTTGGTGCAATTAACTGTCATTACCAGGTTGCCCTTTTTGAGTTCATTTTTATAATTGATGTCTGATAACATTGGGTTAAATTTAGCTGCTTAAATTTTTTCTTATTACATAAGAATACTTGATACCATATAACCATGGTTTGTGTAAAAATTGTTCGTATCAGATACGAATACTTGACGTCATATAACTATTTGGTAAAAAAAAAAAAAAAACCTTTAAGGAACACCAACAAAGAATGTTTACATAAACGTGCAATATACAGACTTCCCCAACTTTTAGTCTAAAATAACCCCAGAAAGGTTGAGATGTCATTAAAACCAATTTGTTAAACAGTTTTGTAACTTAATATAGGATGACATGATATCAGATATCTCTAAATTATTTGTATTAAGAATAATTACTTTATTATAATTGGTCGCTAGAAATCATACAACTGTGTGCAAAGAAAACACTTTTAATAAATGAGATAATTACTTGAAACCAAATGATTTTTTGTATTAGACAGGAAAACATGAAAGCGTACAACAGTTAAAATGTATTTTAAGGTTTAGTTTGCTTTGCTTTCCTTTTAAGGTACATCAACCGTTGTTGGTTATTCAATGCCAAATCCTCTTAATACATATATATTACATATATATGATTTGGTTTGGTAAGGTTTTATGGCATATCATCCGTTGTTGCTTATTAAATGCCAAATCCTCTTTATACGAGGATCATTAAATAAGTTTCCAGATTTTTTCGTATTTTACGGCATTTTTATTGATAGTACACACACGAAACTCTAGTCCCCTTCAAAGTAATCTCCTTCGGCTGCAGTGGGCTTGTTGTACCGTTCCAACAACTTCTGGAAGACCCCATCGAATTCCTCTTAGGTGAGCGTGTCAATGACTTTCGTCACAGCCTCTTTCATCTCCTCAATTGTCTCAGAACGACAGTCTCTGATCTTAGGGAATAACCAAAATTCACAGCGAGCAAGGTCTGGACTATAGGGACGGTGAGGAAGTGTCTTGATGCTCAGCTTGGTCAAATAGTCTGTGACAAAGATGGAGTTGTGGACTGGTGTATTGTCCTGGTGGAAATGCCACTGACCTGATTTGAAGAGTGTTGGCCTCTTCCCAAAAGAATCTCCTCCTGAACTCCCTTAAAACCTCAACATAGTAACCCTAACACTAACACTTCGGCCAATCAACTCTGCTGTATTGACTTCCTTACTCCTCCCACCCCTCTCATCATCCCTCACAAACTCCCTGGCTTCCTTGAATCTCTTATGCCATTCAAAAACTGATGCTCGATTCATGCAGGATGGTCGAAAAGCAGTCTGAAGCATTCCATACGTTTCTGTCATTTTTTCCAAGTTTAGAACAGAATTTTATTGCATATCGTTCTTCTAAAGTGTCCTCACGTCCAGATTACATTTTTGAAATTCACCAGTTGTGACAATCAGGCTTTAGTAGGGTGTATTTCAATTGCTGCTGTAGTAGTTCATTTGAACCTGAAATCATTAGAAATTAGTCAGTCATCTCATAATATGTATAGCAATAACATACTGAAATTTCAAGAGTCTACGGCAATTTTAAATGCCTGTACAAAAGAAAGCGTCTGGAAACTTATTGAATTCACCACTAACATACATATATTTAATATATATGATTTGTTAACACATCTTGTTAATAACGTTTTAAATGTGTCTAACCTCAAGTTTTTGTACAAAGTTAAATGGTTCCACTTATTGTTATGTATTACTAACAATTCAATTAAACATCAGCCATTTGTTTACACACAGTAATATAATCGAAGAGTTTTACTTCAAACAATACAATTGAGTGTGTGTCATTCGTTTGCGCTCAGTTTAAATAATCAAACAGTTCTATTAAACCCATTGATAGAAACCATATTAGGTGCTGCCACTCAGGGCTAGACTGGACCTGGAAGTGATGTCAACGAAGGGGTTCTCCATATTCTCCAAAGTTCCGGCATTACGAGAGCTTCACAGTCGGATGGTTTAGTGTCATATAAAGAATACTCTTTGGGGTGGGGGGTCTTACCGCTCTGCAAATATGCAAACGGTGTATTCTACAGCCCTAACCGAATGGGAGCTTATCATTTTTTAGATTATAATATATGCTATAATATAATTGAGTGTAAAAAATCTATTAAAAAACAACTAAAGAAAAATATAATAGGAATGTATGATGTACGCATTTCTCTCACCCTAAGGTTGGAAATAATCCCCTAACGTGTTGACATGCCATTAAAATTGATCAATCAATTATTTTATTTGTTCCTCTTGTTTAGGATGACTGCGTTCATAAAAAGAAAACAGAATAAGAATATTTTGGGTAGGAGTAACCTTTTCTCCCAACTCCTACTGCATAATAATAATATTTTTTTTAAACTCACACGGAAGCAGTCATTCTGCTGAATAGAAAAAAAACTGTTTTGTTTTTGACAATATGCTACAACCCACCGAGCTTTTGTACTTCTTATATTTGCAGTAGCGTTTGTGAATGTAAATAGTAGGCAGATTACTTTCGGAGCTTCCTGCATTTACCATAGTAATAAACCAATATTTTCATAAAAGTGTTTACAGTGTGTTGGCAATAATCGTCGTACTTTCATTGTGGGGAATATTTTGTAGCAATTTGATAAAAAAAAAAGGCGGATATTTTGTGTATCAATGATGTCGTACGCCATCTACAGGCAAAGGAACGCTTGAAGCAAGTCAAATTTTCCAATTTGATCTTTTACTGATAAAATAACAATACAAAAAAAAAATGAAACTTTCTTCCTACACTTCGATTTCCCAACAGGAGGCATAATCTTTTTTGTGCAATAGACTAATTGAAAAGATGAAGAGAAAGGGTGCATTTGGAAGTTTCTTAATTTACAAAGATCTCTGTCATTAAAAAAAAGCAAAGGAAAAAGAACTATACCAAAATAAAAAGGTAATAATAAAAAAATATATTTTTTATCCAAAAGAGCACAAATAACCAATTTAAAAACCAAAAGAACAAAATTGATTACGTTTCATTTTCTTCTTTCCAATTCGCAATTTTCTTTAAATGAGATATAAAATTGCGTCTCTAACCTCCCTAAACATTTTCATTCAAATTATTTTCTGCAATAGTTTCAGGGAACAAAAGTCTTGTGCTTTCTTTAAAATGATTCTCTCAAGAAGACAACGAGAAGCACAAACTCTCTATCTCTTACACAACTGACATCTATCTTTTTGTACGTTAATTTGGCGTCACTCCAGTGCAATATGGTGGCTCAGGCGTAGTGTTTCAGCTCCGTAGTCGAGGTTCGATCCCCAGTGGGGGAGATAACGGTATACTCTACTGATGTGACCTAATAAGGTTGAAACAGCTGTCCAGAGTTTCCGTGTGTCAGGCGTAGGTGTGAGCTGGATTTTCTGGTCATGGTTATTCAATTCACTATATAATCCCTTTACTTAAAAAAATGTACATCTATCTTTTATTTTTGGTGAGATATTAGATTTTGACGGTTGAAGCATAAAATTCTCTGAGATTATTTGTTTGGTTGGTTTCTTTGTTTGATGGTAGATCAACTTTCGTAGGACAATGAATGACAAAAGCATCCTTGGAGAAAAAATGTAATTGTACTATGTAACCCATAGTTAGAGAGATAAAGGTGTTTATACCTTTCCTAATAATAAGAATCCGAAAACTAACACAACAGAACGATTGGAGTTCAAACTTGTTTACTAGAATGTGACCATACAGCTCGTTAGCCACTACGCCACAGAGAATTCCCCAGCAAAATATATATATGTGGTGGAACTTAAAAAAGGATAGTGCTTGATCCCCAATATATATATATATATATATATATATATATATATATATATATATATATATATACAAGGCATAAAGCACTATCCTTTTTTAAAAATTACATGTTTTTCATGACCTTTCTAAATTCTCTTTTTCCACGGAGGTTAAGATAACCTTTTTCCAGCCATTGATACTTGACTACGTTTCATAAAAGAATGGTTGGTTGGTTGGTTGGTTGGTTGGGTTTTATGGCATATCAACCTTTGTATGTTATTTAACGCCAAATCCATTGTTAGGCAAATAAGTAGTCAAATTCCAAACAATTCAGTTTAGCATGAGCACACTGTTTAATTGACCAAAAAGTTCTATATCAAACTATTCAATTTATTCAAACAGTTCTAATTCAGCTAATTCGCTTCAATATAAGTACATATTTTGTTTACATACAGTTAAACGTGAAAACAGTTCTATATTAAACAATTCAGTTTAGTGTAAGTAGAGTTTCAATGTCGAAAACAGTTCAATTTCAAACAATTCAATTTAGGATAAGCACGCCGTTTAAAATATAATTACAGTTTAATTGTCAAAAACATTTCTGTTTCAAGAGATTCAGTTTAGTAACTCAGTTCTAATCAAACAATTCATAAGTATGCATTTTAATTCTATTTAAGCCATAGATAGGGCCCTATCAGGTGCTACCATTCCGGGCCAGAGTGGACCTGGGATCAATGACAATGAAGGGGTGCTCAGTATTTCCCAAAGCCCCAGCATCACTGGAACCTCACCATCAGATTGTTTAGTGTCATTTTCAGGACTCTAATTGGGGTGAAGGTTACCCCTTTGCAGAGGTGCAGTTGGTGTATTCTATAGCCCAGGCCGACTGGGCAATATAAAAGAATGAATATTTCCTTGAACAATATAATTTTTGATTGTGTGTTATGAAGTTTTACATATTCTGAACAGTTCTTGAATGGTGATCGAGGAGCAATCTTGCTCTTTTGTTGAGAAAATTGTCACCCGAACTTGGATCTGAAATGTTAAGGAATGATATCACGGAGACATTCTTTAAGGGTCACATTTCGTTTACGGGGATATCTCTGAAAAGTATAAAGGGAATGAATTTTTTTATAACAAGAAAAAAAATTTCCTCTTTTATTCTCAAGTACACACGAAGACTTATATTAAATCGTTCAGTCTTAAAAATATCAAATTGTGATGGTTGAAGCATAAAATTTTACAAGCTTTGTAAGGACGAACTCATAAGTGACGTTTTTCTAAGGACCTTATCTCACGGACGATCAGATGTTGGACGACCATCTAGAACCTACCTGCAACAGCTCTGTATGGACACAGGATGTCCGGAGAATCTGCCAAATACGATGAACGTTAGAGACGAGAGAGAGAGTCGAGGAAACTTGTGCAAGCGGTACGACAAGATGATGATGATGATGATGATGATTTGTATGTTGAGATAAGGTTGGCTCTGCGTTTGGTGAACTTGTCAGTCTGTTTTCAATTCATACCGATCGTTAGAAAAATAGTTTTAAATAAAGCAAAGTAATTTATCAAATTAAGATGCAAGATAGTTCCGCTCGTATTGAAAAAATGGAAGTGGTTTAGTAAAGGAAAAAAAAATCAGCCTAATTACAAAAGTCATTAATCTCCCTCAAGATGCATTCCGGTAATTACAATGTTACCATTTAAGGAAAAAGTGTTGTAACTGCCTTCAATCAGTTCTCACTATATGTTGATTGGTCTAAACAGTTACCAAATGGTGATTACGGAGCCATTTTACTTTGGTTTTGTCAGTTTTTATGTCATATCTGCGCTCGTAAGTTATCTAATGCCAAATCCTCTTTATACATATTTTTGAAAATATATGATTTGGTTTGGTCGGGTTTTATGGCAAATGATTCCTTGTAGGTTATTTAATGCCAAATCCTCTTTATGTATATTGTATATCAGTTGTAAGCGCAAATTTTGAAGACAGAATTTTAAAACGAGCCTTGACGAAATTGTTTACCCACAGCTAAGTAGCTATGCGCATGATTATAAGTCATTAATTTGAAGTTAATTGTATTTTTAAATAGGTCAGGGCTAGTTTGTCTATACACGAGTATTACTATGTTTGGCACACAGTTAAATAGTTACAAAAATTATAACATGAATAGTTCAATTTATTATTAATCATTTGTTTGCACTCAATCAAATAGTTTCTCATATTGCTATCTATAAATAGTTCTATTTGCACATTTTATTTGCTTTATTTTATTTGCACATTTTATTTGCTTAGGGAAACTAACAATTCTACTTAGGCACACAGTTAAAGAGTATATCATCATTATCATCATCATGTTACGCCATCAGCACGGATCTCCTTGACCCTCTCTCGCCAGCCCTCTCTATCGTCCATCGCTTCCGGCAGGTCCTCAATGTCACATTCGATACGACACAGAGCTGTTGTATGTAGGTTTTGCTAGTCATCCTGCCTTTGATCGTCTATGTGCTGGGGTTCACAGGAGTACGTCACTTAGGGATTCGTCTCCACTTCTCTAGCAGTGTCCTGCATGTCAAGCTCGTCTAACTTGGATAGTTTTCGTGATGGGTAGTAAGTGGTCGTACCGCTGCAGCTTTGTGGGTTGCTGCCTCCTGAACTTGTTCAATATTGCTCGCAGCATACTTGTGTAGTTGCCGTCAAGCTTTTTCTCTATTCGTTTGGTTAGCTTCCATGTAGTGCATAAATACTACAGTATCGAAATGACCGCTGCCAAGAAAAAAAAACTGCGTTTTCTTTTATCGGTCAGGTCTGACCGATTAAATATTACCGATAGTCCATCGATAGCTCAGCATGCCTTTGCTAGTCTCGTGTTGATGTCTTGCTAATCATCACTGTCGAAGCATTGCTATGTATCCCAATCAATTCAACTGAAACATCAATTAGTTGTTTATACAGTAAAATGATCAAGCAGTTCTACTTCAAAAAATTCAATTTAGGACAAGTAATTTGTTTGGTCTCAGTTTAAATGTCAAACAGTTTAAATATCAAACAGTTCAATAGATAGGAATCTATCAAGTGCAACCACATTGGGTCAGAGTAGGCCTGGGAGCAATGTCAATGAAAAGGTTCCTCACATTCCCCAAAGTTCCAGCAGTACTGGAGCCTGATCATCTGATTTATTTTAGATTCATATCAGGACACTCATTGTGGGACGGGTCTGACTCTTCGGTAGAGATGCAGTCGGTGTATTCTACAGCTACAGGAGACTGGGTTCTTTAACCTTGGTGTGGCAATCAATCTATGAGGACTACTCTGAATTTAAACCTTTTAAATGGCGCAGAAAATTGATCTTGTATTTTATCCTGATATGAATATTTTCTCTAAAAAGACAATTGAATTACACTTTGTATAATAAAATCTTTGTTTATTGGCATATCAACCTTCGTAGATTATATAATGCAAAGCCACTCTTGTTGAAGACAGCTCTATTTAATCCATGGCTTGGGAAATGAGGGGGTTCATACCTTTCTCAACAGTATTAGTTAGAAAGGGAATATCTTTGAACAAAATGAGTTTGAACTCGCTTACTTGACGCTTTCTCGTGATTAAACTGCTACCCTACCATTACTCCCCCTTAAGAAAATATGAATCCTCCAAAATATATTTTCATCAATAACTAATTTGATAATTAGAGATATATTTCTCATGCACACACAAGGTCCTGTCATAAATGACCGTCTTCCACCACCTGACTCTGGTGGTTGTCTGTGTGACCGACAAAAAGAGTCAGTCATGGTGGGTGCGAAAAACAATCGCACTCGTGAATTGGGGACTTTTGAAAAGGGATAGTTTGTAATTGGCAGAGTGACAAGAAACAACTTAAATTTCGAGGCAAGAAAACAGCCCCACAGTTACTGCTGGGCTTCAGTTTACTAGACAATAGATATTTTCTTTAATAACTTAAGAATGCAGCTGGATGTCTTTTTCTTTTCGAGAACGGTCAAGAAGGAAGCTGCAACATCGATTGTAAAGTAAGTGATACCTTTTCTATCATTAAGTGTCTGACATTCTCCTTTCCCGAGGTCAACTTTACGATGTCTCCTCATCTTGCCTTTGTCTCCAGGAAACTGCTTCGAAGTCTCAAAACCCCACAATACAGAATGATAATCTCTTAGTCCTTGCTGTCATCAAAAAAAAATTTTTTTTGCAATTATTTTACTTTAACTATGAAACCTTAAATTTTCTAATGAAAATTATTATTACCTTTACTTCAAATATAAAATCTTACGATCAGTTCACATCCTGGACTGTTTGCATTTCACATAATGCTAAAAATTTTGAGAAAGTTACGAATACGAATATTATCTTTCCAGCGATAGAAGGGCTCTGGTATGAAAACGAAACTAAGTAGATGAAAACGTGTCCATACAGCTGTATGGTTGCATCACTTGGACGCTGACTACGTGTATAGGGAAAAAGCTAGACGGTTATTGCACAAGGATGCTGCGATATAGTTTAAATTAATCCTGGAAGCAACCTTCCACAAAATTGCAGCTAGACGGCCACCTACCACGCATCACGAAGACCATCCAAATTAGACAGACGAAATGTGCGGAACACTGCTGGAGGAACTTGAACGAACTCAAAAGTGAAGTTCTCCTGTGGACACCTTCATACGGACGTGCAAGTGTGGGACGACCAGCTAGAACTTATCCTATTTACCCAACCCCTCCGCTAGGGCAGGATATGACACAAGGTCAATTTTTAAGCGGGGTTTATCAGGTTTGAATTCAGAGTTTTTCATCTCCTAGACTAGTTGCCTCTCCCAGGCTGAAGAACCTAGTCTGACCTACTATTTACCCATAGCTGGAGGGAGAATAATTGGATTCATACCGTTCCCAAGGGTATTAGTGCTATGTGAAATGCAATCAGTCTCGTCCAGGATTTGAACTCGTGTCGCCGTGTCCTTTTCCTACGGGCACCTCCACCAGCTAGAACTTATGTACAACAGCTCTGCACGGACATGGGATATAGACTGGAAGACATGCCGGAAGCAATGGATGATATAGGCAAGTGGCGAGAGAGAGACAGAGACAGAGAGACAGAGACAGAGACAGAGACAGAGAGAGAGAGAGAGAGAGAGAGAGAGAGAGAGAGAGAGAGGGAGTTAGGACAAACCGGGATGAGGATGATGATGAAACTTTCCTTAAAAATTGTTGGTAAAAACATAAAATCTTAAAATCAGACAGGGAATAATGTTTATGCTATATTTTAGTTCAGGTATAAAATTTGTCCAAAAGGTAAGGGTCAGTGTCTGATAGACCATTAGACTGAGCTGTCAATCGCAAAGATTATCGCCTTTTGTCACAAATTTTGAAATATAAGGAACTCCAGTGAAAATCAAATGTATGATCGCTTGTCTGTTTGATCATTCAACGATGAAAGGCATCCATAAAAATAATCCCAGCTTAGATCTTGGCACAAGGCCTCCAGAAAAAAGCCATCTAGAGAGGATCTCTCATTTCAAAGATCAAACCGATTATGTTTGAAATTTAATTTTACTATAACAAAAAAAAAAAAAAAAAGAAAAAAGAACAATATTATTCATTCTATTTTTTACCCTGTCGGCTGTGGCTGTAGAATACACCGAATATCTCTCTGCAATGGTGTAAGACACCCCGCAACGTGTGTCAAAACAATCTGATGGTGAGGTTCCATTAATATTGGAGATTTGGGGAATGGGAAGTACCCCTTTATTGCAATCGGTCCCAAATCCACTCTGGCCCGCTGTGGGTCTTATCTATGGGTCAAATAGAAGTAAACTGTGTACTTATGTTCAATTTTTTGAAGGAGAACTGTTTTGACATTGAAACTGTGAACTTCTGCTAAATTGAATTATTTGAAATTGAACTGATTTTTTTACTTTGCGACTGTGTACTTATACTCAACTGAATTGTTTGAAATAGAACTGTTTTGACATTGAAATTGTGTAATTATACTAAACTGATTTGTTTGAGATGGAACAGTTTATATGTATGAAAGCGGATTTAGCATTATTAACCTACAATGGTTGATTTAACATCATACCAAACCAAACCAAACCATTCTATTTCCTTATCATTACGTTATTTTGAAGATGATATCTTCCAAATGTTTGCCCATACGAGCCTTAAACACTTGAACATTATTTTGGAGTTGTAGAGTTCTCGCCGAATAATTGCCGCTGGGACTGCTTCGATTTCCAAGAAGAAGAAAATATCCCAGGTTGCAAGTTGTCGACATAGCGTGTTTAGGAAGTAATTATAAAGAGATAAATCTGGTATGCGAGCAAAGCCACGTAGTGAGATGAAACACCCCGGAAACACACGAAGTTCATTGTCGCACGACAGGATGGCAAACTAAATCCTATGACTTCTACTGCACAAGCCATACTTCATTCAAGTCTCATCATGAAGTTACATATATATATTTACCCAATTTCTCCACACGAAAGATATGAAACAAGTTCAGTTCTAAGCGGAGTTTAACGGTTGTGAATTCGGAGTTTTCTTCGTTAAAATATGTAAAAAAAAAAATAATAGACTTAAAACTGACAAAATTATCGAGTTATAATTGTTTGGTTTGGTTTGGTAGCATATCTACATTGTTCGTTATATAATGATAAATCCTGTTTTTACATATATATTAAATATATAATTTGTAAAAGAAATTTTTGGATACACGTATCTAAAGGATCTAACATTTCTCTTTCTAAAAATGTAATTTAGCTTAAGTCAATCTAGTTAAATAGTTCCAAGTATTGCTATGTATCACTAACAATTCTATTAAACATCAGTTATTTATTTACACAGAGTCACATGATCAAACAGTCCTATTTCTAACAATTCAATTCAGCATTAGTCTTTTTTGGCACCCAGGTTAAATGTCAAACAGTTCTATTTAACCCATAGAAGGGACCCTATCAGGTGCAATCACTCCAAGCCAGAGTGGATCTAGGAACGATTGAAATAAAAGAGTACACCACATTCCCCAAAGCTCCAAGAATAGAGCCTTTTTATCAGATAGTTTATTGTCATATCTAGAACACTTATTGGGAAGGATTTACCCCTCTGCAGAGATACAGTCACGTTATAATGGAAGTAATTCTGTGACCACTTGGCATGTAATAATTCGAGAAGGATTGTATTGCCATTAAAAAGATATCAATCAATGAATCATTGTCTGACGTGAAATAACACTGATAAAATTTATAAGACGTGTATCAGCATTTGAATTTGTTTAATAATTTTTTTTTTGTTTTCAATTTTGAAATCTGCTTTAGTTGCAGAATATAAATTGGTTACTGGGTATGTTCGACTGAACTTTTGACATAAGTTATAAATTGCATCTATAATTATGAGGAAAGAATTTTATAGAATCTTGTGTGTTTGATTAAAAGTTCACAAATGATAGAAACTAAACAGCGCTAGAAGCACATTCGTAAAAATATTAACAAGTTTTGGTTATTTTCCTGAAACAAATTTTGAACAGAAATACAAAATGTATATGCAATTAAACTTCTAACACACACACACACACACACACACACGCACACACACACACACACACACATATATATATATATATATATATATATATATATAGTACTATATTCTGTATATACATGCGTAAAGAGAATTTTAATTGCATATATAATTTATATATCTGTTCAGATAACTTTTAAAGTAACAAACAAAATTTTGTATTGCAGAATGTATATATATATATATATATATATATATATATATATATATATATATATATATATATATATATATATATATTCTGCAACTAGCTTTCAAAGTCTAGCAAATGCAAATTTGCGCAAGTTAGGATAAAAGTATTCGTGCCTAGATGTAACATCTGTCCATTGCAGGATTAATATTTTCTTTTACAAAATATCATGCTCGAAACAAGGTTGACAGACATCATACATACACATTCACACACGCGTGTACACGCAGTCATACAGGCACACACCTAAACTAGCACACACACACACACATATACACACACACACATACATACATATATATATATATATATATATATATATATATGTATCTGATTCGAATGAAGTATTCTTAGGCAGACCAAGATACTCTAAAAGAATGTAAGCGAATTAGGTTTAATTCTTTAAAACGGTCCTTCTGGTGGTTCGCACACTTTTTCTGTAGTTCATGATGTGCGTGGATCCCATAGGTAAAAACAAATCATCCAAAACTAACATCCTACCACAATATGAACTTTTCAGGTCATTCTCATATATATATATATATATATATATATATATATATATATATATATATATATATATATATATATATATATATATATATATATATATATATATATATATATATATATATATATATATATATATATATATATATATATATATATATATATATATATATATATATATATATATATATATATATATATATATATATATATATATATATATATATATATATATATATATATGTTGGAGAATGGTATACATACATATATACGAAAGTTAGCTGAAAGGTTATTTATATATAAATCCGACGGGGGTAAAATCAATCGGTGTTCGATCCCAATTTGAAGCATCTTGTGTGTCTTGCAATACTGAAGAGTTGTGATCCAACGAAACAGTCTGCAGGTACAATACATATATATATATATATATATATATATATATATATATATATATATATATATATTTATTGAATACGAATAATTGTTCTGTAGTCCTTTTTTTAAGCAGAAAAGTGCTTCCTATACACACAAATAAAGCAGAAAAAAAAACTAAAACTAATAAATTGTTTTCTCATCTCCGCATGTCAATTAGTTTCATGTATTCAGAAAGAAATAATCAATCTTCAGATGAAAGAGTCATGTTTTTTTTTCTAAAGAGTGTACTTTTTTCCAAATACATGAAACAACAGTCATGACAGTGACATGAAGAGATTAGGAAAAATATGCACGAGTGTGTGTATGTGTGTGTGTGGATAAAAAAAATAAATATACGCACACACACACACACACACACACACACACGTATATATATATATATGTATATATATATACGTGTGTGTATTTGTGTGTGTATGCGTGTGTGTGTAAGTGTGTGTGTGTGTGTGTGAATGTTTTATTCAATGGGACAGACACTTCGAGTTAGCCTATTTTATCTCTATATAAATCATTTGATTAATAGATTATATGAATTTGCGAAGGCACCGAATGTTTCCCAAATACTTTTAACCTCATGTGGAGCCGTATTAGAAGGTGTGAATGATGAAATGACGAGCAGATACATTTACATAAAGAGTGGGGGGAAAATAAGAGTGAAAATAATTTACTATTCCTAAGGCAAATCTTTCACCAATTCTCCCTCTTGTCGGTACTAAAATTATTTCCTTACATAAATTCACCTCCCACTTGTTCTTCCTCCAACTATTAATATCATTGTATATGACTCGAGACTGAGTCATTTTATTTTTGAATATGGCTCCAGTTGGGGCTGAAAGAAATAAGGAAACATCCGGCACCTTCCTCCGTTCATTCAATCTAAATTTCAAACGACTGATATTAAAACCTGAACAGATCAGAGATAGATTTTGCAGATACGAACTATTTGTCCTATTTAATCAAACATGTTTAAAAGAGAAAATAATGCATATATATACATATATGCAGAGAGAGAGAGAGAGAGAGAGAGAGAGAGAGAGAGAGAGAGAGAGAGGTGACATAGATAGATGGAAGGATAGATTTTGCAAATAAATACTGTAATTGACGTTATTTTAATTTCTATTAGCAGCGGATGTATCAGCCTTGAGGGTTAAAACTTGGCGTTACACCACTGCATATAAATACAAAAAAAAATACGGACATGCTGACAAAACATTTCGACCCTTTCCGTTTGGCTCTGTGGTTTTCTGTCAGTGTGTCTTTTGCCATCTGTCAGTCTGTCAATCTGTCCTTCTTTCTCTCTCTCTCTATATATATATATATATGTATATATATATAAACGGAAAAAACTGTTTTAAGTCAATAGATTTCCTTGGTTTATACAGAAAAGTATAAAGCAATATGGAATAAAACAAAACAGACAAAAAGTATTTTAACTCAGTGTTTCATGTGAGCATGTTTTGTAAAGTGAATTACACACATAAACACACACTCACATATATATATATATATATATATATATATATATATATATGTGGGGGGGGTGTTGCCATTGACAGTTAGAGTTTTGCTATATCACAAGTCTTCAGGGTAGTTTGGTTTGGTTTCTTTGTTTAATTGCATATCAACCTTTGTGGGTTATTTGATTCCAAATCCATTCTCCTAGAAGAAAACTAGTGGTAATATTCAACCCATAGCTGGGAGGATAGGGGGTTCATACCATTCCCAAGGATATTTGTCCAAAAGTGAACGTAATAGCGCGACTGGAATATGAACTCGCTTACTACGATTCCACAGTCCATCGCTTTAACCACTACACCACGAGGACACCCCGTCTTCAGTGTGGCTAGACAGACGAGAAACTTCAAGTTGAGATCGAAACTCCTTTGACTTTATGTCAGTCTGATATTCTATTTCAAAACTATCGTCCCTCAATCTGAGCGAAGGAATTTTTACCTACATCTTCATTTACCTATAAACTTATCGGCAACCAGATTGCTCATTGCATGA
The DNA here is from genome assembly GCA_963585895.1 of Sepioteuthis lessoniana. Taxonomy (NCBI): domain Eukaryota; kingdom Metazoa; phylum Mollusca; class Cephalopoda; order Myopsida; family Loliginidae; genus Sepioteuthis; species Sepioteuthis lessoniana. Next base: position 41,124,044 of record OY757930.1, read on the forward strand.
GAAGAACTTTGCATATACACATATGTAGTCACCGACAATTCCCCACTTGAGTGCTCAACCCACGGAGCGGTGGAAGAGGAAATAATATTATAGATAACTTTAAAAAAATCATGTATCCATATGCAGAAAGACCTCAAATTCAATATTAGCAAATAATTTTGTATAAAAAATGAACAGACAATTCCAGAATTTTTATCATTAAGGGTTTTCGGACTATTTACTTCATCTTTATTGTTATTTCCAAAACATTTCGGCCGATATGTCCTCCCGCCTTCTTCAGGTGTTTGTCGGACTCGGGAACCTTCACGGAACTTCGAACTACGTCCTTTATTGGATCCACGGGTGTCGCCTGTTCTGATTCCGTTAGCCATAACCGGGTACAAATGTTAAGTTGTAAAAAAAATCTGAATATGAGCACAGGTAAAAAATCATACATAATAGTAGTAATTATTGTCAAGAAAATTGAGTTTATAAGTCCCAAAAATTGTCTAGCAGGACACATAGCGTAACGGTTATAGGCGTTGGTTCCCTAAGATTCTAAGAAGACAATCATCTGGAGGTTGCAAGTTCAATCATCACTACAGGCGAGTAACAATACAGGAATACTTAACACTTTGCTGAGATGTAATCAGTGTATTCTAGAGCCCCTGTCGACTGTATCAGATTATCATCATAAGAAATAGACATGGTCATCAGGGTTCAAATCCTGGGTAAGGTCGTATGCAATTGACATAGTGGTATTAACCTTTGGAAAAGTGTGCATCTATTCTAAGTTTAAATAATGGGGCCTATTAGAATCTTAAATCAGTCTCTATCGGTCTAGTAGAAGGTATACTCTACTTTCAAACTTCCGTTAAAAAGATTGACCTTGTGACTCCTCCTGTTCATTTTTAAGCCTGGGTAAATATATATACCAAAGAAGCCAGTTATCGGATTAGGGAGTCCCTATTTCTATTGAGCTATTGTTCAACTCAAAATATCAGGCTTAGAATATATAATAAAACTCTTTGAGCTCAAAATATTGACTTTACGGGTTTAAGCAGCATCGAATATTCACCATCAGAAATGAGGGCTTGGATGGAAATAGCAGGTCTTTACAAAGTGCTATTTGAAATTTCGTTAAGTGCGTGTCACAATTGGAAGGGAATGCGAATTTGTAAACCAATGTGTAAACAGCTCGGGGATAAAGGACCAAGGTGAAGATTCCTTTCTAAGTGTCATATCCAACTCCACTGGAAAAATTCTCTATTGGTGTAACCGTATTTAAAAAGCAAGAAATATATAAAAAAAAAATTATAAGATAAAAATCAACAATCGAATTCTCTCAAAAAATTTGGTTTGAGGACATGCGAGTAGGCTTACATGGAGAAAACATTTTAGAAATGTGAGTCGTTAAGTTGGGATTTGTAAACGTTGATGTAATGACGTAGTCAATAGGATTCATATTTGAAAAAAAAAGAGTTAATAGAAATACTATTTTTTTTATTGCTTGTTTGGATTTTATGATTTATCAACTTTTGCAGGTTATATATATGATTTGTAAACACATTTTGTGTTGCATATTGACCTTTGACAGAGCGGTCAATTAGGCATTTCTCGAACAGGATGCACCTGTGTAAAGAGGCGGAAGCAGATGCGTGGTTTGAGAGGGAGAAGGACGAACTGGGGAACGCGTAGGCGTTGCGAAATCATATATGCAGTCATACATGACAGATACGGTCAGTCAGGCTGTGGGCAGTCAGAATATATTCGGGCATTTAAAAGTTTCGGAGATCGCCCAGAGATGGGAGGTGTCCCTCCACCCCCAGCTAAGGAGCAGAAAAATGTTATTTGGGGTCTTAAGTATGGAAGCACAATGTGACTAAGAAGTTTTGGGTCAAGATAGCAGTCCTCCGTCTTTCTTCGACTTCATGTATCTCTCACACGTTAAGTCAACTTCAGACCCTGTCGAGAAATTTAGTTGAGAGATATATATCTATTTAAAAAAAAGTAACATACGTTCTTCCTTCATCATGGAATGGTCCATCTTTCAGCATTCATTAAAATTTAGTCCATAATTCATCATTCGTGTTAAGATTCATCATTCATCATTCATGTTAAGGTCCATCATTACTCATTCATTATATTATGGTCCATCATTCTTTAGACATCATTTTATGGCCCATCATACATCATTTATCATGTTATTGTCCATCATTCCTCATTCATCATATTATGGTCCATCATTCCTCATTCATCATTTTATAGTCCGTCATTCCTCATTCATTATTTTATGGTCCATCATTCCTCATTCATCATTTTATAGTCCGTCATTCCTCATTCATTATTTTATGGTCCATCATTCCTCATTCATCATATTATAGTCCATCATTCCTCATTCATTATTTTATCGTCCATCATTCCTCATTCATCATATTATAGTCCATCATTCCTCATTCATTATTTTATGGTCCATCATTCCTCATTCATCATATTATAGTCCATCATTCCTCATTCATTATTTTATCGTCCGTCATTCCTCATTCATTATTGTGTGGTCGATCATTCCTCATTGTTCATGTTATGGTCCATCATTCATCATTTATCATGCTATATAACATTTGCAGATAGCTTTTTATAGCGAACCCATTATTTTGCACGTGGTTAAATAGTTTCGAATGTTCTTTCTAATAGGAACAATTCTATTTATCATATATTAATTTTTCCACAGAGTTAAATGGGTTAAAGTTTTGCTTTTTGCCAGTAACAATTTAACATCACTCATTTTCCTCACTGGTAACAAGCTACAAAAATCAACATAAGAGTAAGACGTGAAAAGACATAGGGGAATTGAAATAAATAAAAAGGTGTTGTTTTACTGTATCGAAAATTTGTGAAGTGGATGCTGGTTGTTGGTTGTTTTTTTTTCGGCATATCAACCTTTGTCGGTTATTTAATGCCAAACCCTGTTTATTATATTAAATATAGTTTGTAAACACATTCTATCGATGACATTTTAAGAGAGCTTGAGCTGATTGTTTTTTCTTCTTCTTTTTTTTTTTTGCATTTTTTTGCATACTATTGAAATGTTTCAAGTATTTCTGTCCATCACGAAAAATTCATTTTTACTATTAATCATTGGTTTGCACAAAGCTAAATAGTTTCAAGAATGGCTATGTAACTGTAACAATTTATTTCATCATTAGACACTTGCTTGCACTCATGTAAATAGCTGAACATGATTTCCACACATTAAGAAAACAAAGTCAGCTCCGTTACGCAACCACAAAGAACGCAACATTGAGAAGATACTTTGGAAGAACCAAAATGACTTTCGGAAAAATCGATCAACGACATCACAAATTTTGACCATCAATTGGAGTCTAGAGATTGTACTTCCAAAAACCTAGAGGCAATATTATTATTTGTCGACTTCTCCAAGGCCTTTCACTCCATACAGAAAGGGAAGATGGAGCATTTACTAGTCGCCTATGGACTACCCAAAGAAACTGTCGCAGCCATAATGATGCTATTTAAAAAAGTAAAAGTCTGTTCTCCCTGGATGGAGACACAGACTACTTCGTCATTGGAGGAAGTATACCACTAGGAGTCACATTAGCCGCATACGTATTTATCATCTGCTTAAAGAACGTGATAATAACGTCTTTTGATAAAATGAAAAATAACGGTTTCAAGTTGGCAAAAGAAAGAAGCAGAAGATGCCCCACACAAACAATTACGGACGCGGACTTCGCCGATGACATAGCACTTCTGGCAAATACACCCGTCCAATCTGAAACCCTGCTACACAGTCAGGATCGAGCAGCTGCTGGCATAGGCCTTCATGTCAATGCACACAAGACGGAATATATGTGCTTTAATCAAATAAATGGTAGTTCTCTGAAACTAGTGGACAAGTTCACCTAAAAAAGAAGCAGTGTCAACTCAGACAGACATCAACACGCGACTTGCAAAGGTATTGATATCTACAATAGGCTATCGGTCATATGGAAGTCAGACATGACTGATAAAACAAAAGGTAGTTTTTTTCCAAGCTGCAGTCGTGTCGATACTGCTATATGGATGCACTACATGGACGCTAACTAAACGTATTGAGTAAAAACTTGACGGCAATAGTAATAGTTTGTATTAAAAAGAAAAGATCATAGCTAATACTATTTTCGTAACCCCTTCTTTATATTCATAATGTACGTACTATTATGGATAACTATAATATATACGCAACATATCACCAACAAAATACAAATTGTTATTGTAATCTAGCTCAAATCTCTTCCCAACATAAAATACCAACATTGTACAATATTCCATAGTAAATTATAATACAACATATCCCTACCCCATGATATATACTGTGATTCTGGCCTACCATACTACACTCGCTTAAATACGCTCACATATCATATATTTTCATTTCCCTCGACATACAATGATGATGCTTTTTTTCCTTAGTAATAATAACATACACATATAGAAATAAATAAAGAACTTTTCACGCCCACACTGTAGCAACATTTGGTACTTTGACGTCTCCCATCCGGTTAAAGAACGCGCTGAGCATGTACCTTCATATACACGTACACTATACACCACTTACATATACACACATAATAATTAGCAATTGTAACCCACAAACACACACATACACACACACACACACACTTGGTGACACACGTAAAGATTTCTACCCAATCCTTACGGTTTTTGGATCTATTTTTCGATTTTCGATTTATTCATTTCATTTCGTTATCTGCCTGAAGATTGTTGTTTGTAAAAACTTCATGAAACCAAAGATCGCAGACAAACTTCAATGGCATTAAATATATAAATCTAATATATATTTATTTATTATTACTATATTATTGGTCTAGTTGGTAGAGTGTTCGCCAATGGTCGGCGAGTCCTTGGTTCAATCCCAGGTCACGTCATGACTTTAAAAATGGTACTTGATACCATCTTGCTTTACACTCAGCAATATAAGATACGTATCAAGGGTAAACTCGAACAATCCAGGAAAAGGAGTAGCTCCCTTCCCTACACCATGGTGTTGTAGCTATTGAAAAGGGAGCCAAGTTTACTTGCTTTTATATAATAGGTCTACCCTTGACATTGAGCCCTCTCCAAATAATATCGCACTTGGGTCGTCACAAAGTGAATTTGTGACAACGAACACTGTAACGGTTATCAGTGATTTCATATTCAGGACACTTGTTGGAGAAATATTACCCCCGTGTATATATTCAGCTGGTGTATTCTACATGGGCCATAAGCTTTGTTTAGCTTGATACAAAGCAACAATTGCGGGGCACACGGTTAAAATCAAACTCACAAAAGAATCCACTAGATTATGCGTTTCCTTGGAATTATTTCTTTTTTATTGGCACCGAAGGATGTGCTTTGATTTCGCTTGGTTTCTACGTTTTAATTGAATACTAACCTTTGTGGGTTATTTAATGCCAAAGCTAACCTTTCACAATAATAGAAGTGGTGCTTTTTTTACCCATAACCTGGGGATAAGTATAAACCCTCTTATTAGATTACACATTATTATTTACAAAGGATTATTATTGTTGTTATTACTTGAAACTATGGCTGTATGCAGATTATTTATATTAAGAATAGTTACTTGAAGCAACTATTATTTACAAAGGATTATTATTATTATTGTTATTATTACTTGAAACTATGACTGTATGCAGATTATTTATATTCAAAATAGTTACTTGAATCTACAATTTTTTAGGATTATTATCATTAATTTGAAACCATATAACTTTGATCGGAGTCTCCGTGGTGGAGTCGGTAACGTTAGAAAGGACTGCAAGCAAAGTCGAACTCCAATCTCTCGGTTAATTGACTTTTCGGAGAATTTTAACTTGTCCCATTTTGTTAGCCAATTTCCGCCCACGCGATTTCCTCTTATAACTGCCATTGGAATGTGTCACTTCCTTCCGGTGCATCACTTTGAATGGCATTTTGGCCGGGTCGAAGGTCAAAATACAACATATATATATATATATATATATATTCTGGAAGATTTTGTTTATCCGTAATATGTCAAGGACAACAAGCATATTTGATATACAACTACCAAACTTGCTGTGCGTTCTTATCAGGCCGAGAAAAATGTTTTAACATTACTCGTTAGATTTATAAGATATTCTTCAAGCAAGAAATGAGAAGACAATATATTGCATAATTGCTTTGTTATGATGAATGAACCGAACAAAGACAATAATACTTAAATCGATAAATCTTTTATGTGTAATCTAAATTAAAAAGAGAACAAATATATGAAATGTAAACTATGAATTTAACCAATTGAAGACTAACCATCGTATGTCATTGATTTTTAGAACAAGGCAACACCTTTTAAGGGACCTCTCCCCCTGTGCAGAGGATACAGTCAGCAATTTCCTTGCAGCCTTAACCAGTATTGATATATATATTTTTTTACGTATCATTTATTACAAAACCTTATAACAACCAAACTGTAACTAGAAACAAGAAAAGGTAGCTGTCGAAAACTATCAAGGATCATTAAATAAGTTTCCAGCCTTTTTTTTTTTTCGTATGGGCGCATTTATTGATAGTACACACATGAAACTCTAGTCCCCTTCGAAGTAATCTCCAGTGGCTGCGATGTTCTTGTAACGTTCCAACAAATACTGCAAGGCACCATGAAAGTCTTCTTGTGTGAGCGTGTCACTGACCTTCGTCACAGCCTCTTTCATCTCCTCAATTGTCTCATAACGACAGCCTCTGAGCTTAGGGAAATAAGCAAAAGTCACAGGGAGTAAGATCTGGACTATAGGGAGGGTGACGAACTGTTTTGATGCCCATCTTGTTCAAATAATCTGTGACAACAGTGGAGTTGTGGACCGGTGCATTGTCCCAGTGGAAATGCCATTGACCCGATTTGAAGAGTTCTGGCCTCTTCCCAAGGAATCTCTTCCTGAACTCCCTTAAGACATCCACATAGTAACCCTAACTCTAACCCTTTGGCCAATAAACTCTGGTGTATTGACTCCATTACTCCTTCCACACCTCTCATTATCCCTCGCAGACTCCCTGCCTTCCTTGAATCTCTTATGCCACTCAGAAACTCATGCTGGATTCATGCAAGCTGGTCGAAAAGCATTCTGAAGCATTCCATACGTTTATGTGGTATTTTTTCCCAGTTTAAAACAGAATTTTATTACATATCATTCTTTTAAGTGTCAGATTGCCTTTTTGAAATTCACCAACTGTGACAATCAGATTTTAGTAGGGTGTATTCCAATTCCTGCTCGAACTGTTCATTGGAACTTGAAATCATAAAAATTAATCAGTCATCTCATAAGACGGATAGCAATAACCTACTGCACTCTCAAGAGTCTACGACAATTTTAAATGCCTGTACAAAAAAAGCCTGGAACCTTATTGAATGCACAAAGTATATATATATATATATATATATATATATATATATATATATATATATATATATATAGTATGAGAATTTTGGCAGGTTTGATTGTTTTGGTTTAATGGTATATCAATCGTTGCAGATTATTTAACGTCAAAGCTATCATTTTTTATACAAATAACCAGTTCTATCAAACCAATTCAGTTTAACATGACTACACATTTATGTTGTCAAAAACATTTCTATTTCAAGCTATGCATTTAAGACAGACAGTTGTTATTCAAAGAATACAATTTCGTATAAATATATATTTTGTTTACACACAGTTAAATATCAAAACAGTTCTATATTAAACAATTTAGTTTAGCCTAAGTAAAGTTTCAATGTCAAAAACAGTTCCATATCAAATAATTCAGTTTAGGCATACAAGTAGTTCCATTTTAAATAGTTTAGCATAAGTACGTTGTTTAAATGTACGTACACAGTTTAAACGTCAAAAATACGTCTATTTCTAGCTATTCAGTTTAGTCAAACAACTCAAAATCAAACAATTCAGTTTAGTTCTATTTAACCCATAGACAGGGATCTATCAGGTGTTACCTCTCCGGGCTACAGTGGACCGGGGAGCAATGGCAATGAAGGGGTGCTCCGCATACCCCAAAGTTTCAGCATCACTGGAACCTCACCATCAGATTGTTTAGTTTCGTATACAGGACACTTGTTGCGTAGGTGGGGCGGTCTTACTCATCTGCTGAGAACAATTTGTGCATTCTACAGTCCAAGTCGACTGGGCAAGTAGGACATTTTTCTAAGATTTTTGATTAAATAGTATTAATATACAATGTAATATTTTATATTATAATTTAATTTTGTTAACGGGTTACTTATACTCTTGTCAGTTGTTTATGGCAGTTAACGTCTCCCAATTTTAATTCTTTCTTTTATTTATTTATTTACTTATTTCATTTGGGTTTAAAAGTCTGTTTGCCATAATATAAGAAACTTAATTGAGGTGAAAAGGAAAAAAAGGAGTCAACAATTTATACATCTTGCTAAATGAATTGTATGACATTTTTCAATCAAACAGGTCATACAAATAGCCTGGTTTTTCATATTAAAAAAAAGAATTAGGTTAAGGAGATAGGGTGTCTGAATTTTCGTGGAATTTTTCAAAATTTTCATTAAAAATATTTCATCATGTCTTTGTCTGAGGATGCAGATCAAGCATTAAAAAAAAACGGTTAGCTGAAATGAATATTATTCCAAAAGAATATGAGTGATTTTTAAAGGTTTTATATATATACGAATTTTTAATAATTTAATATTGAATATCCTATTTTGCGTCAAAATCTTTTAATGCAGAAAAAAAAAACAGACGGAGATTTGACATAAATTTTGTGAGAATGGCTGCGTGATGTGTGTGTGTGTGTGTCTGTGTCTGTGTGGGTGTGTGTGTGTCTGTGTGTGTGTACAGAGAGGCATAGTTAGAAAGAATATATATATATATATATATATATATATATATATATATATATATATATATATATATATATATATATATATATATATATATATATCAAAGACAAAGAAACAAATATTTTCCAAAATTGGTAACGTATTGGTTTTCGAATGAATTTCACTGAAACCAAATGCCTAATCATTCTGTCTATATATTTAATATATCTAAAACTTACATGGTTGTCTGGTTGCATTTTATGGCATATCCAACCTTGTAGGCTATTTGATGGCAAATATATACGTGGTGTATTTAATACCTTTCCAGACTTTTTTTTTTTTGTACGAGCATTTAAAATTGGTCTAGACTATTGAAAATTCAGTATGTTATTGCTATCCATCTTATGAGATGGCCGACCGATTTTTATGATTTCAGGTTACATTGAACCGCTACAGCATGAATTGGAATACACCTTACTAAAACCTGATTGTCACAGTTGGTGAATTTCAAAAATGCTATCTGAGCGTGAGAACACATTAGAAGATAAATTTTTTTAAAAATTCTGTTCTAAATTTGGAAAAAATGACACAGAAACGTATGGAATATTCAGACTGCTTTTGGAGCCACTTGCATTAATCGAGCATCAGTTTTTGAGTGGCATAAGAGATTCAGATTGTTCAGTGTCATAGCAGTATATTTATTGGAATATTCTTACCTCTCTGCTGAGATACATTCTATGTATTATACTTCCACACCAGACTTATATATATATATTTTAAGCGGAGTTTAACAGGTGTGAATTCAGAGTTTTACATCTCCTAGACTAGTTGCCTCACCAAAGCTACTATTTACCCATAGCTGGAGGGAGAATAATTGGATTCATACCTTTCCCAAGGATATTAGTGCTATGTGAAATGCAATCAGTCTCGTCCAGGGTTTGAACTCGTGTCGCCGTGTCCATTTCCTATGCCGATAACCATTACACCACGGGCACCTCCAATAAGATATAAAATGATAATGAATAAATATGTAATTGTTTTATATATACTTACAGCATGGATGCATATCTGCGATCACTGGTTTCATGCCTTTTTATACGACAACTTCTATAATAACAATGATTGTTTACTGATAAACACGTATGTATGTTTGTCATGGCAATCTTTCGTTGGGAGTTTCTTTTTTCATCTCACCAAGAGACGCAACTCTTATACAGCCCACTCGTTGCACAGTTTTCCTATCTAACATTAATATATATTTTTTTTTTTACACACCGTTATTATCTAATAATAACAATCATATTTATGATTAATCATTTAGTTACCCGATTGAACTTATAAGAAACAATTCAATTGAACACTTGTCATTTTTTGCCAATTGTTTAATGTTTAAACAGTTCTATTTGACCAATAGTTAGGATCCAAACAGATACTATCACTCCGGGTCTCAGTGAACCTTGGAGTAATGGAAATGAAGGAGAAGGAATATTCTCCCTAAATCCAGGTGTGAAACCTCATTATCTCATGGTTAAGTGTCATGTTCAGAAAACTTGTTGGTGGAATTATACCCTTCTGCAGAGATTCAATCTGTTTATTCTACTGTTCCATCCGAGTGAACTGAATTTATTTGAAATAGTCAATGCATTTTTAAAATTATTTCTGGTATCTAAAATCTCCGAATGAAACATAAGTTACTTTTCGTCCGTCACACTCTGTATAAACAAGACCCATTTTAAATAAACCACAAACAAATAAAACGCATTGTAAATACGAATTATTTGGCTGAACGATGGATGATAGGGACGGATGGTGAGTACGAGTCAAGGAATTCCAAGCAACAAGTGTAACTTGATTATGTATGTATGTATGTAAGCTTCTGCGTATGTATATATGAATGCATTAATATATTCATGAGTATATTTATCAAATTATCACACACACACACACACACACACACACACACATATATATATATATATATATATATATAAATTATCCAGTCAGTGTCCAAGGACAGTAGGTGTGGATTATTCTTTACATAGAATATATGAGCGTAATCATATAATCTATGAGAGTGCTCAATGTATGGCTATTGTTAGTTCCCTATTTATTCTCTAGAGTATAACAAAATTCACATTCAGAGCGTATATAGTACAATTAAATGGAGACTCAAACTCGGTTAAGCCGTCATAATAAATTTATTTCGGCGGAGAATATTGTTGGTATATTCTCCGTTTCTATGACATGTTAACACCCTCTGCTCACGCCTATGAACTAAAGAATTTGTAACTTTGTAATTTGATTTTCACTTTGTTTTTTATCTTTATTTTAATTTTATTTTTTTAATTACCTTATCTAATCTTCTGAATACGAACTGTAACTCCTCATTCGCATCTCTGCAACTGGACAGAGCATGTAAAAGAGTCATCTGAGGAGACGGACAATATACCAATAATATTCTCCGCCGAAACAAATTTATTATGACGGCTTAACCGAGTTTGAGTCTCCATTTAATTGTACTCTCTCTCTCTCTCTCTCTCTCTATATATATATATATATATATATATATATATATATATATTGTCTGCATTTCTTCGTTAATACAAATTTCATTAAACACAATAGACATTTTCTGTCTACATATTTTCTTCTGGATTCGTTCATATTCCCGTATTGCTTTTATCGTATTATTCTGCGGGAATTGATTTATATATTGTTCATATTTGTATGTATCCCTCGTACTTTCTGCCCGACTTTGGGCCATCATCAGGGGAGGATCTATTACAAAAGTGATGTCACTTTTGTTTTTGCTTATTACTACTATGTAAGAGCGTAAAGATGTAATCTACGTAATAGATCCTCCCCTGATGATGGTTCAAAGTTGGGCAGAAAGTACTTGGGATGCTTACAACTATGGACAATACATAAATCAATTCCCGCCGAATAATACGATAAAAACAATACGGGAATACGAACGGATCCAGAGGAAAATATGTAGACAGAAAATGTCTATTATGTTTAATGAAATTTGTACATATATATATATATATATATATATATATATATATATATATATATATATATATACGTCTATTTCAGTGTAAGATGAAAAGACTTGACAAGTTACACTGATAAAATATACCCAAAAGGTATTAATTTTTCGACTTAATAAACACATGCGCTTTATTCTTATCAACCATGACATCATCCTATCAACTTTTCCACCGAGGAACTCTTAAGGTTATCATCATATATATGACTATCATACTCATTTCATATTTATCTATCTATCTATCTATCTATCTATCTATCTATCTATGTCATCAATCTATACATGCTAATATTGTATTTATATCAGCCTTAATATATTCTATTCACAAATATCAATAATCTATTCATGTTCTTTCTTCTCTCTCTTTTTCCCTTCCTCTTTCACTCTCTCACTATATATTCATATTGTTAAGCCCAAATTATGAAGTGACGCATAAAGGTTATCTGTTTTATGGGTTTAAGGTTTCTAAAAGACAAACCGCTTTTTCGGGACGAGTTAATCCCAGAAGAATGGTGCACTACTGTAGTAGAGATTCTCCCATATGTCACTCCTCAGCTTTTAAATTTAGAGTTTTCTCTTTTTCAAAGAACGGTTGCTTTTTCAATGCTTATGAGTCGAGTATGTTCTCTCTCTCTCTTTATAGATATATGTATATATATATACATATATATTCTTTTCTCTTTTAATTCGTCTCTTCCTAACTATCTATCTATCTATATATATATATATGTCCAAAAGTAATGTTGCATTGTTGAAGATGTAATAAAACCCCACAGAAAGGCAGCAAAACTTACACCTACTTGCAGTAAACATATTAGCATTTAAAAAAAATACATCTTTCATTCCTTTTTGAAAGCATATGTGATTTGGAATAAAAAAATATGATGTTATCAGCTAAAACGAATCTTCGTCAGAGGTTTGCATTTTTTCATCCTATTTTCTCTTTGTGAGTACGCGTTTCGTCGGTTATTGAGCTTTTTGAATAATGCAAAACAATCATAGCTGATGTTTATTTTTAAGAATGAATGAAGATCGTTTCCCCCACTCTCTCTCTCTATCTATCTATCGCTTTCTCTCTGGCATACACATACACAAACAGAAAGAAAAAAGCCCTTATCTGCGTATCAGAATACGCGTTCCAATTGTTGTTGGCTGTATTTTCTTACTTTTTGAGTGTTTTTCAGCCTAGTTCTAAATGGCTGTTTTTGAGTTGGGCAAGTGACTGCAAGTCTATTCATATCTTGACCAGGAGTCCCCGCGGTGTAATAGATAAAGGGTTCGATGTAAGGGAGACCGAACTCTATTTTATTGGCGTTTACGTACAAGCAAATGCCTCCTGGTTTTTGCTTCAGTCTGTGCAGTAGGTATTCAGTTTGGGGATGTGGATTTACGACAACGCTACATTGTCTGCAAAATAGGTGACGCAGGAAATGGACATCGTGACACAAGATCAAATCCGGGACGAGGTTAATTGTCTTCCACATAGCATTACTGCTCTTGAGAAAGGTATGAATATAATTATTCACTCCTCAGCTATGGTTAAATAGTAGGGCAGACTGTGTTCTTCAGTCTTGCTTTGGCAAGCAGTCTGGAAGAAGGAAAATTCTGAATTAATACCTGTTAAAATCCACTTAAATATTGACCTAGGATCATATTCTGCCCGTGCAGAGGTGTTGGTATATATATATATATATATATATGAGTGAAGCACAGTTTGCTAGAGCTGTAGAATACGTCGACAGGATCACTGCAAAGAAGTAAGACTCTTCAAAAGACTGTCTTTGATATGACTATCTTATGGTTAGGTTCAAGGCGTCGATCACTGAGGAATATGGAGTACTCCTTTATTGCCATTACTTCCAGGTCTATTCTGACCCGTAGTCATAGTCCTTGCAAACGTCCCATCTTTGATTATATTCCAACAAGAGTGAACACACAAATGTCTGATATAAAATTGGATTGTTAGTCTTATATAAAAGATATTTGAAACCATTTAACTTTGAGCAAATTAATATGTAATGTTGTATTGAATTAATAGACTTAAATATCGAAACTTGAAAATCACTTTACTAACATATGATTAGAACAAGATAACAATACTTGAACCCATATAAGTAAGTAAAGCTGGCGACCTTAGTCGAGGGCGATCAAAAGGCTCCTTTTTCAATAGCTACAACACCAAGGTGTAGGGAACAGCACTACTCTTTTCCCTGGATTGCTCCACTTTACCCTTGATTCTTAGCTTATAATGCTGAGTGTTAAGCAAGGTGGCATCAACTACGGTTTTTTGAGTGTTTTTTAGGATTGTATGACTCGACCAGGGATTGAACCTCGATTTTCCGGACTATTGGTGAACACTCAACTCATTATGCTCATTGGCCTAGTGGGTAAAGTGTTTGCCAATGTACTGAGCACAAAGAAATGATCAATATTATGAAGAATAATTCGTTTTAGATAAGAATACTTGAAACCATTTATCTAAGTCCAAACAAATGAGCTCTTGCTCGTTTAAAAAATTGCTACCGACAAACTTTGTGTTTACAAATCATATATATTTTGATACATATGTATTTACAGGGATTTGGCAAAAAATAACCTATAAGAGTTGATATGCCGTAAAACAGAAGCAACTACATCACTAACTGACAGAGTGGAAGACAAGGCGTGAAAATACTTTAGAGTGTTTATGTCAGCATTTTGATTATAGATCAGCACATGTTTTAAAAGATAAAAAATTGTATTATTCATATCTTTAACGTAGATATTGGATAACGAAAGACGTTTCTGGGATATTTTCAAGGCAATGTCATTTGTTTGGTTTGGATTTATGGCAAATCAATCATAGTTGATTATTTAATGCCCCATCTTGTTTATATATATATATATATATATATATATATATATATTTGTATACACATTTTGTACACACACACGTTTAAATGACTAAGCAGTCTTATTTCTAACGATTCAATTAAGCGTAAGTCAAAAAGTTAAATCGTTTCAAGTATTGCTATGTATCACTAATAGTTGAATTAAAAATAAGGCATGTGTTTACTCATGATCAAACAGTTCCATATATAACTATTCAATTTAGCATAAATCATTTGCTTGCACTCAGATTAAATGTCAAACAGTTCTGTTTGAACAACAGACAGAACCCTTTCAGGGGCTACCACTCTGGGACTGAGTAGACATGGGAGCGACGGCATTGAAGGGGTACTCTGCATTCCCAAAATCTCCAGCATTACTGGAGCCTCACTATGAGATTGTTTAATGTCATATCAAGGGCACTCGTTGAGGTGGGCTTTCGCCTCTGCAGAGATAGAGCCGAATTATTATACAGCCCCAATGTAATTAGCATAACTATTGTCGCTCTTAGATTAAATGTGATTTTGTTCACTGTTGCGTATCTGTTTGTTTTATAAGAATGGCTTATAATACTAAGGACGTTTTTTTTTCAAGTTGTGCCGTATAAGGTTAGATTTGGTTTCTTTGTATCATGACATATCATTATTCGTGTATTATTTAACGTTAATACTGTGCTTGTAGATGAACCAAAGTGATACTATGAAGGTTTGTCAAGGAAAGATATTGAATACCTGTAGCCGTTACGCCAGAGAGACTTCCACATTTATGAGATTTTCGTATATCTATTAAAATATTTCTTATATTTTCGAAAGTCTTGAAAGATGTGCTTATTGCTCGTTTTACGAATGGTGATAACATATGATAATTTACCGAATGTCTGCTGCATATTCTGGAGGAGGAAGCAGGCGGTAGAGGCTTCCTTGTCTAAACAAACGAAACAGAGTACGCGTGCTTCAATAAAAATAACAATCAAAGAGGAAACATCTCCAGCCTAACTGGTGGTTCCTTGAAACTGGTGGATAAATTCACCAACTCGGAAACAGCGTATCATCTACCGCAAGTGATATCAATTCGTGATTAGCGAAGGCATGGTCGGCTATCAATAGATTATCGGTCATATGGATGTCAGACCTATCCTATAAAATAAAGCACAATTTTTTTCCAAGAAACAGTCGTGTCCATACTATTGTATGGATGCACAACATGGACGCTGACTATGCGCAAAGAGAAAAAAAGCTTCACGGAGATTGCACAAGAATGCTACGAGCTATACCGAACAAATTCAGGAAGCAACATTTCACAGAGTAGCAGCTGTACCGCAACAAAACTCCCATCTCTAAAACCATTCAAATTAGGCGAATAAGACAAGCAGGACACTGCTGGTGAAATAAGGATGAATTTGACTGTGATGATCTCCTATGGACCTCATCACACAGACTAACAGGTGTTAGTCAACCAGCTAGAACTTATCTACAATAGCTCTGTGAAGACACCAGATGTAGTCTTGAGGCCCTGCCTTGTGCAATGGACGATAGAGATGAATGGCGAGAGAGAATCTGAGAAATACGCGCTAGTGGCACGACATGATATATATATATATATATATATATATATATATATATATATATATGGAATGATATGCACAGTGATAGAGAATGTGGGTGAGGGAGAGGTAGTGATGAGTCTGATGTGTATATGCCGGTACATATTTGTTTGTCTGTGTTTAGTAAGTTCCACTGACGATACATTAAAGGAGCAAAAAACGAATCATGGAATATCATGAGGAACAAATGTCCGCTAAATTATTAATTTTTTCTCTTTGTATCTGCTCTGGTGGAGATCAAATTGACAATGTAGGTAGACATTTGGAAATTATTTTCTCATGCAGGAGCTAGATTATTGCGAACTGAGCACACTCCCTATAGATGACTAAAAATGAAAAGAAATCTTCTTTTTTAGCTTATCTTATAAATACGATATACAAAAGAGAAAGGAAATATAAAATTCGTTAAATGCTTTCTTCTGTCAATTTTCAGTTAGCCTGCAGCTCAGTGAAAACAACATGTATTTTTGGTAATTGCTTTATATAATTCAACATATATATCTAAAAAAAAGCCTCTTTTTCCACGGTATGATTTTCATAAGGATGTCAAAAAACTAGCTCTTGTGCTTGGGGTGTATGAAGTCACTCTTTGCCATTATAACAAGATAACTGACTTTTTTTAGTATATCCTATTTTGTAATATTATTAGATGGTATGGTAATTTTCACAAGGTTGCGATATGGACAAGATAATGTGGGATAAGATATTATTAATTTTCCGAGGCGAGAATATTTGTCGAGAAGCCATGTGTGAAGTAGATATTGGACTGGTTAGAGTAAATGTTTTTGATATCGATTCTGACGAAGATGTCAGCCGTGTATATTTTGATTTTGTCAAAAGAAGCCTGAATGAAGAGTTAAAAATCAAAACATCGGAAATGAACTTTAACCCCAACTTTACACTATAGAAAATTGAGTTATTTTGGCGATTGAATAGTTTGATGTGTGGGCGATGTGTTGTGCATAACGGACTTTGCAAGCAGAGTAAGGCAGACCAGCGCAACCACAAAAGTTGCATGCCAAGAAAGGACCCTGGCAGTCACTGAACTTTAGAACGAATTTTACTGATAAATTAGATCAGATTCTAGATCGTTATCTTATATTCTATTGCGTAATCGATTCGCCAATATATATTTGAGTGTTGACTCAGTGTATTCACTTTTATAAAATCGTCTATATACAACCAAGACCAGTATTCTTATTACATCGGCAAAGCTCAAATTATTTCATTCAGGGAAGTCGTTAAAAGAAAACATACTGACTTAAGGAGTAGGGCAACTTTCTTCGACGGTAAGAATCATAACAATTTTAAAGAAATCGACTGGACGAACATCGACTGAAACTTGAACCTAGTCCTGACAGTTTCGAATGGTAAAATCCACCTGTCCCGGCTACTGTACGGAGATATCGGAACTAACACACGGAATACTGCACCTCGACAGAAAAAAAGACTACAGTGCCGAGAACTAGACGACGTTTGCGGAGTGGAGACGGTTGGTATATCAGCCCACTCAGAACCATGTTGAAGGTAACTATTTGGGTCCTATCAGTTGGTAAAAGATATCAGTTTGAATTTATTTGTATTCGATGGATGTACTTGATACAATACAAATATTTGAAAAGTATTTGTATTAAGAAAAGTTGTAATTAGTTCTTGAAAGCATATATTGTTTGTAAATTATAAGTTTTAGAAAGAAAGTATTGAAATTAAATAAGTGAAGTAAGTAAATTTTGTGACCGTAATCGAGGAAGACCCGGAGGCTCCCTTTTCAACAGCTACTTGTCAGGGAAGGGCACTACTCCTTTCCCTACATTACTCCACTTTACCCTTGATCCCCACGTTATAAGGCTAAGTGTTACGCAAGGAGGCATCAAATACCATTTTTTGAGTTTTTGGTATGGTCATATGCATGTTCATGTAGAAATATACATATATATGCTGGATACATACCGAGGCAATGATAACAGACACAGTGACAAAGACAGACACAGGATAAACGACGCAGGGAGACTTCTTTACAAAAATATATACCTCTCACTTTATTGCAAGGGTTCGAAAGGGTTGTTCAAGGGTTGCATGTGAGAGGGAGCTGGAGACCGAACATAAACTGTAATTTCTTGACCCCACTGTTATAACCGTCACTTTGTGTCTTTCTTGTTCTTTAGTGCTGTTCAACCGGAGGCCTAGGGCCCACTGCTGGATGCTAGCTTTCTTTATTGCATCTTATCAGCATCTTCTCTGGACCCCAAACTCCATCGGGGTTTTCGAGGGCCCCCTCGGTCGGGTGTGGCTTTCCCTACCACATCTGGTCTCTAGCTGTCTGGAATTCTACTGGCAACTGCTTCTTGGACTCGAACTCAACTGAGTTAAATAATAATTCAACGCCCACACGATCGCCCACTGGATCTTTGAAATCGAATGTTTATTCGTCATCAAGCGGAAATAACTGTCATGCAGTTCAGAGGTCACTCTCTTCCGGTGCATCAGTCTGTATTGGCACAGTGGGACCTTCACCTTGTCCCATATTATAAGCCTTAATCCGCCCACGCGATCTCTTTCGATTACTGGCCATTGGAATGTATCACTTCCTTCCGGTGCATCACCTTGGAATAGCATTTCTTTGGGCCGTGTCGAAGGTCAAAACATAACAGATCGACCTGGGATTGAGCCCCGGTCTCCTGGGCCTTTGGCAAAAAACTAACCACTAGGCCAATGGAATCATATAACTTTGTAAAAACAAAAGGTCATTGTTGAAAAATAATAGTTAATTAAAGCTATAAAGAGAAATGGTTATTGAAACTATAAATTTGGATAATAAATAATTATATTTGATTGGAATACTATAAACTATACAAGTGTTTGCATATTATTTATATCTAGTAGGAATATTTCACATCATATATAGACTAGTCTCCTGAGGCTGTAGAATAACCGACTGCATCTCAGGAGAGGGGTAAGACTTCCCAAAACAAGTGTCCTGTGGCCAAGTCAGCTGGGGCTGTAGAATACACCGACTGCATCTCAGGAGAGGGGAAAGACTTCCCAAACAAGTGTCCTGAGGCCAAGTCAGCTGGGGCTGTAGAATACACTGACTGCATCCCTGCAAAGACCGAAAAAAAGTGTCCTAGGTATAACACTAAACAATCTGATAGTCAGGCTCCAGCCTTGGTGCTTTTGGGAGTGTAGAGTATCCTTTCATTGCTATTGCTCTTAGGTTCACTTTGGTCTGAATTGGGAGCACCTGATTGGGTCCTATCAATGGGTCGAATAGAACTACAGGACTTTTAAACTGTGTACAAATGAATGACATGTAAAATTGAATTGTTAGAAATAGAACTCATTTACCATTTAACTGTGTGTTAACAAATGACTTATTGAATTGTCAATGATACATTGTGTTGTATAGTGCCTCGTACCACGTGACTTCCGGTAACGCGGAAGTATAAAAGACACAGTGTCTTTTAAGCAGGGGTAAGCAGAACCAGAAAGAGAAGCAGAGAAATAGTTCTGAAGGACGTCAGTCAGTAGTAAGACCAGCTTCGAATGTAACTCCAACAGCGCGAGACTTATAATACTAGCCGAACTGTACCACTTGAGTTCAACTGTTGTATCGTGGTAAGGAAAAGATACACAGTGAAATAGAGGTAATTATTTATTACCTCAAGTAATACACTCCAACTAGTATTATAAGTCTTGCGGTGTTGGTGTTACGTCCGATGTTGCTCTTACTACGGACCGACGTCCTTCAGAGCTATGTCTTTGCTTCTCTTTCTACTTCTGCTCCCCCCTGCTTAAGAGACACGGCGTCTTTTATACTTCCGAAATACCGGAAGTCACGTGGCACGAGCCCCAATTCAACGCATTTGTTAGAATTAAATATTCCTTCTATATAATTTTGCAATATAAAACAAAATTACAAAATTTAAATAGATAAATAAATAAATGAATATAACTTCTCCCAAGTATTAATTTTTAATAATAATTTAAAGGACGTTTTTTATTGGTTGAGAATAAAAAGCTGTCTTTGTGTAAATGTTAATTCTATAACTATAAATAAGCAGACTTTATTTAAAAGACACGTATGACAAATAACGTCACAGTCAACAAAAGCTTTTCGACATGGAATGACATTTCTTCAAATAACCAACGTTACACACCAAAAAAGTAATGAAACTTCGAAGACAACTATTCTTTGAAAGAAAAGCAAACAAAGAACCTAAGCTAAGTATTAATTTGGTTGTGCTTTTATTTGGGTCTATATATGTACATATGTGTATAAATACTTAAATATGTGCAATATAGATTTGACTTAGCTATGTGTTCACTTTTCTCATAAAACTTCATACAAAAAAGTAGGTATTACGCTGGTTAAATATTAACATGAATATTTTTAGTTGGATTAAATAAATTTTCCAATACATTGTAATTCTTGCAACCATTTAACTGCGTGAAAAAGAATGAGTAATGTTGAATAAAACTATATGTTCTGCAAAAAATGATAGATGTTGATCATAATTATTAGTGTTAAAATTAAATAATTGAAACCATTTAAGTTTGTTGGAAAATAGCAATACTAGTGTGCAAATGAAGCAGATTTAACTCATATAAAAATGAAATTGTCTACAAACTATGAACTTCCAAAACCTATACGCTTATTTTTTTTAAATGTGGGCAAACAGATGACCGATATTAGTTTGTAACTATTACATAGCAATACTCGAAGTCATTTAACTGTTAGCTCAGTTGGCTGGGGCTGTAGAACACACCGACTGCATCTCTACAGAGGGGTAGACACCTCACTAATGTGTTTCCAATAAATGACACTAAATAATTTGAAGGTGAAGCGTCAGTAATGCTGGCGCTTTAGGGAATGTTGAGTAACTCTTTATTGCCACCACTCCCAGGTCCACTCCGGCCTGGATTGGAAGCACCTGACAGTGTTTTTATCTAAGGGTCAAATAAAAATAAACAGTGTACTTATGCTTAACTGAACTGTTTGAAATATTACTGTTTTTACATTTAACTGTGTGTAGACAAATAACTGTACTTATGCTAAACTGAATTATATGAAATAGACCTGTTTTGACATTTTAAACTGTCTACTTATGCTAAACAGAAATGCATAAAATAGAATTGATTATATTTATAGAGATGGATTCAGCATTAACTTACCTATAATGGTTGATATGCTATAAAACCGAACTAAACCAAAACATTTAACTGCGTTTAAACAAATTATCAACAGGAGACATATTTATTTGCGTTAAAAATACTAGAAACCATATCACTTTGTGCAAAAAATGAGCTCAGGCTATCAACAAAATGTATTTACAAATCAAATATATTTTATATGCATGTGTTTAAGCGGGATTTGCATTAAATGATTTACAAGGTTGATATGTCATAAAACCTAAACAAACAAACGAACAAACCATTTAACGCTATGCAAGCAAATCATTACAGGTTGGTTGGTTGGTTAGTTGGTTGGGTTTTTTTATGGTATATGCATCTTTGTAGGTTATTTAAGGCCAAATCTATTTTTATACAAATAATATGTTCTATTTCAAACCAGTCAGTTTAGCATGTGTACACAGTTTAATTCTCAAAAACATTTCTATTTAGTTTAGTCAAACAGTTGAAATTCAACCAACTAAGTTTATTATAAGTATAGATTTGATTTATACTCTGTTAAATGTCAAAACAGTTCTATATTAAACAATTCAGTTTAGCCTAAGTATGCTGCTTAAATGGACGTACACAGTTTAGTTGTCTAAAACATTTCTACTTCAAGCCATTCAGTTTAGTCAAACAGTTCTAATTCAAACAATCCAGTTTAGCATAAGTATGCAGTTTTATTCAACCCATAGATAGGACTCTATCAGGTGCAACCTTTCTGACCCAGAGTGAAACTGGGATCAGTTGCAATGAAGGGGTTTTCAGCATTCTCCGAAGCTGTCGTTTCAGTGGAACCTCCCCATCAGATTGTTTAGTGTCATATCAAGGACACCCGTTGCGGGTGGTCTTACCCTTCAGCAGATGTGCAGTCGGTATATATAACACTGCCAATATAGTTTGGCTTGGTTTAGTTTCTTTATTTGATAGCATATCAACTTGGAGGGCGGTATTAATGTTAAAAACGTCCGTGTAGAAGGAGAATGATGCAGTGTAACCCATAGCAGGGTGTATAAAAAGTAAAGTTGGCGACTTCAGTCGAGGGTGACCCGAAGAATCACTTTTCAATAGCTACTGCACCAAGGTGTATGGAAGGGCGCTACTCCATTCCCTGGATTGCTCCACTTTACCCTTACCTTATAATGCTGAGTGTTAAGTAAGGCAGCGTCAAGTGCCATTTTTTTGAGTCTTTGGTATGATTCGACCCGGGATTGAACGCTGGTCTCCCGGAACAATAAAAGCACATAAACCAAAATTTGAAGAATAGAATTCAAGAGAAGATTAAAGTATAAACACTGAATACGACTTGAACCCTGGTCTCTCTTTTTACCTGGCTATCTTCAAATAACAACAACTAATATCTCATTGATTGATTGAATAATTGATTGATTGATTGATTTTAACAGATATGTCAACTTGTCTAGAAAATGAAGAAAGTTTTCAGAGGAAAATATCTACATATCAAATGAAAATTTTTCTCATTTATCATTTTCGACTTAGATTTTAGTAAAAATCTATGCTTTGATAAAAAAAACAAAAAACAAATAAGCAAAATCAAGTAAGGAAAGAATACATAATTACAGGAGAGAATTTACAATCCTTTGATCGTAAGGAAAAATGTGAAAAAGAAATAAGACATTTCTCTTTGCGTATTTTTTTAAAAACTAAACTTGTGTTAACAAAAAGCTGCTACCCAAATCATCATCATCATCATCATCATCATCATCTAGTCGTGCTGATTCCCTTAACTTTCTTTCTCTCTCTCTCTCTCTCTCTCTCTCTCTCTCTCTGCCTATCTATTCCTATCATCCATCGGTCATAGTGGCAGGTCGTCTAGATAACATCAAGTGTCCGTACAGATCTGATGTAAGTATATCGTTGTAGGTCAGCTGGCTCTGGTGTGTCCCTGTGGAGGAGCTCTAAACAGAACATCGCTTATAACATCGTCCATCGGTGCTCAGGATATCATAGTCATCTAACTCGGTTTGTATCTTAGATAGGAGGTAAGTGTTCGTACAGCAGCCGTTTAGCGTGCTATCATTTTCTGGTGTACTAAAATAATTCTCCTCCTGGTATCTATCTATCTATCTATCTATCTTAGGAAATTAATAACTTGGCATATCCATATCTATCTATCTATCTATCTATCTATCTATCTGTCTATCTATCTTAGGAAATTAATAACTTGGCATATCTATCTATCTATCTATCTATCTACTTCAATACGCCTATATCTATTTATGCAGCTCAGCGAGAATTTATAATTGTTTCTATTTTGTTTGTGGAATTCTAATTTAAGCTCCCCCCCGCAAAGTTTCCAAACTCACGCATGTCATTAGTGTCGCCTTTAGCGGTAGAACCGATCGATATATCAATCCGCACACACACACACACACACACACACTCACACACACACACACACACACACACACACACACACACACACACACACAAGCAAGAAATTAAAGATGACTATTGATCCCACGCCTAAACGATTGCTAACCTCCCCTCTTTCTCTGGTTAGCTATGTAAGAACTCACTATCCACAGCAGATTTATCCATTAAGTGAATCTCCCTCTTTAAGTGAAAGCAGAGAGTCTGAGAATTTCCTAATGTCTCCGGTAATTACATAAGCGACTATTGCTCTTAGGAAGCCCCACTATAAAAACGATCCTTTGATGTTGAGTTTCAAATAGCAATTTAAACATAGATAGGCCTGACAAATCGATAAATATTGATCCAATCAAATCAATTTCCTGACAAATGATCAAGTTAGCTCGAATGAGACTGATACAACTTTCATGTTTTTAATGTAAATATCTATACTTTATATATATATATATATATATATATATATATATATATATATAAAGTTCGGTTGAAGATCACAGATTGTTTTCTTTTCAAGATCTTCACATGAATACGTTCAAGTCTTCTTGATATTTTTCTTATGTCTGGTTCAAGTTGGTATAGAAAGAGTCCCATACTAGCCAAAGTTCTTCCGATAATTTCGGTGGCCCTCTTCAGGTATTATGTTTGATTGTTTTTTTAAGTGAACTTTATTTATATTTTTCTGGAATGTTATTTTCTTAATATATGGTTGGCTCTTTTTGTTAGGATGACAATCTCAAATCCCCAGATATTAGAAATACCTCTAGTTAATTATACATATACCGATTACGAATCCTCAAAGTAATGACCATAAGCAATAAAAAATAAACTGCTATGAATAAAATAGCCTTCAAAACAGACATTAAGATATTAAACATATTCAATAACCAATCTTGCTACCAAGCCTTACAAAATGAGCCAAGCACATATAAAAAAAAATAACACTGCAAACTAATATAAATAAAACTCACAGCAACAACCTAATAGTAAGTAAAGTTGGTGACCGTAGTCGAGTGTGACCCGAAGGCTCCTTTTCGATACCTACAACACCAGGGCGCTACTCCTTTCCCTGGATTGCCCCACTTTATCCTTGATCCGTACCTTATAATGCTGAGTGTTTAGCAAGGAGGCATGGAATACGATGTTTTGAGTCTTTGGTATGGCTCGACCTGGGACTGAACCCAGGTCTCCCGGGCCATTGGCGAACACTCTAACTTTTAAGCCAATGTCTGGTAACAACCTAATCGATCCCTTAAAGACGATCAGTGAAATGGTCGAAGGTGCTTTGACTAATATGGGAGACTTTCTTTACCACTTTGATTCAGACAAAAAATAAAATAACTAGAAGACTTGAACGTCTTTCTGAGATCTTGTAAAGAAAATAATCCGTAGTCTTTAACCGAAGACGCCTTGATAACAACTTGCTCCCTAAGTACGCACGCACACACAAACACACACACACACACACACACTATATATATATATATACATATATATATGTGTGTGTGTGTGTGTGTGTGTGTGTGTGTATTATCCCTGGTCGAGTCATACTAAAGACTCAAAAATGGTAATTAATGCATCATTGCTTAACACTCAGCGTAATAAGGTACGTATCAAGAGTAAAGTGGGTCAAACCATGGGAAAGGGGTAATATACTCCCCTACACTGATGCAGTAGCTATCGAAAAGGAAGCCTTCGAGTCCCCCAAGACTATGGTCGCCAATTTTACTCTCTTTCTCTCTCTCTCTCTCTCTCTCTCTCTCTCTTTATATATATATATATATATATATATATATATAATGACCCGGAGGTGACGCTTATCCATAAAATGAAAAAAAAAAATTTTGATGTTCTTCACCACCAGTACATTTTACGTCGCTTTTCTTTTAGTATATTAACCATTTCGAAATACTTTTAAATTTTTTTCCAAAAAAACATTTTCGCCTGACAATGACCAAAAGAAAAACTAGTTCTAAACAACAGAAAAGAATCTTTCTTACGTATATTACCACTTTTATTTATATATATATGTTATATAATTAATGAATTATATTTTTAATATTAATGCTTTTTCATTAATTATATTTTATCATTCAGTTTGTTAAGACTTTGAACTACTCGGGTCTCTCAGTCAAGGTGCATAGTCATTTGGTACAGCCTTATGCTCGCCTGGAAAGCATATGACAATCACCATTTGTCATAATAAACTCACTTATAGGAAATGAGGCTGGAGTGTGGATGACGTCATGCCCAGAAGAGATGATCCTGAGAATTAGAGGATTTTGAAAAGACAGTAGTTGAGATTCGACCATTGAGTCTTGCAGTTGACTTTTCTACCGTTGAGACGTGTGGTCGAGTTTTTCGGATCTTGACCGGCACATATGAATTGAGATCTTAAACATCACAAGATGTGCCCCGCCTTGGGGTGGGGTCAGCATAGTTTGGTTAGCATAGGCTTTTAAGAATTGTGTCTCTCTCTTCGTGTCGCTATGCAGAAATTAATAAACTCGTTCGTATCCGAAACGAAAGTGTCCGACTGTATTTTTATATGTATTGTATTACAGTGGTGACTGATATCATTATGCCTATACAACATATATATATATATATATATATATATATATATATATATATATATATATATATGTGTGTGTTTGTGTGTGTGCGTGTTTCTATATATTCTCCAACCTCTCCACATGGGTAGGATGTGACACAGGATCAATTTTTAAGCAAAGTTTAACAAGTTGCCTAATGAAGGCTAAAGAACCCAGTTTGTCCTATTATTTATTCATAGCTGGAGGGAGAATAACTGGATTTATGCCTTTCCTAAGGCTATTAGTGGCATATGAAATGCAATCAGCTTTGTCTAGTATTTGAACTCGTGTCGCAATATCCTTTTCCTACGATGATAACCATTACACCACGGATACCTCCCGTGTGTTTATTCATATATATATATATATTGTAGGGATACCTGTCTGTGCGTGCGTGAATTCGTCGTTTTGATAGTAGGAAATGGTATTGGGTCAGTTTAATTCATTGTAAATTCCAAATAGATGTAAAGATGTCGCTTGTGTTGTAAGAATTATCGGTTAGACTCAAAACATCGGATATCATTTGATTAAATCCAATATTCAACTGATATTTACAGATGTCTAGACGAATAATGCTGAGGCGTTTGTGGTGCAACGGTTATCATCGTTGTACTGATTATTTTATGATCTCTGTGATCGTGTTCTGTCAAATGGATCAACTCTTGGAAGATTTTTTTGATTATTTGTAGATCTTGTTGAACCTATTAAGAAGTTTAACATGTTTCCATTTTTATTCATCAAGGAACTTATTTCACTTGCATTTTGTAAATCATTAAAATCAAGATAATTCAACTAGATAAAAAATATCAAACACATTTCAGTAGCAATTAATATTTTTAAATAGTTGTTGTATTTTGAACAAATTAATTAATGAATGGACAAACCTGAGATAACAGGTTGTACTGTCAATTCTGCCTGGTTTTTCGATGGGAATCTTAGAACAGGAGTCAAACATGACCAAACTTTAGATGATCTTCCCCGAAATCTAATTAAATAATGATTGATTATAACGCTACAACCGGGCCATTTGTCTAATGAGTAGAGTGTTCGCTAACGGTCCAGGAGACTAGGTTTCAATCCCAGGTGAATTCATACAAAAGACTCAAAAATGGTACTTGATTCTGCCTTGCTTAGCTCTCAGCATTATAAGGTAAGAATCAAGTGTAAAGTGGAGCAATCCCGGGAATTTAGTAGCACCCTCCATCTACACCACGGTGTAGTAGCTATTGAAAAGGGAGACTTCGGTTCATCCTAGATTAAAGTTGTTAACTTCATTTTACTTATAATGTTAGAACTTCTTAGAAATATTAATAGCCTTTCAGGGACAGTTACCATTTTTTCAACAGTTTTAGTTTTTTGATTATAATAATTTACAAAATAAAAGTATAAGTACCTTTTCAATTTCAAAAATACTACATCTGTTTAAAAATATTAGGAGCCTTTCAGTAGCTATAAATAGATTTAAACAGTTGAATTATAACTTTATTAATTTACAAAATATATGTGGAAGTACTTTCTTGAATATAAGTAATTAATGAGTTCAAAACAGCAAATTCTATCAATTAAAATCGTAAAGCGAAACACTCACTTCTATGCTAACAATTATTTGGTATTTCAGTCTTTTCTGTATTGTAAGCTAGTCTTGTTGGTGGTGGTGGGGAGGCACTATTCATGTTACGTGTCTTGGGCATAAATAAACTGGTAGAGACGTTCTCTCTGCAGTTCATCAATGGGTTCGCTTTCAGATTTTGCCCTCTTTTAGACTAGTTGCCATACCAAGGTTAAAGAGCTTAGTCTGCCCAACAATTTTCTCATAGCTGGATGGAAACTTGATAGGTTTATATCTGTTCCATTAGGATATAAGCTAATTCCACTTCCTATGGTGATAACCGTTAAGCCATAACATCTGATTCATTATTCATCTTATCATCTTCAAGCCATTCCGATAGCAAGGATTCTCTTGACTCTCTCTCTCTCTCTCTATATATATATATATATATATATATATACATATATATTTGACCCAATTGTTCATCGCTCCAGGCAAGTTCTCTAAATAGCATTTTGTTTTGGCACAGAACTGATGAATGTAAGTTTTCGTTGTGCGGTCCACTCTGACCCAAAGTGGTAGCACCTGAAAGGGTCCTGTCTTTGAGTCAAATAGAGCTAAATGGTGTACTTATGCTAAACTGAATTGTTTAGACAGAAATGTTTTAATATTTAAACTTTATACCCAATGTTAAACTGAATTGGTTGAAATAAAACTGTTTAGATGTATAAAAATAGATTTGGCATTAAATAACCTACAATGGTTGATAAGTCTTAAAACAAAACCAACCCAAATCTAGCAGTACCTAGTATGTCTTATTCGTCATCTTTTGATGGTTCGTAAAATGCAGGGGTATGTGTTTGTTGAACAGTTGTGTTGATTTTAGAGATTTTTTTTTCAAAATAGTATACAGTACGTAAGATCTTTATTTATTTCCTATCTAGCATTTTTCCAAGGGTTTTGTTAAAAAGGATTGGTGAAAGAATACAGTAGTATTGACACGACTACAGATAGGAAGATTTTATGCTTTATTATATCACAATAACCACCTTTTCATGTAGTCGATACCCTATCAATAGGCTCTACTTTCCTTTCGTTTTATGGCATATCAACCATCATTGGTTATTTAATACCAAATCCTGTTTGTACATTTATATTGATTATATGATTTGTAATCACATTTAGAAAATACACACATTTAAATGATCCAACAGTTCAATTTCAAACAATTCATTTTAGCATAAGTCAGTAAAGTTGAAATTTTCCAAGTATTGCTATGTGTTTCTATCAATTTAACATCAGTCATTTGTTTAGCCACAATTAAATGATCAGTTTTATTTCAAACAATTCAGTTTTTAATAAGTCATTCATTTGCGGTTTGTTTAAATGTCATAGATAGGACCACTCTTAGGCACAGTCAACCTGGGAGTGATGTCAATGAAGGGGTACTATGCATTCCCCAAAGCTCTAGCATTACTGGAACCTCACCATCAGATTGTTTAGTGTCATAATCAGGCCAATCGTTGGGAGGATCTTACTCCTCTGCAGAGATTCAGTTGGAGTGTTCTACAGCCCTAGCTTAATGGGCTGGATGGTTTTGTGTCATATCCAGGATACTTGTTGATGGGGGTTCATACCCCTCTGAACAGATCCAGTTGGAGTGTTCTACAGTCCCTACTTACTGGGCTTGATGGTTTAGTGTCATATCCACGACACTCGTTGGAGGGGGTTTTATTCTTCTCAATCTTCCGTTCTCTTGTTTTCTCTTCCTTCCTTCCTTCCTTCGTTCTACTTTTAATTAAAGATCTCTCTTGGTGATTCTATTTGCTATACAGCATTGTCTTAAATTGTCACCTGACATATTTTTCAACACTAATTCTGATTCATTAATTAAACTGTTGGCCCTTTCTCTGTATGTATATTTCCTCCTTGCTTTGTATTTCATCAACCATCTTTTGGTGATTTAACCTCATTTGATATCATCCTTCCCTCGTCCTGATGATGGTTCATTTGGACCGAAACGTTTCCATGATAATAAAGTTAAAAAATAATTTAAAAAAAAAGTAGTATCCCTACGCCTCAAATGGTGCCATCGTCATAGTTTTCCTAGTAGATGCTGACACAAATATCCATTTCAATATGATGTTTATATTTTTTCGGTTTCCAAAAAAGTAAGCTCAGGTTGCTGGTTTATTGCTGGTGGGATTCTAACTTTTAAAAAAGTGCTCAAGCAGAAAATTTTTTTGTATCTGAATGAATTTTGGCTTGGAAATTGTGACTGATTTTTCGAACACTGGGGCCTAAGTTTTTAACTCAGTAGAATATGTCCTTTGTTGACCTGCATGAATAGCAATGTGGTTTATACTTCCGGTGTGAATTTGAGACATGGGAATATTTTGTTGGCTAATTTTGTTATATAATCAAGGAATGATTTTTTTATTAATCATTTTTCGTTATATTTTATCATTCAGTTTGGTTGGGCTTTTGACTCTTCGGGTTAAAAGCCCAGTTGTATAGTCAATTGGTACAGTTTACTTTCGCACGCAAAGGATATGACAATCACCATTGTCATAATAAGCCACCAGACAGGAAATGGGGCTGGAGTGTGGATGATGTCATGCCCGGATGAGATGTTCCTGAGAATTTGAGGATTATGAAAAAGGGACAGTGGAGAGCTGAGATTGGACGATGGAGGCAGATAGTTGAGTTTCTGCCATTGAGGCATAGAGTTGGATTTGGGCCGTTGAAGATGTAGATGTGTTTTTCGGATCTCTATCGACAGAGATCTAAACATTACAAGATACGCAGCGCGTTAGGGGGGGGTTAGCATAGTAAGAATTGTGGAGTCTCTCTCCTCGTGTCGAAGAACCCAAGTCAGAAATGTATAAATGCGTTCGTACCTAAACAAAAGAGTCCGTCTATATTTGTGTATTGCATATGTATGGTTATACAATAATTTTATCTATCAATAGATTCCACTCTTATAGATGAGTTAAAGCAGTTTCTAAACTATTTGATCATGGCCGTTAACCTCTGAGCTTTCTCAACCCTGCATCAGATAAAGCGTGCCGTTAACTCGTTTTTGAATTAACCCGTCTGGCCTCATTTCCATTTTACTGCATCACGGAGTTTTC
Organism: Sepioteuthis lessoniana; assembly: GCA_963585895.1. Classification (NCBI taxonomy): domain Eukaryota; kingdom Metazoa; phylum Mollusca; class Cephalopoda; order Myopsida; family Loliginidae; genus Sepioteuthis; species Sepioteuthis lessoniana. The sequence continues at coordinate 41,155,270 of OY757930.1, forward strand.
AATGCTGTTTTCTTTTTCGATACACATAGCCCCTCTTCTACTCCCGAATTTTATATACAAAGAAAAGGTGTGGCAAGAATTGAATCTAATATGTAAATGAATAAGTAAGCAAAAACAGTAAATTCTTTTTCTTTATATATATATATATATATATATATATATATATATATATATATATATATATATATATATATCGTAAATTCTTTATATATTTTGTAAATCCTTACATATACATACACACACATATATGTGTATGTGTGTGTGTGTGTGTGTGTTTAGCAAATTATCTTTATTGTAAATGGTTTATATATATTATACATTCTACTGTGTATTGTGAATTCTTTATATATTTTGTAAATTATTATATATATATATATTATAAATTATAAAACACACACCCACCCACCCACCCACCCACACACACACACACACACACACATATATATATATATATATATATATATATATATATATACATATATATATATATATATTGTAAAGTCTTAACTATTATGAAAGATGGCATTTCTATGAACATCAAATTTTTTGAAGTTTTAAAATTTACAAGAAAATTCCAGTATTTTTTAACATACAGTGGCGGTCGTAACATCCAGAACGGCATAGTTTCGTCAATTTTTCCCGCCCAGAGTTTTGCAGTAAATCACTAAATCATTTAATTTTTTTTTTTTAAATTATCATCTCAAATAACACCAACATTTCACAGAATAGCAATTAATATCGTATTTATTGTCTGTGAAATTTAGAGAATCTAAAACAACTTAGATAAAAAAGTTGTACCTACTTTTTCTGACGAAACTAAGCCGTTCTGAACTTTATGGCTGCCACTATATATTGATAGTAGGTGTGGAGACGTTTTATAGAAATGGAATTTTGAGGCCCCTTTTTAATGTGTGTGTATATATTGTTATAATTATAAGTGAGCTTATAAACGTTACAATCCATTTTTTTCGAAAAAGTTGCCTTTAAAAATGAACAGAAAAAATGTGCCTTGAATTTATATGGGAGGATGAATTGTTTAGCGAGAACTTTACATTTCTGTTTTAATACAAATTGTAAATGCTTCATTATTATAAAAGATGACTCTCGCAATAACCATCAAATTGTGTAACATTTAAGAATTCATCAAAGTCCTATTCAAAAGATGTTTTAACAGAATAACATCGATAACTGGTGAAACAAAAAAATAATATGTACTATGATTCCTGCTTAAAGTAAAATGTGATAACAAGACTTAAACAAAGAGAACGCTAAGAAAATAAAGAATATAAAATTGTGGTGGTTGTTTGAATTTTAATTTCTTTTTTTGTTGCTTTTTTGAGAAAGAAACCCCTCATGATTCCAAATCTAAATGTTTAATTCCGAAAAGTTCAAATGCCGAGAAAATAAAAATTCCTTCTCTATCATATTTACCAACCCCACCGCTCGGGCAGGATATGACACAAGGTCAATTTTTAAGCGGAGTTTACCCTTTTTGAATTCAGAGTTTTCCTTATCCTAGAGCAGTTGCCTCACCAAGGCTGAAGAACCTAGTCTGCCCTACTATTTACCCATAGCTGGAGGGAGAATAATTGGATTCATACCTTTTCCAACGGTATTAGTGCTATGTGAAATGTAATCAGTCTCGTCCAGGATTTGAACTCGTTTCACCGTGTCCATTTCCTACGACAATAACCATTACACCACCGACATCTCATAAGTCTCTATAATCATTATTCATCTAGACTTCGATAAATAATAGTTAAAGTTTGGACATATTTGACTCCTGACCAACGATTCCCGTCGAAAAATCAGTTAGAACTTTCGGTACAACCTGATATTTCAGGTTTGTACATTTATTCATTTATTTATTCATTCGTTTTGATGTTTCTACAGTGCTGCCCGAACTGTGTTGCCCTGGGCTGTTTCCAAGTTCGCCTATATTCAAGTCCACTATTCCTTATACTTCAAGAACACTAGAATTGTCTGACTCCGTAAGGAAACGCACTGTTGTCCGATTGTGAAATCACCCGGACTTAAATCGCATGGAAATTGGGAATTGTGCTTTAAGCTGCATTGCACATGAGCATATATTTCACTATTAATGGAACGGAATTTTATGTTTATTGTTAAGTTAGTCCTGGGCCGTCATAAATGTGTCTTCTAACAATGAGTTTGGATTATGGTAAATCCTCGTTCCAAGGCGATAGCAGACGTAGCAGTGTAAAGAAATAATCACTCAAGTGGAAGTATTGTATCTTATTCACATAGGTCAAGGGGTTCGACCAGAATGTTCTGATAGTGAGTCTGCTGCAAACATCGCTTTGCCAGGGGGACTTTGAATACGATGGCTGTACCCACCTTCCAAGGGTTAAAAACTCTCCCGAGCAGTATTCTGTGTAAGACACAATTAACTGAAACTTATGCCGAGGAAATATTCCTGTTTGCCTTAACACGTTTATTTAACTTAATATTGAAATAAATAATGGAAATAAATCCGACAGTATGAAGAAAATAGGAAAAAAACAAATTAATCCAAAAGAGTTGAAATTATTATGAGGGAAAGTCAATGGTAAAACGTTTCGGTTTGAATAAAACTTTAAGATAGTGAAAAATGTGGCTTGAACAGCGAGGGGTGTCTTATCAAAATAACTGGAGAGGAAAAAACCGAAATACTAACGAAGAGCTCTTAGCCGTTCAATTAGCATTTTTTTTTAACTGTCAAGTTAATGGCACAGGCAGTGATGATTAAAATGTGTCAAATTTCTAGGCGATAAAACGGATTGAATGTTGTCAGAATTTTTGTGAAAAGAAAAGAAAGAAATTAAGAAGATAGATACGTATGGAAAGATAGATAATTAAAGTTTGATATGTTGCAGCTGTTCATAACTAATTTAACAAAGAAAGAAGATAAATTGAAAAACCCTGTTCATGCATTAACGTAGGGTAAAAACGAAATTGCGCCGGCTATAAAAATTTGTTACAATATTTTGCAGTGGATATAAGCTAATGAGCTAGCCTCATGAAAATTAATGTGGTGATTAATTTCAGTATATTTAGGGAAAGTGCGTTATCATGATTGTCAATTCTAATGTCACATTTGTGCTCTGGTAGACTTTTTTTTATGTTTCTGGATGTACAGCCAACATATTTAAGCTAAAATCTTTGCAGGAATAGATTAGACGTCATGATTGAACGTTGAGGAGATTTACTGTGAAATAAATAGAAGATAAAGGGACAGATTTAATACGAAAGTTATTTGAGTTGTTTTCTATAAAGTTAGTGTATGGATTATTTGGTAAAATAATGTGTTAATGGGTAAGTTTTATCATATTAGAAGGTGCATTGATGAAGGTTTGATATATAAATATAAACACACACACACACACACATATATATATATATATATATATATATATTGTCATTCACAGAGGTACTGTTTCTTTGTATTACAACTCTTCAGTGTGGCTAGACACGTAAAACGCTTCAAGCTGGGATCAAAAACCGCCTATATTACGTCAGACCAATTACATACCTCTCAACCCTCGGTGACCTAACGTCCTTTCAGGAGTTTAACATATCTGTATCAACTCTCGTTTGTTTACATTTTATGCTATCGTATACCGGAGTGCTCAATTCGTTAGAAGAACTTTGCATGAAGTATATATATATATATATATATATTTCACATGATTCTAGGCTCATGGGCAGGATACTGCAAGTTCATAGTCTTCCATTTTTCAGGAATACACAAGTACAGATATGTAAAAAAAAATGCAAAACAATCCACACCACATTAACCACGTCAAACCAGAAATTACCCTGTCGATGAGGCTTAGAATACACAATCTGTATTACCCGACAGAGGAGTAACCCTCAAACCGAAATAAGTGTTCTGTGCATGACTTAAACAGCGTAAAATGGTCAGGATCTGTTTTTGGATATTTAGACGTTGTATGGAGTACACTTTTATTGCCATTACGCTCTTGTTCACTGACCAGGTGTGGTATTAACGTCCCATCTATTGGTCAAAGATTGCTTGAAAAGCATTTCTGTTTGATAAGACCTCATGCAAAAAAAAAAAGAAAAAAGAAAAAAACTATCCAAAAATATAAGTCTGAACTGAACACTATTTGCTGAACCTCTAGGCGTAAAATATCCCTAGACGCGTTGACAAGCCGTAAAACTCAATCGTTCTGCAAAAAACCAAATAACCGCCGGACAAATATGTGAGCAGTGCAAGTAATGAGAGGCATATTTCCCTAACTCCCCCACCATTGGCAGGATGTGACACGAGGACAAAAGTAAAGACAGTTTTAATTCAGAGTATTCTTTTTTTCTTGGCTGGTTGCTTAACCAAGGCTAAATGACCCAGTCTGCCCTTCATATTTACCCAAGAAATAGATACGTGATTTTGAAAGTGAAAACCCGAATAGGTTCGTACAACATTTGAACTCTGGTCGGCGAGTAAATTTCCAACAACGATAACCGTTATACCACGAGCTCCTCCTCAAATAAAATGAGTAATAATCGTTGCAAGTCAGAACGTTACGCATTTATGTAACCACATGTACTTGATAATTTACAGTTTCTGAGCGAACGTACACATTTAGCATGAAATACGCGAAATGATGAATCAGCTCTTGGGCAATGAAGCAAGTATCTAGGCGAAGCGTTCTGAGAGAGAGAGTCGTGCTTCAGGTGTGGCATTTTTTTTTTCGTTTTTCACTATAGAGTGAGAAGACATAATAGCATAACGGAAAAAAAAGTTATTATCAATGTAACAACAAATTGGATTTATATCCTAAATGTTTCCATTTGGAGGCCAGACAAAGACGAGACGGGAATCCTAATCTCTAGAAACTCTGCTGGATTTTTTTTAACGACAGGGTTTTCAGCTGCTGCGTCAAAAGCTGTTGCATTTTCAAAGCAGTTTTCAAATGGCTACTAGGGTGCTTCTTTTTCATTTTGAGGAGAGAAAATGGTAATAAGTGATCAGATTAGAGTAGTAATGGGGTTATGATAAATGGTTTTTGAGAGAGAATAACCGAGAGACAGAAGGAGAGATAGTGAGGTATATGGTAATGAGTTAGCCAATGGTTAGGGAGACCGGGGTTCAATTCCATATCGAGTCATACCAAAGACTTAAAAAAATGGTACTTGATACCTTATTGATCAACGCTCAGCATTATAAGTTAAGTATCAAGGGTAAAGAGGAGCCATCCAGGTAAAGGATTAGCGCCCTCCACTATACCTCGGTGTAGTAGCTACTGAAAAGGGAGCCTTCGGGTCATCTTCGACTACTGTCGCCAACTTTACTTTTTTTAACTTATATATATATAGAGAGAGAGAGAGTGAGAGATAGAGAGAGAGGGAGAGACCAGACACCGAGAAACAGATTGAGACGGAGATATTAAACGAAATTGGTGTTTTTTTTTAAATTTTGTTTAATTTTCAGGTTTGCTACCCTGATGGAGAGTTTCGCTTGCACCAGCTATAAGTCGTATCACCGTCATCCTCATATTCTACAATTGTTTTAGTTCTCAGGCAAGGTCCATGTATTTGTTTATGTATTTGCTTTTTTGATTTTCACTCTGTGGTCTGCCGAGACAGCAAAATCCACCTGGTGGCAGATTTTCATATGTCTTGTTTATCAAAACAAGTTTTTCTGACAGGGTTAAGTGATTCACGTGTATTTTAAAATCCCAGAAAAATATTATGCGTATAATTCTGTAAGTTGAAATGTATCCTGTATAAATACCATTTGGTTATATGGTCAATTTCTAATGTCTTGCACGATTTACAGTCGATCACCTCCACACCAAGCAGTGTCTAGCCTGCTATTTCTTTTGTATATGTTTGTTGCTTTTACTTATTATTTGATTGGCCAATTAATTTCCCTCCCCCCCCCTCTCTCTCTCTCTCTCTCTATATATATATATATAAAATAACCTACAATTACTACTCCACTGCGCATTATTGATTTTAGATTTAATATAATTGGTCCTTAATGCATTTGGTCTAATGAGTAGAGTGTTCGGTAATGGTCTGGGAGTCCAGGGTTCTATCCCCGGCCGAATCAGTCCAAAGACACAAAAAATGGTATTTGATATCACCTTGCTTAACACTTTGCATTATGAAGTAAGGATCAAGGGTAAATTGGAACAATCCAGTGAATGAAGTAGCGCCCTTCCCTACACATCGGTGTAGTAGCTATTGAAAAGGAGCCACCGGGTCACCTTCGACTAAGTTCACCAAAATCTATGGCGTTGATTTGTGCTGCTATTAGAAGTAATTCAGTTTATCTCGGGTGGTTTCCCGATCTTAGTCATGCCCAGATCTTCTCGTGTAACGTCTCCAGTTTGTCGCTTGAAATATCCCTACAGTTATTTTTCTTCTCATTTCTGTTTTCTAGTTTTTACTGGACTGCAGAAATTCGTCTTCCTTTGCTCTTTTTAAAGTACTCGTTGAGTTCTTTTATTAATACATTTATTGGCGAGTCCTCAATGTGTCTTTTCTTGACACATACAGGCAATTTCATCTCTTACATGTTAGGCTTTGTGCATGATCATTAGTTTTCTTGTTCTGTAGTCTACATGTGTAAGTACTTTCCTTATTCTTTGTAAGAATAGTCCGAGTATCTTTCAGGGGTAGATTGTCTTGGTTTTTATCCATTTGCTAAGATTTTTGCTGCAGAGGATTGTTTCCTGAAGCTTTCTCTTTATGAGGTACTCTTTTATTATTATTTTTTTCCTTGAGAGTTTTTCACATTAGCTGATGGTTTTTCTCTGGAGTCTGAGTGATAACAAGTCACCTCAAGTCTCCAGGACTCTTCTCAGTATTCTGGCAGATCTCACCAATGCTGCGCTTTGGATTGTCTTCACTCGTCCTCTGATTTACAAGTCCTCGAGTCCTTTTACTAATCTTTTGGTGATTGTACCAAGAGCCCAATTACAAGTGGTAAAACCGTCACATTCATGTTCAATAGCTTTTTCCATTTCCTAGCAAGGTCAAGGTATTATCTTTCTTTTCGCTTTTTATCAACTTTACTCTCTGGTGTTCAAGGACAGCAAAGTTCACAAATCTGCAAGTTCTTCTTTTTTTTTTTTTGATTATAATAAGGTCCAGTTGTCTGAGATTAGGTGATCTATTTGTATATCAAAATCACAGAGGAGTTTTTGCGTCTTTTGAGAGTTTATCGCTCCACTGTTAGGAGATGGTTCTTCTCTGGAGGCTGAGGGACAGCAAGCCTCGTCAAGTCACCAGAACTATTCCCAGTATTCTGGTTGATTTCAACTATGCTGTAGTTTAGATGGTCTCAATTCATCGCCTTGTTTCTAAGTTCTCCAGTCCCTGTACCAATCTTTTGGTAACTACTGAGCGCGCCATTTACAATTGGTATCACGGTCATTTTCATGTTCCATAGTTTGTTTGTTTTTTTCAGTTCTCTAGGAAGGTCTAGATATTTATCTCTCTTTTCGCTTTACTTGAAATTAACCCCGTGGTTAACCGGAACGGATAAGTCCACTAATCGGCAGGTTCTCTTTTTTTGTTGACCATCACTAGGTCTGGTCATCTGGACGATAATTATTATTATTATTATTATTATTATTATTATTATTATTATTATTATTATTATTATTATTATTTTACTTCTTTAAGAGTTTTTCACGCCAGGCGATCATCTTTCGTTAGAGTTTATGTGACAGAAAATCTCCACAAGTCTCCAGGACTCTTCTCAGTATTCTGGCCTGTCGTAACAAAGCTGCTGTCTGGATTGTCTGTAATTGTCCTTTGATTTCCAAGTCTTCTAGTCAATTTACCAATCCTTTCGGGATTGTTCCGAGGACACCTATTCAAATTGGTATCACAGTCACCTTTATGTTCCATATTTTAAAATTTTCCTGGCAAGGTACAAGTACTTATTGTTCGCTTAGTTTCCTTTTATTTTCATTCTGTGGTCCGTGAGTACGGCAAATTTCGGTATTCGGTAGGTTCTTTCTTTTTTGCTATTGTTCACTTTCGCTAGGTCTGGTCGTCTGGACGAGATTAGATGATCTGTTTGTATCTCATATCCCTAGGGCATTCTATGCGTCTCCTTCTCCGGTACAAATTATCATAAGGAAAATGTTATCGTATATACTACTAGTTCGTATGATCAAATTTAAATTTCTTGCCATAATCCTTGTGGAACACCTTCACCACCACTCGTGTCTAGTAGCATTACTCTTTTTACGCCAGTTTCCTGCATTTGCTTATTTTGTTAATGTCATTTACTCATAAGAGTTTTTCACATCAGCGTTAACTGATGGTCTTTCACAGGAGTTTGAGTGACAGCTAGTCACTTCATGTCTGCAGTACTCTTCTCAGTATTCTGATTGTTCTCAACAATGCAGTAGTTTGGGTGATCTCCACTCTTCCGCCAATTTCCAAGTCCACCACTCCCTTTAATAATCCTTTAGCTGTACCAAAAGCACCTATCACAACTGGTATAAATGTCACCTTCATGTTCCAAAATTTTTATAATTCCCCGGCAAGGTCGCGGTAATTATCCTTCTTTTCTCATTCTTTATGTTTTATTCGGTAGTAAGCCGGGACAGTAAGTCAACAATTTTGCAAATTCTTTTTTTTTTTTTTTGTGGTTGATTATCATTTCTGATCTTCTAGCCGAGATTAGGTGATCTTTCTATATGGCAAAGTCCTATCGAGGTTTATGTATGCTATTTTCTTGGACAGGTTGTGCATATACCATTTGTTCGTATGGTCAAATTCCAATTTCTTGCACATCTCCCAGTGGATCCCATTGCCACCCAGTCGTGTCTAGTCTTATTTTCCTTCTGTAATAATTTGCTGCATTCGCTTATTATGTGATTGACTGTTTCATCTCTGTCACAGCATCGTCTACATTTGCTATTTTGTTGCGTCTTATCTATTCTCACTTTCATATAATTGGTTCTTACGGCGTTGTTTTGTGCTGCTATGAGGAGAGATTCTATTTGTCTCTTGAAGTTTCCTTTCCTTAGCCAGGTCTAAGTTTTGACGTGTGAGATCTCGTTTATTAGTCGTTTAAAACGTCCATAGAGTTGTTTTCCTTCCCATTTTTGTTTCCTAGTTATTGTCATTCTGTTGTCCATCGTGTTATCAGCATCGTTTCTGAGGGCTCTAATCAGTCCTCCTTCGTGTTTTCCTATGCATTCTTTGTGTCGTTGTATCGTTGCCTCAACGCTGTCTTCAATTCTGACAAGTCCTCTTCTTCCCTCTTTTCTTGATACATAGTCTTTCAACGTCGTCTCTGGGATGTAATGCCTTATGCATAGTCATTAGTTTTCTTTTTTTTGTTCCATTTGTTTAAGTTCATCTCTGGTCCACTTCAGAAAGTGTCCCGAATATCTAATGAGAGGTACAGCCCAGGTATTTATTTCTTTGATAAGTTTTCGGCTCTAGAGTTTTGTCTCGAGTAGTTTTCTAGTTCTCCTAAGATACTCTTTTAGAATTCTGTCTTTCATTTCCACTTCTTCGATGTTGTCAGCCTCCAACATGCCCAGGTATTTGTATATTTCCTTTTCTCCGAGCGTTCTAATCTTGTCCTGATTTGGTCGTTGCATTCCGTCAGTTAGATGTCGTTTTCATTACAAGCATGGCACACTTTTCTTTGCTAAATTCCATTCCCATGTCCTGACTGTATATTCTAACTGCGTGTATTTGAGTTTTCAGTTATTTTTCATTTTTTGCAAATAGTCTGATGTCATTCAATGATGTCATTAAGTGATAGATCTTTTCTTGCGATCTACTAAGTTTGTATCTGGCTGTACATTTTCTGAGTAAGTGGTTAAGTGGCATCATGACAATTATGAACAGTAATGGAGATAAAACATCTTGAAAATACCTCTTTGGATCTTTGCTACTTCCTCCTACTGTCAATTCCACACTCAAAGTTTTCATTGTTTTCTTAGTAAAGTTAATGAATTCATGTGATATTTTGTACATTTTGAGGCAGTTTATTATCCAGCTTTGCGGAACCATATTATCATTATTATTATTATCATTATTATCATTATTTACTCCTTCCATCTTTTTTAAACCAGAATTAACCGTCTTTCTTTTTTGAAATCAGAAGATTCATTAGCATATCATCTCCCGTACGCCTAATGTTTTGGTGAATCAAACTCACATAGCTTGTTTTTTTTTTAATGATTTTCATTGACTTTTCTCGGCATGACGATACAGGATAACTAGAGTTAGGAAAGAATTATAAAAAAAGTCAGATCTTAGTTACCTGTACTTTTTATTCTCTTCTGCAGGGCCAGTATTTGAGCAAATTTTAATCCATGAAACATTTTTAAACGATTGGTTATTCTTGGATAAGTTAGGTCTTTGATTTAATGATATATCAACCTTGATGGTCATTTAATACCAATTCCTCTTAATATATATATATATATATATATATATATATATAATTTTTAAGTGAATAGTTTTTAAGTATCATCGTTTTTAAAGGAGTTAAAGCTCATTTTATTACACTTAATTAAATAATTTCAAGTATTGCTATTTAACATTAGTAATTCTATCAACCAAGTATCCCTAATTAAACATTAATTATTTGCTTGCACACAGTTAATAATAATCATGTTTTGTAAATTAAACTGATCTTAAGTATTGCTATTTAGCATTAGTAATTCCCTTTATTTATATCTAATATACACAACTAACACACAACTGTATGGTTTCAACTAACAAACTAACTTACTAACTAATAATAATAATAATAATAATAATCCCAAGAAAAAGTTTGAAACAGTTCGATTTGAACTATAGTGGGGACCCAAACAGGTACTACTGCATTGTGTTTATTGTTTTCTCTCTCTCTCTCTTTCTTTCTCTCTCTCTCTCTCTCTATATATATATATATATATATATATATAAAGCTGTAGAGTGACTTTTTAATTACAGACAGACCTCAATATTCCAACATTCTGATATTCGTCGAAATTTCTGATTCATTTTTTGCCAAGAAACATTCGGGGAAGAAAGTATGACTAACTGTTCATTCAAGGTAGCGCAAAATTCACTTACCATTTAAAAAATTTGTTGTAATCTATTTCATCTATTTTCCTGATATTTAATAATGATCTGAGATATTCACCTGAGAACAACTGAGCAAAAAAACCCAAAGAATTCCAATTATATTTTCGTATATTCTAATGTCTAGTTTCAACTGTCTTGGGAAGTGTCTGACATTTTACCTCATGAAATACCGGACTAATTTCTCGTGGAACGAAAAATACATAGTAACTACACTCACCTAAATTGACAGATTTCAATTTATTTTTTATTTTTTAGCCCCCTTTGGGTTTATCTTTAGGAAAAACCTTACGTAAACTGACTTTGAACATTTCTAACGCTGGACAATAATATTCGACAAAAATTTCGGGTGTTAAAACTAGAACCTTTACGGTCTCTAATGAAATTCAGTCTAGAAAATTTTGACTCTGGGATACTGTATTTCTCAATTAGTTAGAACTAATAGCTTATAGCAAAATAAATATGATTAAAGAACAATACATATTCAGCTTAATTTTTTTTTAATTCGATAGTAGTTCAATATTTTAAATGTTAGATAAATTGTCTCTCACTGTGTATGTAAGCCTATTCACCCCTACGCACCTGTGGTCTTGTTCGGTTATAATACAGAGAGAGAGAGAGAGAGAGAGAGAGAGAGAGAGAGAGAGCGAGAGAGAGAGAGAGAGAGAGAGAGAGATTTCTTTGGCTTGTTTTTGGATGGGTTTTATGGCATATTCCTGGTAGGTGATTTAACGCCAAATCCTATTCATACGAATATAAGAAGATATGATTTGTAAGTCAGATAATTGGTTTGGTTTGGTTTCCATTTTGTTGATAACATTTAAAAATAACCATTTCTTTTGCGAGCAGTTAATTGGTCTCAAGTATTTCTTTCTATATAACATGAATTATTCTATTTACAATTAGCTGTTTGTTTACCCACATTTAAATGATTTCAAATAACAATTTAACATCAGTCATTCGTTTGCAAACACTTAAATGGTTATACACATTAAATGGTTATATACATTAAATGGTTAAACATTTGTTAGAGATTCGTTTGTTTATTATTTCAGTTTTAAATTAGAATTAAATTGATTACCTACGAGTATTGCTACTGTTTCTAAACGGTTAAATGGTTTAAATTATAACTATCAATTAGGGGGGTGTCCTCGTGGTTTAAGGGTTACAACGATGGACTGCGGACTCGTAGTACGCCAGTTCGTTCTCCAGTCATGCTATTATGTTCACTTTCGGGCAAATACCCTTGGGAAAGCTTTGGACCCCCTTATCCTCCCAGCTATGGGTTAAATAGTACTATTCTTCTAGGAGAATGGTTTATGCAAGAAATAACCTAAAAAGAGTTGATATGCCATTAAACAAAGAAACCAAACCAAATACTGATAATTCTATTCAGTTATAATCTTGTTTATAGAAAGGGAAGTGATTATAAGTTTTGCTATCAAACAGTAATTATTCAATTTCAGTACTATTCATTCATTTAAATACCGTTAATAGTTCCAAGTATTATTACATTTTATCGATAATTCAATTAAGGCTCAGAGTTAAAAAGTTTAAAGTATCTTTGTTTAACATTGATAATTCTATTCAACATGACCCATTTTATAGCACACAGTTAAATGGTTACAAGTACTGCTATGTATCACTTACAATTCTTGCCCTGTCAACTGGGGCTGTGAAATACACTTACTGCTTCTCTGCAAAGAGGTAAGACCCACCCCCAACGAGTGTTCTGCATATGACACTAAACAATCTGATAGTGAGGTTCCAGTAATATTGGAGCTTTGGGGAATGCAGAGTATCCCTTCATTGCCGTCGCTCTCAGGTCCACACATGCGCGGAGTGGTAGTACCGGATAGGGTCTTATCTATGGGTCAAATAGAACTAAACTGCCTACTTATGTTAAACTGAATTGCCTTAAATAGAATTGTTTTGATATACAAAATCCGTACTTATGCTAAAGTGAATTGTTCGAAATAGAACTGTTATTATATCTGATTTGATGCATAAATTACTCAACTAAAATTTCTGAGATAAAACTGTTCTTACATTTAAATTTGTGTATTGCCCAGTTTGCTGGGGCTATATAATCCACCGACTGTAGCTCTTCAGAGGGGTAAGACTTGCCCTCACCCATCGAGGATCCAGCATATAACACTAAACAATCTGATAGTGAGGTTCCAGTAATGCCATCGCCCCCAGGTTCACACATGCCCGGAGTGGCAGTACCTGATAGGGTCATATCTATGGGTTTAATAGAATTAAACTGTGTAGTATGCTAAACTGAATTGTTTGAATTAGAACTGTTCGACGTAACTGAATAGCTTTAAAAAGAAATGTTTTTGACAATTAAACTGTGTACTTACATTTAAACTGCGTACTTATGCTAAGCGGAATTGTTTGAAATGGAACAGTTTTTGACATTGAAACTCTACTTACACAACACTGATTTGGTTGAAATATAACTGTTTTGACATTTAACTGTGTGCAAACAAAATCTATACTTATACTAAACGGAAGTAGAATTGTTTCACTAAATTGAATCGCTTGAAATATAAATGTTTTTGTCAATTAAACTGTGTACTGATGCTTAATTGAATTATTTGAAATAGAAATAGCATTAAATAACCTGCAAAAGTTGATATGCCATAAAACACAAACAACCATCCAACCAGTAACAATTCAATTAAATATCATTCATTTATCTACACACAGATAAATGATCAAACAATTCTATTTCTAAGAATTCGATTTGCATTAGTCACATTCTGCACCTAGTTTAAAGGTCAGATAGTTCCATTCGACCCATAGATAGAACCCTATCAGGTGCTGCCACTCTGGGTCAGAGTGGACATGGGAGTGATGGCAATGAAAAGGTAGTCTATTTTCCCCAAATTTCCAAGGCTGGAGCCTCACCATCACAATGTTTAATGTCATATCGAGGACACTTAGTCGGTGTATTCTATTGTTATATAGTCATATAATAAATATGCTTATATACACATGCATATACATGCAGAAAGAATCACAACGATACTATGATAAAGGACGAGCGAAAACTTCTTTAGAAAAATATGTACCTCTCACTTTATTGTAAGAGTTCGAAAAGGGTTACTCAGAGGTTTTATGGTGAGAGGGAGTTGGAGACCGAACATAACTGCAACATTTTGACCCCCACTCTTATGGCCGTCAGCTTTGTGTCTTTCTCATTCTCCAGGGCTGCTCAACCGGCGACCCAGAGGCCCACTCTGCTGGCTTTCTCTACTACATCTTATCAGCAACTTCTCTTGACCTCAACTCAATCAGGGGCTCCAAAGGCCCCCTCGGCCTGGTGTGGCTTTCTCTACCACATCACGACTCTAACTCCAACTGTCTGGCTTCCAGCCTTGACCGAGTTATATAATAGTTCGACGCCCACTCAATCTTTGGAATGGCATGTTTGATTGTCATCAAGCAGAAATAACTGTCATGCAGTTCAGAGGTCACTCTCTTCCGGTGCATCAGTCTATGAGTGTATCATGGGATTTTTTCCTTGTCCCATTTTGTTAGCCAGGCCCACCTACGCGATTTTTCCTCATAAGTGCGATCGGAATGTGTCACTTCCTTCCAGTGCGTCACTTTGGAATGGCCAGTTTGGCCGGGTCGAAGGTCAAAATACAACACTATTGCACCAGCCTACTGGGCTATAGATTCCTTTATCAGTTTTTATTCATATATATATATATATATATATAAGTGTGTGTGTGTGTGTGTGTGTGTGTGTGTGTGTGAATTCAATAATTTTCTTGACTTTTTTGTACAAGCATTTAAAATTGACGTAGACTCTTGAGAATTCAGTATGTTATTGCTATATATCATCTGAGATGGTTGATCAATTTCTATGGTTTCAGGTTCAAATGAACAGCTACAGCAGCAATTGGAATACACCCTACTAAAGCCAGATTATCACAAATGGTGAATTTAAAAAATGCAATCTGGACGTGACGACACTTTAGAAGAACGATATGCAATAAAATTCTTTTTTAAACTTGGAAAAATGCCACACAAACGTATGGAATACTTCAGAATGCTTTTTATTGAGTGGCATAAGAAATTCAAGGAACCAGGGAGTCTGTGAAAAATGATGAGAAGTGTGGGAGGAGTAAGGAAGTCAATACAGCAGAGTTGATTGGCCAAAGAGTTAGGGTTAGGGTTACGGTTACTATGTTGAGGTTTTAAGGGAGTTCAGCAAGGGATTCCGTCAGAAAGAGGCCTGCATTCTTCAAATAGGGTCAGTGGCATTTCCACCAGGACAATGCACCAGTCCACAACCCCATCCTTGTCACAGACTATTTGACCAAGATGGGCATCAAGACAGTTCTTCAGCCGCCCAGACCTTGCTCCCTCTGACTGTTGGTTATTCCCTAAGCTCAGAGGCTGTCGTTATGAGACAATTGAGCCGATGAAAGAGGTTGTGACGAAGGTCATTGACACGCTCACTCAAGAGGACTTCGATGGGGCCTTCCAGAAGTTGTTGGAACGGTACAAGTGCATTGCAACCGGAGGGGATTACTTCGAAGGGGACTAGAGTTTTGTGTATTTACTATCAATAAAAGTTCTCATACGAAAAAAGTCTGGAAACTTATTTAATGATCCTCGTGGATATATGGTTTCGATGCCGGCTTCGAGCGCCCTGCGTGTCTAGCCACACTGAAGAGTTCTGATAGAACGAAACAGTCTTTATGTGGATGACAATATATACGCTCCCCCAAGGGGGTTGAGCACTCTGGCGAAGGAATTGTCGGCCTCCGCTAGCATAATGCAAAGCTCTTCGAAAGAATTGAGCACTCTGGTAGCCGATAGGGTATAAAAATGTAAACAAACGGCTGCTGCTGCTGTTGCTAAATAAATACCTAAAAAATTCCCTTAGTCAATGTGGTCTGCTTAGTGACTGAGAGGTCTGAAACTTAATCTAACGTAAAGTTGGACGAGTTTCGATCCTGGCTTCGAGCGTCCTGCGTGTCTAGCCACGCTGAAGAGTTCTAATAGAACGAAACAGTCTGTCTGTGGATGACAATATATATATATATATATATATATATATATATATATATATATATATATATATATATATAACTACCCACACGTACACACAAGTGCTTTTGTAACGTTATTGCTTAATTTCTGACGCACAATGGATTATGTTCTTCTCTAATTCATCTCCAAAATCTTTCAATTGTTAAAATTGTGAGTGATTTTGGTCCATCCCGTATATATAGCTATTTACTAGTATTCAGTTTTTTTCGGGAAACATTTTCGCTATTTTCAGATTGATAGATATATTGATTCGTACATACGTAGACATTTTTATCTTTTTATTCAAAAGTTCAATGTTCAATAGCATGTGCATTTAGATGGTTGGTTAGTTGGTTGGTTGGTTGGATTTTTTGGGCATATCAATCTTTGTAGGTTATCTAACGCCAAATCCATTTTTATGAAAATAGTTCTATTTCAAACAATTCAGTTTAGTATAAGTAGGCAGTTTAAATATAAGTACACAGTGTAATTGAGAAAAACATCTCTTTTCAAAGTATTCATTTAGTCAAGTATTTCTAATTCAGATAATTCATTTTAGTATAAGTACAAATTTTGTTTACACACAGTTAAATGCCAGAACATTTCAATATTAGACAATCCAGGTTAGTATAAGTACAGTTTCAATTAAAAAAAACAGTCCCATTTCAAACAATTCAGTTCAGCAGAAGTACGTAGTTTAAATGTAAGTACACTGTTTAATTGTTAAAACATTTCTATTTCAAGCTATTTATTTTAATCAAACAATTCAGTTTAGCATAAGTATGCCGTTTGTTTTATTTAACCAATAGATAGGGCTAACACGCTGGACCTGTGGACCTGGGAGCAATGGCAATGAAGAGGTACTCCGCATTCTCCAAAGCTCCAGCATCACTGGAACCCGACCATCAGATTGTTTAGTGTCATATCCGGGACACTCATTGAGGGGTGTTACCCCTCTGCAGAGGTGCAGTCAGTGTAATCTATAACTCCAGCCAACTGGGCAAAGTGCATTTAGAGCCATTCTGAACACACATTAAAGGTACGGAAGGTGTTTTGACTTATAAAACGGGAATATTTCTGATAAGAAATAAAATGAAACGTATTATTTTTCTTTTCAACTTCTACATCGTTATTTTGTCTTCTGTTTATTCTCCTTTACATTAGTCCAGCAGATTGTATTCAAATACATGACTCACATTTCCAATGTCTTGAGAGGCGTCTGACAATTTACCTCAGAAAATCAGATATAAACATCGTCATTGACCGAGAAAAGCTTCTGAACTCCGGCTAATGCGGGAGAATGTTTTTCCCCACTCTATTTATATGAATGAATTTCCATGTCATGTACTCTCCCGATTGACAGATTTTGTCTGAGATTTTGAAATTAATTGTTGTTCATATTCACTAAGGTTTATCTTTCTGAACGGAGATTATTTGCTTTTTGCACTTTTGACATATAATTCATCATCTAGCCTGTTTATCTTATTTTTCTTGAGAAAAACGTGACTTTAGATGGCATTAGAAGTATTTAGTTTTTAGCAAATGTCTCAGTTAATTGATTTTTTTTTTATTTCAGTTGACAAAAGTCATTGAAGAATCCTTTTTCTGAATGTCAAAACAAGCGTACTTTTATTTGAATTTCCGACAGGAAGAGGTGAAATTATTTTTTTAAATTTTTGATTGTTTAATTCATAAGTTTTCGGTCGCTGTGTCCTCTTGTCTTCTTCTACTGTTTTATTTATTTATATATTTATTCATCTATTTATTTATCTATTTATCTATATATTGTTTTTTCATAACTTGCTTATCCGAATCAATTTGTATTGAAAAAATGTGTTCGGTTATCTCAAAATAATAATCTTTTCCTGCCTTTTGACGTCATTACCTGTGCTTAGTTTCTTAATAAATGTCATTTAAAAATAAAATCTGTTTTTACTTTAAAAAACCTGATAAGACTTGTTTTCTGTCTATTATCTTCACTTTGATTGTTATACTCTCAAAGTTTCGATCGTGGTACTCTCCGGCTTTCTTTAGATGTACATGTTTTTAATTGATAGCTTATTTTGTAATCAATGAATAAGTCGTTTGAAACAGTTAATTGATTTGCTTTTTTGTCATATCAACAATTATAGGTTATTTAATGTCAAATCCATTTTTATACAAATAAACAGTCGTATTTCAAATAATTCAGTTTAATATAAGTGTACTTTTTTTGTTTACACTCAGTTGAATGTAAAAAAAGTTCAATTTAAAACAATTCAATTTAGCATAAGTAAGCAGTTTATATGTCAGAACAGTTTTATTTCAAACCATTCAGTTTAGGATAAGTACGCAGTTTTATCAAATTGGTCCCATCTCAACCAATTCAGTTTAGCATTGGTACAGTGTAGTTCTATTTGACCAATAGTTAGGACCCTATTTGGTGCTACCACACGGGAAAGAGTAGATCTGGAAGCAATGACACAGAAAGAGTACTCCACATTCCCCAAAGCTCCAGCAGTACTGGGACCTCACCATCAAATTGTTTAGTGTCGTATTTAGGACACTCATTGGGGGAGTCTAACTCCTTTGAACAGATGCGGTCGGTGTATTCTGCAGTTCCTTCCGACTGGACAAACAGATAGAATAGAGTTCTAGGAAGCGTTGATAATATATTTCTATTGACATGGGTGTTTTCATTTATAATATATACTTTAAAATCGAATATTACGTTCGTTTCAATCTGATAAATAGTTGTGGTAGATTATTATTGTTTCATCTCGTTCTATCAACCACTGGGGTGATAGTAGGGCAAGGTGTATAAAAGGTTACCCTTCCCCTAGTTCATGAAAAGAGGAGACCACCAGTTGCTCATACTGCTATACATTCTATCCAAGCTTATGTCGAAATGCAAACGTAGATCATTGAGGTCTCTAGAGTCTGACGGATGTCATGAATAATGAATATAACACTAAGTCATCTTTAGCTTGACACTCGGACAGAACAAGTTGTTTCCTGTGAGATATTAACTCACTAACAATGGTTTGCAAGCAAAGCTTGCTAATTCTATATCAGTGTAGCCCATAAATCAGTAAATCACAGTTCGTTCAGTTTTGTATGTAAAAATGAAATACGTATCATTTTTTTTCTTAATTGACATTAACTCGATTGCCCTTGAGAGTAACCAGTTCTTTCTACATTATTTCTCCTTTTGTCATGTTTAGGCCGGATTCAAATTTTCATTCTCAAAGTAAATTTTAAAACTTCCCCATGAAAGAACTTGCTCGTGATGCCTCCTGCATTATTCTTAGAAATTTGATTTTTGTTCTATTTTTCTTTAGTCAACCATTCTTCAAAGAACGGAATGAATGATAATAATAATAGTAAAACTGATGAATAAAAACTTCCCAGAGAAGTTGTTACAATTCTTCCTTTGTCATCAAAGGAACATGCAATTTAGCGTTACACTGATGAAATATTACGCGCTTTTACCAAATTAATTTAATTAATTTAATCAAATTATATAATTCGAATAGCTTTTCATCTAGTGTTGCTTTTATTTGGTTTAATTGGAAAGTGTTCGCTTTCACGGTAAGAGTTCTGAGTACAGAATTCAGTTCTAGTATCACCCGATGTCTAACATTTTTTGCGGCAGCGTGGTTGGCAGCGGGGTATAACGAACGGTGATTAAATATTTTAGTGATAGTTCATTTCGCTTGTTATGATCTGGTCGAAATTGTGTCCGTTGCAGAGGCCTCAGTTCTGGCGATTGTGGACTGACTCCTTCATTGATCACATTCATGGGTCAAATTGATTTATCTAAAAATTATTCTTACTCAATTGTAACGAGTGGAAACAGGAGAAAAAATCTGCTTAGAAACAATTACAAAAAATGTAAATTTGAACATGCAATGAACCGATAACCTACCTTTTAGGAATAGAATAAACCTAAATGGCTTGGCATGCCGTTAAAATCAATCAATTACAATTAATAGAGAATACTCTTCAAGTATGATTTTTGTGGTAGTTGTGGGTTCCTTAATGCCAATTCATATATATATATATATATATATATATATATATACGCACACATTTATATATACATAAAAACTATATATATATATATATATAGTGTAATGGTTATCATCGTAAGAAATAGACACGACGACACGAGTTCAAATCCAGGTCAAGACTGATTGCATTTCACATAGCACTAATACCATTGGGAAAGGTATGAATCCAAGTATTCTCCCTCCAGCTATGGGTAAATAGAAGGGCAGACTAGGTTCTTCAGCCTTGGTGAGGCAACTAGTCTAGGAGAAGGAAAACTCTGAATTCAAACCTGTTAAACTCCACTTAAAAATTGACCTTGTGTCATATCCTGCCCGTGCGGAGGCGTTGGTATATATATATATATATATATATATATATATATATAATGGTTCGAGTGTTCGCCAATGGTCCTGTAGATGAGGGTTCAATCCCAGGTCGAGTTATACCAAAAATTCAAAAATGCTACATGTCCTCCTGGCTTAACACTCAGTATTATAAGGTACGGGGCAATCCAGGTCCAGAGAAAGGAGTAGCGCCCTTTCCTACACCTCGGCGTAGTAGCAATTAAAAACGAAGCCTTCGGGTCGTACCGACTACGGTCGGCTAACATACGTTTATATATATATATATATATATATATATATATATATATATATATATATATAATGTGTATGGAAATAGTTTGTTGGTAAATTCATAATCGTATAAGATGTGAGAGTTCATTTGCTTGCTCACAATAAAATGATTTCAATTATTCCCATCAAACACAAACAATGCTACTTAATATTAATAATTTATTTCAACGGAGGTAATTGGTTTCAAACATCCCTATTTAACATTCTAAATTATATTTACCAAATATTCCTATCTTATACGAAGAATTTGCCCATATTTGTACCGTTTCAAATAATTAACAATAATAATACTTAGTAAATGATAGAACATATATTTTTACCCATATATGAGACCCTAACAGATATTACCACTCCAGTTCAGAGTGGAACTGAAAGTAATAGCAAAGAAAGGGAGCTGTTTAGTATCATCATACCCACAACAGCCAAAGTCTTTTTCTTCTTAACACGATCTAGACTTCAAGTATCTTTAAATTCAAAGGGCTTGGGTATTTTTTGTCAAAAGAGCAATTTGAAGAATAGGGTGGGGAAAATCATATAGATGTCATGGCTAGCCATGACCAGCTGAATGATTGGATTGGGCCTCTCTGACCGCTGTCCTCAAGCATTACGAATCACCGCACACAGTAAACAGGTGGCCTTGTTGGAAAGGAGGTCTTACCCCTCTGAATTGGCCTTGTCAGCATATTCTACAGTTCTTAGGGTGGTAGATATTTGTAAGTCTATATCAAGCATTCTTATGTAATTGTTATAGTAATGGTTCCTCATAAATATGTTAGGCATTATTGTAAGGATGGGTGTCTCTGTCGGCGGGTATTACTTGGTTGAGGCTGCCTGACGAGGATGTCGGGGCACCCACCAGGCATGGCACACGGCTGACCCTCCTCGGGCCTCAACAGGGGGGGGATCTTCCAATCTCTGACCTTCCTAGTTTTATCGCCTTGCAAGGTTTATCCACTGGCGTCTTAAGTACCACTTTTTAGGGGAATACTGACGAGGCCTGAGGTATTTTTGGCACTTCTGGGTGTGTCTGAGCTAGAGCCCTGTGCCCAGACCCAACTTATCAAAATACTTTTTCAATACTAGTCCGTTTGATGAGGCGTGCGACAAATAGTGTGATTTATGCTTAGAGGTCACCTCTAGCAGTGTGTACATTCTTTACGTTTGTGGCAAGTAGTGTATTTCTTTTATGTGTAGAAATTTTGTTAAGGAACTGGGGATCCGGTTTCACCGAATATCAGTAGCCCCTTGGGGTCACGTGGTGTCTACTATAAAAAGAGCTCCTCCTGGAGAGTTGCTCTCTTTTTTTCACTCCCACCGCTGTTAGCAATAGGTCCATCCGTAGCAGTCCTTAACGGCAAACGTATTTGGTACCTTCCACCATCCAGGAGCCAAGAGCGATGAACGCACGCGCTGAGTTAAAAGGAACTGGACACACAGCTAAGTTCCAGCAGGTATTTTATCTGCAAACCTTACTTTAAACCTTTAGCATATAACTTTATCTTACACTTTTACCTCATAACTTTACCCTATAACAACCTTACAACTAAACCTTACAAACCTTACAAAACCCTACCACCAATCTGAACCTTGAACTCTTTTTTGAACTCTTACATATTCGTTGTCTATTCCATTTGGTATAAAACCCTGTTTATTGTTGTTGTTGTTGTTGTTCATAAATTTTGTTACACTAAAAGTCGTTCGTCTCCCTTCTTCAAAATCTGTCTCCCATCTCCCTAATGCTGTTGAAGTACGGTTTATTCTTTTACAAAACGTTGGAATAAACTGGACTTTTCGGGGTTTATAAAAATCCCCATATATGTTATAAAAATTTAAATTTCATTCATAACCTCCTTTGTGGTTATTTCTCATTCAGTAAACTTTTCTCTGGTCACAACGGTAATATAGATAATTTGTGCACAGTTGCATGGTTTAAAAAATCATTGTAAATGACTGAATGCTTTTCTTCAGGTGTTGTTGAACTCATGAGTCCACAGAGAACTTCGAACTGTACCCTTTATTTAAACCACAGGGTTAGATTGTTCTAATTCAGTTGATCATAACCAGGTTCACGTGTTAAGCAATAGTATTTCTTTATTTTTTTGTTATTTACATGTAACTGGGATTGCAACCTCTTGTTGCCCAGCAGGCTGGGGTGTGTAGAATGCATCGACTGCACTTCTGCAGAGAGGCAAGACCCCCACTAACGAGTGTCCTGTATATGACACTAAACAATCTAATGGTGAGGTTCTAATGATACTGGAGTTTGGCGAATGCAGAGCAACCCTTCATTGCCATCGCTCCCAGGTCCACCATGGCCGGACGAGGTAGCTCTTGACTGGGCTCTATCTATGGGTTAAATAGAACTAAACTGCGTACTTTATGCAAAACTGGAGTCTTTAAATTTGAATTGTTTGACTAAACTAAATAGCTTGAAATGGAAATGTTTTTGAAAGTTCAAATTTGTACTTAAATTTGAACAGCGTACTTATGCTAAACTGAATTGTTTGAAATGGAAGTGCTTTTTATGCAAAACTGAATAGTCTGAAATAAAACTGAGTATTTATATAAAAAATGGATTTGTTGAGATGCCATAAACCAAAAATACCATCCAACCATGCAACCTCTTGATGATTTCACTCAAAAGCACTTCGGAGGATGTCCTCCTGGTGTAATGGTTAAAGCAATAAACAGCAGAATCATAGTTAGCGATTTCGAACTCTAGTTGTGCTATTACGTTCACTTTCGGACAATTTACCTTGGGAAAGGTATGATTTCCCACATCCTCCCTGCTATGGGTTAAATAGTATCACTACTATTCTTCTAGAAGGATGGCTTTGGCATTAAATAAGCAACAAAGTTTGATATGCCATTGAAACAAAGTAACTAAACCAATCAAAAGCACTTCTCCACCAAACTTTTGTATTCGTTGAGCTTTGTGTCCCGCTGCATAATTTCGGGTGAATTTTAGGTACTGATAGTAAAGATCTGTTTCCCTTACTGGATGCTAGCACGAGTTAGCTTTCCTTTTTTTGACCAAGTTGAATTATCTTAGACAAAGAAGTGTTTAAAATGTTTAAAATGACAGCGGAGATTTTTGTATTGTATATACAAGTAGTGTTGGGTATCACCCACCTTTTTCCACACAATGAACTAGTCCATCTGCCATATATAGCAGTAGCTACTAATAGCAGTGCAGACTAGAAGGTGAAGAGCAGCTTCTTATAGGAATAGTATTATAGCGTTGGAGACTGGAGATCACACTAGATCACCCTACTTGCTACCGTAATAACGGAAGCCAATACTATCGTTGGATTATATCTTTATTCTGTATTCACTAATCCTATGATCTTGTCTACTAATAGTCTCTCTATAGTATATATTTTTTTCCTGAGAATATATCTCTATTTCTTCTCATATCGTGGTTTGTCCTTTATTTAATATTACAAGCGTTCACTAACCAGAACGCAACACAATAAATAAACAATTTCTGTTTTTTTGCTTTCGATTAAAACAAGAGTTGACCAACCGTTAAAGGCTAAACAGACCACAATTTCTCAGTTACAAAATCATTTCGCTTGAAATATTTAAAAATAACATCCCTCAATTAATTGAGATTTAGGATCATTTTTAATGAACATCCATTACCAGGAAGCCACGAAACAAAATGATTAATATCACAAATACAGAGTGAAGAATTTGTAGGGAACAGAAAAAAAATAATTGAATAAAAAATAATTATTAAAAGTATGGACACACTCCCAGAAACCCCTGACAAGAAGAGGGACGACGCATGCGCAAAATAAAAGGAACCGTCTCGACAAAAGAAAGAATCTCGTTTTCTTTCAGTAGTGAACAGCGGAGTGACAAAACCTAAGTTTTTCTTGCAGGTGGTGGAAGGCGCCATGCGTTTGTCTCTTGATGAAGCGTTAGCTAACCTTTCCACTAGTAGCAGCTGACTCTTTTACTAACGACCCACGACTAAAACACCGAATAAAACCATACAACTGAATTAATTACTACAACTGAAAACACTGGATTTAGTTATATCTTACAAAAGCGTCTAACACTTTCTTTACGCTTTAAATACCAAATTTAAACATATATACCCAAGAATGAGTAACACATTTTGACATCTTGACTGGGAGATTTAACCATTTTATCTGTATTCAGGAAGAATTTTCTCACCCATATAATGGTTGTTGAACCCAGAAATGAAGACAAAATATAAAGATATCTTCCTCTTGTGACGCGAAAGGTTTACTTTTATCCCAGAACGGGACTTTATCTCGCACGTGTGAAGACGGGGCAGGTTGGCACTTGATCCCCTGTAGAATAAGTCCTCGTTCAGAGTTTTTCTCTCAGGCATATAAGACCTGGCATATTACGTGAGGGATTAATTTAGGGCCAGACCGACCGCCGCTGGCAAGGGGTTCCAAATTTCACACTATCCACACACCTACCAGGCCGCTTTCCTTCCTTCCCTTAGACAATGGAAGATATGAGCCTATAGGTTTTAGTCGTAATAATATCATATTGTAGTAGTCGGCAACTCCGGTTTCCCGTGTGATATTTTAGAGGAATTTATAGGACAATTTTAAGCAAGATAACATAAGGCGAATAGAAGCTGAAAAGGAAGCATGAGGTAACAAATTCGTAGAAGACACGGCAAAGAACAACTTAGACCACGTGGTAACATAAAAATACATGAATCCTTTACTGTACAAAGCGATACACTTTCAAAGTGTCAAATATGTATAATGAATTGAACAGTCCATGGACATAAATGTCTTTCTTCTTTTCTGTTCTTTCGTTTCTTCAAATTGAGAGAGAGAGAGAGAGGGTGGTATATAAAATTTAGGTATAAAGAGAAATAGTCCCAAAGTTACTTATCTTATTTTTCGACGGGGTTCCACTGGAGAATCTTTCTTCTTTCACGGGCTAATAGACTTTATGTTATTTTTTTTACACTGGCTTGAAGAACCTGGGGTCCCTCGTGTCTCAGATATTCTTTTTGTCTTCTTCACCCGGAGTAATGGCTATGGGTCTGTCTGCCACGAGCCCTTTCCAATAACTGATTTTCTACTTCCGTTTTAGTGTCCCAGCCAATCGTTTGGCTTCTCTCTTCCTCCCCTTCCGGTGTCCGGCGACCTGAGGTTACTAAGTACCAACATCTGTTGATATCCCCTCTGTGACCTACATTCTTTCTTAACGGTCACTTTTTTGACGGGTTGCCACTGCTCATTCCAACGGGGGGATAGTATTAATCTTATTTCTATCGTCTCCGTGGGCTATCACGTGACACTCTCCTATCTTTTACTACGTTCTCCTTTCATATAATTACTTTACACTGTTCATATCCAAGAAGTTAAATCAGCAGGGTAACGTGGGGTAAGAATAGAATAACCCAGAATGGAGTCAGATAGCAAACGGTAACACAGATTCCGTTGAGACCTCATACATTTTCAAATTTCCTTGGATATTGTGCTTACGTTGGCTACCTTCCGCATAGGAAACGTTGATTACTATTATGTAATATGTCGACATGAGCACTGTCAAATATCGGATATCATGTTTGCTATCTCCTGTATCGTATACCTCTCTCTTCGTCTCTTCTCTTGAACAGAATTCACCTGATACAAGGAAAGCTAGCTCCTGGCGTGTATTCACATGTGGAGTGTTTAGAGGACTCGCGTCTAAATGTAATCCCCAACTACATTCCTGTTTGAAATCAGAGTTTTCTTTCTTCTTGGTTGGTTGCCGTACATAGAGTCTGGTCTACTTTACTATTTACCAATAACCGGAGAAGAAAGATAGATTCATACCTTTTCCCAGTTTCAATGACGCGAAAGTGAAGCACAAGCAGTCTACTCCAGGATTTCAACTCACCTAGTCGTGTCCAATTTCCCATGACGATAACTGTTCGGCTATTTAATATTCTCACACAATATTTTGACATCATTACAACCCTCTTTAACAGGTATCCACCGAATTTGATTCATTGTTACCTATGCTGACGATCTCCCTTTGTTACGAACTGATGTTGTTTCAAGTTAGAGTAAGGTACTATAAAATTTGCTAGATTTGTCATTGCAGGTGTTGGCAAAGTAAGTTTGTTTGTATAGGTTTTATGGTATATCAACCTCTGTAGGTTACATAATGCCAAATCTATTTTTGAACAAAATCAGTTCTATTTCAAAAAATTCAGTTAAGCATGAGTACACAGTGTACACAGTTTAATTGCCAAAACATTTCTATTTCAAGCTAACTAGTTTAGTCAAACAGTTCTACTCAAAACAATTCAATTTAGTATAAGTATGTTTTGTTTACGCACAGTTAAATGTCAAAATAGTTCTATTTCAAACAATTCAGTTTAGCATACAAATACAGTTTTATGACAAGAAACTCAGTATGGCATAAGTACAGTTTAGTTTTATCTGACCCATGAATAGGAGGCTATAAGTTGCTACTACTCTGGGCCTGGGAGCGATGGCAATGAAGGAGTATTCTGCATTCCCTACAGCTGCAGCATTACTGGAACCTCACCATCAGGATGTTTAGTGTTATATACAGGACGCTTTTGTGAGGGAGGTCTTACCCTTCTGCAGAGAAGCAGTCGGTGAATTCTACAGTCACAGCCAACTGGGTAAGCCAAAGTGAAGTTGAACTCAATATTATACTGCCCAAAGGTCTTAAGATATTTTCTTTTAGGGTTAGTTGCTTGGTTGAATTTTATGGCATATCAACCCTTGTAGGTTATTTAATGCCAAGTCCTTTTTGTACATATATATATATATATATATATATATATATATATATATATAATTTGTAAATGCTTATTTTGTTGATAGCATTTTCAAACGAGCCAGTGCTTGCTGTAGAACTAGTCCAAGCAAAAGCAATAGTACAGTCCTCAGACAATTGGGTAGGCTCGGTTGACTAAAAATAACAACACACGCAACTCGCAGCCCTTTCTCTGTATTTCCTTTGGTCAACTCGTTTGTTCTGTCAGTCAGTCAAAAAAGCAGTCCGCAAAGAAAAACAACAACGAAAACGCTCCTACTGCTGGCATGCTCTTTTATGAGAGTTCCGGCATCTAGAAATTTACATGCGAGGTAGATTTCTTCTAGTGAGAGATGAGACGGCACACTATAACTTTTGCCTCCCAAAGTGAACATATTTTTTACAGCTTAACAAGCAAAGCATAGTGTTACGCGTTTTGATCCAGGAGGTATGTTTCTTCTCTTGTCACATTTGCTTGTTCACTGTTAAATGATTTTAAGTAATTCTTTTTGACAGTAATGATTCCATTCAATTGAAATGATTTGTTTGCATACAGTTAAATGATTTCAAGTATTGATATGTAACACTGGCATCTAAATTTAAAATCAGTCATTTGTTCGTACAATTAAAGGGAAATTCAAATAAGTAAATAGTTTGTAGATATTTTATTTTTCAAAAAATGTAATGTAACATACCAATACATGAATACGTGAAATAGACATATTCATACCGGTACGCAAAACGTTCATAATGTTCATAACGCACATATACAACATAGGAATCCCGAAACACAGAAACACTTACGACTTCTTAGTTCAGGTACGAAACACTTTATTACCTTTGTTAAAAGGTTTTTCGACATAAGGAGAGAGATACACCTGACTTTTCCACCTGCCCCAAACCACGGGCGCACCTGCTGCAAGGCCACGGCGAGCTAGCGAAAGTCAACTTTCTTCTTCCGACGGCGAAACTCAACTAACTGACTTTTCTCAAATCTCAGCCCACGCTTTCGGTGCATGACGTCAGTCATATCCCTGGTCACATCCACTATCTGGAATTTTTATTGTGACATCTCTGAATGACACGCCCGCTCCGCACGCAAGTGAACACCTGCGCTCATGTTTGCACCTAACTAACCCATGCACTGAGCCGAAAGGTTCTCAGCCTAACCAAACCCAAAGGCAAGATATATAAAACGAAATCCCTCGGCCATTATATTACAGTTAGTTCTTCCCAACAATCAAGTATTTCTATTGTTTTTACAATCATCATCATCATCATGTCGTGCTGGTAGCACGGATATCCCTGACCCTCTCTCGCCACTTGTCCCTATCGTTCATCGCCTCAGGCAGGTCTTCTGGACAACATCCTGTATCCTCACATAGTTGCTGAATGTATGATCGTGCTGGTCGTCCTGCTTTTGCACGGCCATGTGTGGGGGTCCATAAGAGTACATCACTTATGAGCTCGTCCCTTTTAAGTTTAATCATTTATTTCCACGCGGTGAAGTGATTAGAAATATTGTTATTCAACGCAAATATATTTTATTCAATTATATTCATTCATTTGCAGTCAAATTCTTCTAAGTATTGCTATGTAATGCCAATAATTCAATATTTGCACACAGTTAACCTTTTCCAATTATTCCACTGGAGTCGTTTTATTTGCACACAGTTAAATAGTTCTAAGTATTGCTATGTAACACTGATAATTTATTTTGACATCAGTCCTTTGTTTGCATACTGTTTAAATGTCAAAGAGTTCAATTTGACCCATAGATCGGACCGTAACAAGTAATATCACCCCAGATCAGAGTGGACCCGGAAGTAATATCAATGAACGGGTACTCCACATTCATGCAAACTCCAGAACTGGAGCCTCATCCATCTGATGTTTAGTGTCATAACCAGGACTCTCTTTAGTGTTTTCTGAATATGAAAATGAAGACTGTTACCATATATTTGTCTCTATATATGAATGTTTATGCTTTTGATTTCATTATAGCTATTATAATTCTTAATCCCTCATTTTGTGTCTAGCTACACGTTAAGAGGTATCTTTAAAATCAAGGAAAAGGCTGAAACATTAACACACATTGCAACCTATTTCCCTTTTTTTAAATTAAAAAGATAACATAACTTCTTTCTATTCACCCGCGGAATTTCTTAGAGACAAGACTTGATTCCCGGACTTCTGAGCATCAATGTTTTCATCTCCAACAAACTTCCTGACACATTGACTACAACACGACAGAATGCTACCCAGCTTACAATACCTAAACGCAGTTGCCAACAAACATGCCGATTTAAGAAGGAGGGCACAGAACCCATAGCTTTGTGGATAACACTCTGGATTGTGACATTGCCGTAAGCGAGTTCGAACTACAGTCAGACATTACGTTCACTTTTTGGGTAATAGGATTAGAGAATGAATAAATTCTTATATCCTCCCAGTTATTCCTGAAAGAGTACAACTACTGTTTTTACTAACAGGATAACTTTGGCGTTAAATAAACCACGAAGGTTTACATGCCATTAAATAAAGAAACCAAACCAACATTTGATAACTGTACACAATCAAAACTTTACAAACTCTTCTCAAGATTGTAAGTCTCTCATAAACTTTCATGTCTTAGCAACTTCACTTTTACGAAAGAACGAAGAAGAAAGATATTTCTACATCAGACTAGTATTCGCTTCTTTTGTAATGTTTCTGTTTTGGTTTCTTTGTTTAATGGCATATCAACCTTCAACAGTTATTTCTTTTCAAAACTATCCTTGTAGAACAGCAGTGACCCATTTAACCAATAATTTGGAGGAGAAGGAGGTTCATAACTTTCCCAGGGTATTAGTTTAAAAGTGAACAATATAGCGCAATAGAAGTTCGAATTCGTTTATTTCAAGACTTGTCAAGCAATTTATATATTACGCCCTGGGGACACTTCCCTCTTTCTATTTTGTTGAAACTGTTAATAAGATACGCGGTTATTAATCGCACGTAATTTTTCATGAGCACTGGAGATTCTTCCCTATTTCTATTTTGTTGGCTCCAGTAATAAAATAGACGGTTATTGATCGTACGTGATTTTTTATAAGCTCCAGGGACTCTTCCTTATTTCTTTTTTGTTGGCTCCCGTAATAAAAATAGACAGTTATTAATCGTACGTGATTTTTTATAAGCTCCAGGGACTCTTCCTTATTTTTTTTTTTTTTTGTTGGCTCCCGTAATAAAAAATAGACGGTTATTAATCGTACGTGATTTTTTATAAGCTCCAGGGACTCTTCCTTATTTCTTTTTTGTTGCCTCCTTTAAGAAAAATAGACAGTTATTATTCGTACGTGATTTTTATAAGCTCCGGGGACTCTTCCTTATTTCCTTTTTGTTGGCTCCCGTAATAAAAAATAGACGGTTATTAATCTTACGTGATTTTTTATAAGCTCCAGGGACTCTTCCTTATTTCTTTTTTGTTGCCTCCTGTAAGAAAAATAGACAGTTATTAATTGTACGTGATTTTTATAAGCTCCGGGGACTCTTCCTTATTTCTTTTTTGTTGGCTCCTATAAGAAAAATAGACAGTTATTAATTGTACGTGATTTTTAATAAGCACCGTAGACTCTTACTTATTTCTTTTTTGTTGGCTCCCGTAAAAAAAAATAGACAGTTATTAATCGAACGTGATTTTTTAAAAGCTCCGTGGACTCTTCCTTATTTCTTTTTTGTTGGCTCCCGTAATAAAAAATTGACAGTTATTAATCGAACGTGATTTTTTATAAGCTTCGTGGACTCTTCCTTATTTCTTTTTTGTTGGCTCCGGTGATAAAATAGGCAGTTATTAATCGTATGTAATTTTTCATAAGCACCGAGGACTCTTCCCTATTTCTATTTTATTGGCTCCGATAATAATTTCGACGGTTATTAATCGTATGTACGTAATTTTTCTGACTTTCATTCTTAAGGGGATGATTTACTTTTGTTTGATTGACTTGTGAACCCTTTTAAGTTATTTAATGGTGAATACTTTTTGTGGATGCATTAAATGTATATGCTTTGCAAACAAATAGTTCATTGGTAAATATCGTATACCAACCAGAGCTAATTTCTTCGGATACATTTGAAATAGTTTGGTTGATTTCAATCAACTGGATCCAGTTGATGGGCCACACTTCGGCCGGTCGTTGTGTCAACATCACGGATCTGACTCATCTCTGGACTGAATACCTCGAGCCTCAGGGTCCCGTCCCACAGGCTTTAACCCTCCTCGGAGGGGTTAGGTTTATCAACTTATGTCTTGGGCACCCCTCTTTGGGGCAATGCTGACGGGGCCTGAGGCATTTTGGGGAATGCTGTGCGCATCTGGGCTAGGGTCCTGCGTATAAACTCACATTAAAAAAGCCTTATGCCACACTTGCCTGTTTGGTTGGGCGGTCAACAAATACCGTAAAAGTAGTTTCAAGTACTTCTATCTCATATAAATTGTTCTATTATTATTATTATCATTATTATTATTATTATTATTATTATTATTATTATTATTAATAATAATCATGTGTTTGCATTCAGTTTGATTTCAAGTATCGTCATCTATCACAATTAGTTTTATTTGCACACAGTTAAAGAGTTCCAATCATTAGTTTACACACATTGAAATGATCAAAGATAATTATCATGTACATCTACTCCTAATCAGAGTAGACCTGGGATTAATGGCAATGTTGATGTTCTCTAAATTTCCCAAAGCTCCTGGACAGGAGCCGCATTATCAGATATTTTTATTTGATATCCGAGAAACTCGTTGCGGTGTCTTCCCTCTGCAAAGATGTTATCGGTGTATTCTACAGCCCAAGTCTACTGGGCAACCGAGAGGATGAAACATTTCTCCGACTAACATTCTTTTACAACTTTCAACTTCTTTCAGATGTTTCTAATTCATTCAGGCCAGCCTTTCTTAGCCGGGTTTCAATTTTTTTATCGTCATTAAATAGATATCGTAGCCAATTTTTTTTTTAAATCAAAAATTAAGGAGCACCAGAAGGGTTAAAAAAGTTCTAAAGCCTCGCAAATACAATCTCTTTTTTATATCTAAGTTCTAATTCCCAGCTAAGTAAAGAAAAAAAAGACATTAATAATTTTATCATTTCTAGTGCCACATTAAACAATTAAAACGAACGTTACGCCTTATTATTCATCCCCAATTATTACAACAGCAAAACTATGTAATCAAAAGTAAAATGGCTTCACGCCTGAAACCAATGAATAAAAAATGTAATTATTTATGCATTCCTACATTCATGTTTTTAGTTGCAGATTTTCAAGGCTGAATTGGCTGGGGCAGAAGCTGGGGTTGGTTCTGTAGAATACATCGACTGAATCTCTGCAAAGGAGTAAGACTCCTTCAACGAGCGTTCAGGATGTAACACTAAACAATCTGATGGTGAGGCTACGATAATGCGGAATCTCTGGGGAATTCACAGTACCCCTTCATTGCCCTCTCTTTTCGGTCCACTCCGACCAGGACTGGTAGCACCTGATAGGTTACTAGCTATGGGTCAAAGAGAACTAAACTGCGTACTTATGCTAAAGTGAATTGTTTGAAATAGAACAGTTTGATTATTTAATTGTGTGTATTATATACCGACCGCACCTCTGCACGGGTGTATAGGAGGCACCCCAATTTCACCATTGTAACAAAAAAAAAGAAAGTACTAATATTAAACGGGATGAAATTAATATAATAAATATTATCAATGTTCTAATATGCATAAATTTTTGAATAATAACAATAGGTATATGAAATATTCTCTAACGTCTAAGCTAATAGGAGTTGCCAGGAAGCTAATTTCGATTGGCTATCACGAATTTTAAACCTACATAGGGCATATAAGATGTAGGAGAATTGTAAAAGATATTTTTAGTAAAAAAAAAAAAGTTCCGCCAAATGCGGTACATATATGGTTCGCTTTCTTGGTTAAATGAGATATCAACCTTTGTTTTTTATTTAATGCCAAAACCATTTTTGCAGAAAAGCAGCAGTGATACTATTCAACCCATTGCTGAAGAGTGTACAAGGGAATTCATAACTTTCCCAATGGGTATTAGTCCAAAAGTGAACGTAATAGGCACAAGTGAATTTGAACTCGCGAATTTCCAAACTGCAGTCCAGGATTTCAGCCATTACGCCACAAAAATTGGAGATAGACCACAGTGACAAGCTGTAGCCGAATGAAATAAATAGGATATGATTCATCTTTTCCGAAGCACCCATGGTAATATTTTAGTCTTACAAGCCATTGGAAGCAAGCTTAATCCTTGTGGAATGCTTCAGAAATATGGCATTATGTCAAAGTTGGTCTAGCTCAAACTGTACTATAATTCACAGAATGTCACATACCCTTCCCAACGAAGTGAAATGCTGACAACCTTGATAGTATTAAGCCCACGCATAATTCCAGCTTATTATTTTTACAATTTTATTCTATTTGCTTCACACCGAAAATGTTTTGAACTTCGACCTCAAGTTTCTCAGGCATTATACAAGTAATAAAACCAGACCAACTTCAATGATTGCTAAACTATTTTGCACTAATCTACTTACGAGAAACACAGCTTACTTAAATCTTGAGGAAGAAATGTGTTCACAGACGCTGTTTACTATAAAGAGAAGTAATTTAGATGTTATCGGATTGGTGAATGTGCAATTAAGGCAAATATTTATTTGATAAAAGAGAAATAAGTTATTTTAAAGTCTTCGTGGTAAGTAGATTGCTGAAATAATGCTTAACGAATTGTGTTCTCGCAAATTCAAATATAACAAAAGGTGTCTAATGCGGGAGGAAGAAAAAAATATCTCACATCCAATACAAAATAATGTCTAGCAACGTAGTTTCTCACAGATGAATTAAGTCCTTCAACCCAGTCAGAAACTTCCACTACCGCTCATAATTAAGTACACTCCTAGACATATTTTGATTGACGTTGATTTCTACAATTCAAAAGTCTGTAGGAATTGATTATTTTTTAGTGAAATATTATGCAATAAAAACGGATAATAAAAGTTATTTGTTATAAAATTTGTCCTGTCTTGTCGGCAAGGACTTTGCTATACACCGACTGGATCTCTGCCTCAGGGTAAAACCCCCATAATGAGTTTCCTGGATATCTCTAAACTAACTGTTGAAGAGGCTCCAGTCGTGGAGCTATGGGAAATGTGGAGTACCGTTTCATTACAATTAATCCCAAATCCCCTCTGGAGTGTTAATACCTGCTAAGATCCTATCTATGGGTCGAATAGAAGTGTCCAACGACTTAACTGGGTGCAAATAAAACAATAATGTTAAATTGAATTGTTAGTGTTATATAGCAATACTTGAAGGTTGTGTAAACAAATGAGTAATTTTGAATAGAATTATTGGTGTTGAACATCAGTACTTGAAAGTATTTAAGTGAATGCTAAAATCAAATTATTGGTATTACATAACAGTGTTTGGAACTATTTTATAGTGTGAAAATAAATGAATGGCGTTGAATAAAATTAATAGTGTTACACAATAATATTAGAAGCAATTTAACTGTGCAAATGTTTGTTTTACAAAGGAATACTTGAAACTATTTAACTGTGCAAACACATGAGTTTTGACAGGAATAAAATATTACCTATTAACTATTTGTTTAAGAAACATATCTAATCTATATATATATTTAAACTGGATTTGCCAATAAATAGCCTATGAGGGTTGTTATTGCATAAAACCTAACCAACACAACCTAAATTCTTCCAAGCCTTAGCAATATGCGTATTGCTGAACTCTATGAAAAGCTTGAAGAAAAAGCTTGATAGGAATTGCACAAGGATGCTGTTTGCAGTTTTTGCATAAGTCATCGAAGCAGCACCCTAAAAAACAGACGTAGTACGGCTATTTACAAACTATCCAAGTAGGAGGATCAAGACATTCTTAGCAAAGTTGGTGTACTTCGCACGAACTCATAAGCGACGTTCTTCTATGAATTCCTACTCACTGATGCAGAAAAAAGAAAAGAAAAAAATTATATCCATTAGTTCTGCGTGAAAGCGGGTGCCAATTAAATGACTTAAACAGAGAGTGAGAATCAAAGAAGACTGTGAGGTTGGTACGCCTTTCTACTGATCATAAAGGCCACCCGGATCTCATAAAAAAGCATTTCTAAAAATCGAATTTTCCCTCAAAACCTTACAGGGAATTGTATAAATACCGAGATCCGCATCCGTTATTCTTTACAAAAGTTAAACATTTTTCAGATCAACGTCTGATGAAGCTCGTGAATGAGTAAAACGTTTTACAGGAGTGATTCAAATGAGCTTCAATATTTTAGTAACATGAGGAACTTTTCGGCAGCTACATATGTTTTTGCTGAGGTCGTAAACCTCACCGAACTGTAAAATACTGTACTTGCCGAGTACTACTCTCCCAATTTGTTACGATATCTTGGAGAATGGTCGTAGAATCACTAGTTTTACGCCAATCTAATATTGTTTGATCGTCAACAGTCTTGCTACATAAACGAAAGGTCTTGAACAATCTCTTGTACATCAATTGCGTCTAACTTTTCTGTATAACATTTGATCGTATTGTTATATTTTGACCTTCGACCCGGCCAAAATTCTGTCGTTATGATGCTGTAGATGACAGTATACGCTCAGGTGTTATAAATAGTTAACAATATTAAATAAAAAATTATTATCTTTAATATCCTTTCTTTACATATAGACTATGCGGGAACATTTTTGATTGAAGTTAGAGTAAGATTAGGCATACAAACATTAACATCTAGTGTAAGAAATGTTAATTTATTTTCTAATTAAAAATTGGTCTTACGATAACACTATAGTGGTATATAACTTTGCTCTATGCGTACATATGTTTGGACGCATGGATAGGCGTTAGTGTGCGTATGTATTTGTGTACGTGAGTGTGGATGTATATATATATATATATATATATATATATATGGTTGTGAGTTGACAATGGTTATGTAAATGTGTATACGTTTATCCATATAGGTACCGAGTCATATTTGCGTGGGAATCACTAATTCTTTCCAACGAGTATAAAACGCACATTAACGATTTAAAATTTTTATTATCACATCTTTTAGGGTCACCTGAAGACATGCTGTCTGCCAGTATTTTTATGTCCAGTCTTGGGTTTCAGAAAGTTTGGAAATTAGAATATTCACCCCTAGATATATAGAAGTAGAGTCAACCCTGAAGATCTGCCGGAGGTGATGAATGATAGGGAGAAGTGGCGAGAGAGGGTCAGGGATATCCGTGCTGGTGGCACGACATGATGATGATTATGATGAGGGTCAGTTTGCTAGTAAAGGGCATAAGAGACAGACACAGAAGACACTCGGGAGAACAGATGGATTAGAATAACCAAAAGAATAGAAGGGAACAGACAAAGAGTGTTAGCCGGTGAGAAATGGAGAATCTGACGTCAGGCACGAATATCTTAATTGCATCAACTGCGTTTAAAATTTCGCACATCAAATGTTTTTGGTTACTTCCCCGGTGTTATGACTCACAGTGAGCTTGTAAAGCATGCGTTACACAAGCACGGAGAGAATCAATGCACAACATGTTAGCGCATCAACTACTGCGATACATCTAACCTCAGCTGGTACCTGCCTCACCTTGCACTGCTTTGGTGACGTGATATACTCGCCATAAACTAGCACGTAAAAATATTGAACAACATTTGATTCACCTTAATACATGTATCCTGAACACCGTTATCCTCTCCGTCATTTTATCATATTCCTCATTTGCTTATAAATAGAAAAACTCAGAAAAATTCTTAAAAATTAGAAATGAAATAAAAGAACGAAATAAACCGGCTTCTACACCGGCTTTCCTCATATTTCTATCCGATATAAGCAATACAAATCATATTATCATCATTATCCAGTCTTACTGACAGCACAAGTTCCCTAACTTCCTCCAGCCACTCGTCTTTATAATCCATAGTTCCTGGTAAGTCTCCTGTAGGGCATTAAGTGTCCGCACAGAATCTGATGTAAGTTTTTACTGGTTGTCGAAAATGGACATGTCAATGTAAACATTGACATGTCCATAACAATGTTTTAGTATCTAAGTAAGTACTGTCCATAACATGTCCATAACAATGTTTTAGTATCTAAGTAAGTACTGATTAGGTTCGAACTTTGCAAAGGATTTTCAGAATGCTACCCCTATGCAAGTCATTGGTAGTGGGGATCATATCCCTCTGCAGTTGCTGTATTCTACAACCCCCCTTAACCCGCTGTCAAAGTCACGTGGTGTAACAGTTATCATCTCTGGAAATGGACACGGTCTCTCGTGTTCAATTCCTCGATGAAGCTATTTGCATTTCAATTTCCCCAAATACTTTAGGAAAAGGCATGAGTCGATTTATTCTCCAACCTCAACTGGACACAGGTCTTATTTATTCGCATGAAGAACGATGCGGTGTGGACGTGTATTGTAGTTTAGTCACCGTAATTTTTCTTTGGCTGTAATTTTTTTCCAATCAAGTTTCAAACCTTATATTTCTGTAGTTTTCTTACCGAAATATTTGATCTTAGTAATTGACCTATGAAGTTCTTCTGTCCATCGACTTGATCTGCCTTTGGAAACATCTGTATTACTCCCAATCCACCAGGCTGCGTCCCATGATTTTAATTGCTATATGCTTGAGTGTCAATAAGAAATCTGTAAGTAATACTTGTATCAATAAATATTTCACCACATTTTGGCTTCCAAGTCATATTTCTTCCATTTTGTCGAACTTTACATCCGATTGATGCCTTCCTAAAGAATTTGATTCTTCACTTGTTATGATAAAAATCAGACATTCGTTTATGTCGTTTGAAACAGTTTAACCCGGCGCCCTCAACCGGAGTGAAATGTTTATAAATGAACCACTGTAAGCGAGTTACAGATTAAGGGTGGGTAACTCGTTATTAAATTTGGCATATGTTTAGTCAGAAGCGGATTAAAATAATTGACTGGTTTTCGATTATGATTTATAAATAAATTTGCACATCAGGCGTCTAAATATATTTACGGAACAAATTTAATATCGGATCAATCAGCAGGCTTGCTTTTGGTTGAGACATATCCAACGATGTCCACATTATTCAGAAGTGGATCAAAATGCTACATTAAGGTTAGCGTGCAGATCAGCTCAAAGGTCAAGCGTTGGTTTGTTAGTTTTTATCCATATCAACTCGTGTAGATTATTTAATACAAAATTATATATATATATATATATATACTAACACATTGCCCAGTCGGCTGCTGCTGCTGAGGAATACACCGATTGCTTCTCTACAGAAGGGTAAAACTCCACCAACGAGTGTCCTGATATGACACTAAAAAATCTGATGGTGATGATCCAGTAATGCTGGAGCTTTGGGGGATGCGGAGTACACCTTCATTGGCATCGCTCCCAGGCCCTCTCTGGCCGGAGTTGCAGCACCTGATAGGGTCCTATCTATGAGACAAGTAGAACTAAACCATATACTTATGCTAATCTGAATTGCTTGAAATTGAACTGTTTTTGACATTGAATGTGTACTAACTCTAAACTGAATTGGTATAATTAGAAGTGTTCGACTAAACTGAATAGCTTGA
Organism: Sepioteuthis lessoniana; assembly: GCA_963585895.1. Classification (NCBI taxonomy): domain Eukaryota; kingdom Metazoa; phylum Mollusca; class Cephalopoda; order Myopsida; family Loliginidae; genus Sepioteuthis; species Sepioteuthis lessoniana. Next base: position 41,194,501 of record OY757930.1, read on the forward strand.
AATAGAAATATTTTTGACAATCAAACTGCAAACTAATGCTTAAATGAATTGTTTGAACTAGAGCTGTTCATTTGTATAAAAATCGAATTGGTAATAAATAACCTTCAAAGGCTGATATGTCATAACACACACACACACACACACACACACAAACACACACACACAAACACACACACACACACACACACATATATATATGTATATATATATATATATATATATATATATATATAAATGATATGTAAATAATAGATTGGCGGTGACATTTCAAACACATGAGTAATCATTTATTTGCACACAGTAAAAGGGTTTCAAGTATTGCTATCTAAAACTAATAATTCTATCATTTGTTTGCACACTATTGAAAGTTTTCAAGTATCGTTATATTGGACTTACAATTCAATTGAACACGATTTATTTGCACACAGTCAAATTATTACACAGTTTCATTTGACACATAGATGGGACCCTAAAAGTTACTACCACTCAAAGCCATAATGACCCAGGGAGCAATGGCCATGAAGGATAACTCGATATTCTTTAAAGCTCCACGATTCTATCCTCACCATCAGATAGTTTAATGTCATGTAAGTCATTGGTTTGGAGGATCATGTCCGTCTGCAGTTGCTGTATTCTACAGCACCTCTTCAGCCGCCTGGACTGTCAAAGTCACGTGGTGTAACAGTTTTCTTCCTGAGTTCAATTCATCGATGAAACTATTTGTGTTTCGATTTCTCCAAATACCTTTGGAAAAGGAATGAGTCCATCTATTCTCCACATCTAAAGCTATAGGTAAATGCAAATAACTAAGATTTTTTAAAAGTCCAGAGCGTTAACCACTACGCCATGAAGACTTCCCCAGTGGGTAAATAAAAGGATAAACTAGAATCTTTAGTCTAAGAACGGCAACGGATGTTATGGACGAAAATCTTCGGACATGAGTAGAAGCCACAACTGACATACCTGGTTCATTAAAATAATAAATATGGGAGCAAAACGATAATGCACGTTTGTCAATTTCAATAACTACGGGAGATAAAGAGAAAACATTACTTTGAATTATCTCATCTCTTTGAAAGCTCAGTAAGCTGGTGCTGTAGAATAAATTTTCTGCATCTTTGCAATAGTTAAGACTTCTCAACCATAATTACCAACCCCTCCGCTCGGGTAGGATATAACTCAAGGTCAATTTTTAAGCGGAGTTTAACAGGTTTGAATTTAGAGTTTTCTTTCTCCTAGACTAGTTGCCACTCCAAGGCTGAAGAACCTAGTCTGCCCTACTATTTGCTCATAGCTGGAGGGTCAATAATTGGATTCATACCTTTCCCAAGGGTGTTAGTGCTATGTGAAATACTTTTATCAGTCTCGTCCAGGATTTGAACACGTGTCGCCGTGTTCATTTCCTACGACGATAACCATAACAGCAAGGGCACCTTAAGACTTCTCAACGAGTGTCCTGATATGACTTAAAAACCATTTGATGATGAGTCTTTATTCTTTGATCTTTAGGAAGTGTGGTTTACAGCTTCATTGCCATTGCTTCCAAGTCCACATTTGCCCGAATTGGTAGCACCTGATAGGATCCTATCAAAGGGTCAGATAGAACTGTTTGGCATTTAAACTGGGAGCAGACAAATAACTTATGCTAAACTGATTGTTAGAAATAAAACTGTTCGATCATTTAACTGTGTGTAAAGAAATGACCAATATTTAATGGAATTGTTAGTTATACATTACAACATCTGATAAAGTTAAATAGAAATACTTGAAACTCTTTAACTGCGTGCCTAAATTGAATCACTGGTTTTACATAGCAGTAATTGAATTTATTTATTTGCGTGCCATGGAAAATGAGCTCAGGCTCGTTCAAAAATGTTATCCACAAATATGTTTGCATATCATATATTTAAATTGTATTAGCAGGATTTGGTATTTGATTACTTACAATGGTTGATATGCCATAAAATCCAACCAACCATCTTATTGAGCTTTGAGTTCCGAATATATCACCTTATACCGAAACCCTGAAATCTGTATTGAATAAATACAATAATATGAATTAATTTTTTTCAATACTGTTGACATTATATATTTTTAAAATTGTACATAGTTTGTTGGTAGAGCCAACAGTTTAGATTAAGAATATAAAAAGTAAAATGCTAAACAAATTTTAGGATCTAAACGGTAAAAAAAAGCCCAACAGTCAGCCCAACCATCTTTTGGTCCAAACATTACTAGTAGGCGGATACTTCAATTCTCGCCTAAAATACAAACCCAGAGTTGATCCACTTTCTGTCTTCAAAAACTTATAAATATGCGAGAAAATCTTCATCTGAGAGTTCAGTTCCAGTTTCTACAAGAATCTTTGATACATGAAATTCTGAGCTCAATAACAACGACTTCAACCAAGAAAATTGAAAGTCAAACTATCAAGAGTCAAGCCAGTCATCTAGGATTGTCAGAAAAAAAACTAACATTCTTTGATCATGAATTGAAAATATTAACAAACACACATACCCATAGACATTTTTTCTGTTGTGTTGATGTGTTGATAATACTACTACTGTTAGCTTCCTTAGGGTTTTTTGCTTTTCTCCTTTCCCCTAAAAAATGAAAATTACTACAACACTGAATATCTTCAAACTGTATTAGCATAAATGAATACAAGACAGGCATTTTGATTATTTGTAACACACTGTATTAAAAATTCCAACATACATTTTTCTTACAAAAAGGAAATTTTGATTGAACAACGTTAACATGTAGACATTTCTAATTGAACTCACTTTCGTATAAATAACAGCAAAAACTTTCGTTGAACATTTTTATGGAGAAACATTTGTTTGTTTGTTTCTCTTGTCATTATTATATTCTCATTGCCATTATTATAAATTCTTAGATGATTTGAATTTTGAATTAAAATGATATAGCTTGGTTATTCATTTGCAATATATTTGCATTATTGATAAAAAAAATAAGTACACGCAACCTATTATAACTATAACAAGTTATGCTATTCTCACTAAAAATTATATATATATATATATATATATATATATATATATATATATATATATGTATATTACTCAGAATCTTCGTTGCCCAGTTGGCTGGAGCTGTAGAATACACTGACTAGACTGGGGTAAGACCCTCCACATGGAGTGTCCTAAATTATACAGTAAACAATTTAATGGCGATGTTCTAGTGATACTGGGTCTTTGGGGAATGCAGAGCAATCCTTCATTGCCAATGCTCCCAGGTTCACTCTACCCGGAATGTTAGCCTTTGGTAGGGGCCACTCTATGGGTTAAATAGAACGAAACTGCATAAATATGCTAAACTGAATTATTTGAATTAGAACTATTTGACTAAACTAAATTGCTTGAACCAGCAATGTTTTAACAATGAAACTGTGTACTTACATTTAAACAGCGTACTTATGCTAAACTGAATTATTTGAAATAGAACAGTTTTTGGCATTGAAACTGTACTTAGGCTAAACTGAATTGTTTAATATAGAACTGTTTTGACATTTAACTGTGTGTAAAAAAAATCTACACCTCTACTAAACCGAATTAACCAAATTAGAACCGTTTGACTAAATTGAATTGCTTGAAAAACAAATGTTTTTTGTCAATTAAGCTGTTAACTCATGCTTAACTAAATTGTTTGAAATAGAACTGACTATTAGTAAAAAAATGTATTTGGCATTAAATAACCTACAAAAGTTGACATGCCATAAAACCCAAACAACCATCAGCATCTTCACCACGATCACAATTTGACACAATGTCATTATTATCCGTATCATCATCATGTTGCACCGCCAGCACGGATAGCCTTGACCTTCTCTCTCCACTTCTCCCTATCGTTCTTCACCTCTAGCAAGTCTTCAAGGCTACAACCCCTATCCTCACCGAGCTGCTGTATGTATGTTCGAGCTGGTTGTCCAACCTTTTAACGGCCATATGTGGGGTCCATAGGAGTACATCACTTATGAGCTCGTCCCTGCTTCTCCAGCAGTGTCCTGCATGTCTGGTTCGTTTAATTTGGATAGTTTTCGTGATGGGAGGTAGGTGGCCGTATAGTTGGGGCTTTGTTGGGTGTTGCCTCCAGGACTTGTTCAGTATTGCTTGCAACATTCTTGTGTAATTGCCGTCGAGCATCTTCTCCAGTCGTTTTGTTAGCGCCCTGGTAGTGCATCCGTATAGCAGTCTCGATACGACCGCAGCTTGGAAGAAACTGCATTTCATTTTATTGGACAGGCATGACTTCCATATGATCGATAGCTTATCGATGCCGCTGGTCGATGTCTTTTTCGGTTGATAAGACACTGCTTCCTAGGCAGGTGAACTTGTCTATCAGTTTTAGAGAGGTTCCGTCTCGTTTGGAAATTTAACTTGTTTGAGTAAAGCACATGTATTCAGTTTTGTGTGCATTGACATGGAGGCCAATGCCTGCGGCGGATTGTTCCAAACTATGCAGTAGTGTTTCGGCTTGGTTGGGTGTATTTGCCAGAATCGCTCTGTCATCGGCCTAGTTGGCGTAGGTAATTGTTTTTGCAAGGTACCTTCTGCTTCTTTTCTTTGTCAGTTCGAAGTCGTTTTCTTTGATTTTATCAATCGATGTTCTAAGCACATAGTCTAGACAGATAATAAAGAGGTCTTGGGTTAGCGTGTCCCCTTTCAGTACTACTGATACAATGCCGAAGTAATCTGTGTCTCCATCCGGTGAACGTACTTTCACTTTGGGTGTTACAATAGAGAATCGTTATTGCTGCTACGGTCTCTTTTGGTATCCCGTATACTAGTAGGATTTGTTCCATCTTTCCTCTGTAAATGGAATCGAAGGCCTTGGTAAGGTCGACAAATAGTATTGTCGCCTGTAGGTTTTTTGCCCATACGCCTTCAAGGATTTTACGGATAGTCAATATTTGTGAGGTCGTGGATCTATTTCTTCGGAAGCCATTTTGGTTTTTCCTGAGAATGTTGTCAATTTTGGGTTCTATGCGGTTTCGTAATAGGGTATTGTAAATTTTGGCTGCTATGGATGCAAGTGTTATGCCTCGGTAGTTCTTGGCTAATCCGAGGTCACCCTTTTTAGGGAAGGGAAGGATGCATCCCTTCATCCATCTGTCTCTTGGATTTTGATTATAGACTGTGTTGCACTGTCGGAGCAGTATGTCGTCGAATAGTCTGGCCTTCCATACTTATGGAGGAATCTCGTTAAGCCTTGCAGCTTTCCTATTTTTAATTTTTCTAAGAACCGAGTAGAGTTCTTCTTGAGTGAACGGTCCTAGTTTAATGTTCAATTCGTTATTAATAATTCTGGTGATTGGTTCATGTGTAACTTTCGATGGGTTTCCTTGTAGATTTTCGAAATGCTGTTTTCACAGTTTTATTCTTTCTTGTTGGTTTGTAGCTTTCAATTTAGCTTTGGTTGTACTCTTCCTTCTACTCACTTCGTTTATTGTTTGCCAGGCTATCCTACATTGCCTATCTTCCACTCTAATCTTATCCATCTGATATTGTACGTATTCTGTCTGTTCTTTTAGATATATGCTTGCTAATCCATTTTGTGCCTTTATTTAGTTTTAGGGCATTTGTGTTTGTTGGGTTCTTCCTATAGCATTTGGATGCAGTTTTCACGTCTGCTCGTTTTTCTCTAACCTCTAACGTTTCCCATAGGACACTATGTTTAGTTCTAGGCTTTGTTGGAATTCAATTCGCTGCAGCCTCGAAGTGAGCGTAGACAAAATTCTCATATTCATCATTTCGGGTAACTTTTTCTGTCTTCTCCTGTTGTGTCTCGAATCTGTTTCTCAATTCTAATACATATTTATCTCATGTTTGAGTGTGGATCATGGTTATCTTTCGATGGCTGTTTTTATTCTCAATCTATAGAGGCCACTCTTATAGTTCCCCGATCAAATTGACGATCCTGACCGTTGAGTCACGAGACTAACGTCCAGGACAGCTGGTTTAATTTCAGAGCTGTCTTTCTAGATTGGTTGTCTTACCGAGGCTAAAGAGCCCAGTATGCGCTATCCCTTATTATGGAAAAATACAATGAGGACAGATGGATCCATGCATTTTTCAAAGGTTCTATGGATATGTATGTGTTTACCCAGCCCCTCTGCCACCGGTAGGATGTAACACAAAGTCAGTTTTTTAAAGCGAAGTACCGGCTCATTGGCCTTGTGAGAAGACTGTTTGCCAATGGTCTAGGAGACCTGGATTCAATCCTTGATCGAGGCATACCAAAGACTTAAACAATGGTACTCGATACCTCCTTGCTTAACACTCAGTAATATAAGATACGTATCAAGGGTAAAGTGGAGCAATCCAGGGAAAGGAGTAGCGCCTTCCTCTACATCTCGATGTAGTAACATTTGAAAAGGGAGCCTTCTGGTCCCACTCGACTACAGTCACAAACTTTACTTACTTAAAGTTTTTTTAAATTCCTAGACGTGTTTTAAGGGGTGTGTCCTTGCAGGGTAATGATTTAAGCGCTGGACTACGGAATCGTAGTAAGCGAGTTCGAATTCCAGTCGCGCTATTAAATTCCGTTTCGGACAAATGCCCTTTGGAAAGGTATGAATCCCCTAATCCTTCCAACAATGGGTTAAATAGCATCACTTCTGGAAAGATAGATTTGGCATTAAATAACCCGCGAAGGTTGATATGCCATCGAACAAACGTAGACTTTTTGCTTTACAAAGGCTTTAGATCCAAGTTTTCCCTGTTATTTACACGTTCTTAGGATGAGGGCAAATGGATTTGTACCATTCCAAAGAGCATTAGCGCTAGATAAAATGCAAACAAGTTCATCATGGATTTGAACACGGGTGTCCGATCCCATTTCTTATAAAGATAACAGCGCGTATGGCAACTCTTCACACACACACACACACACAAACACACACACACACACACACACACACACACACACACACATATATATATATATATATACGTGTGTGCGTGTGTGTATGTTTATGTGGATTTTTATGTATGTGTGCGCATGTGTGTTTATTTGTGTATGAGTGTATGCATTTATGTGTGTGTACGTGGTTATGTATTTATATGTGTGTGTATGTATATAGCTGAATGTGTGCGAATGTGTGTGTGTACATGTGAGTGTGAAAATGTGAAAACAACAATATATTCAAAGGATGCATTAATTTGAATGAGAATATTTTGTAAATAAGATCTTATTTCTAACAAACGAATTTATATAATGAATATAAAATAAAACAAAAACAATATTAAATGTTTTCAAAATAACATACCTAAGCAATCATGTTTTCTCAAAGAGACGCATAAGCATTCTGTTTGAAGAGATTTAAATAATTTTCCATTCTTATATAGGGTTATAAAAATTTAAGTCTATAAAAAAAAAGTTTACTGGTTTTATAAAAAATAATCTGAAAATATTATGAAAATAAAAATGGGAATAAAAATTTTCGAACGCCAATAATATCACATACATTTTGAATAAGAATGCTGCGAGTCACAATCGAACGCTGCATTTTTTGTTTCCATTTTTTACTCTTGTATGGGATGAGAAAACATGGCCATTTAATAAGATCACCCTGAAGATAGTTTTAAAAACCAAACTGCAGACACAGCATCACACACACACACACACACACATATATATATATATATATATATATAGTCTTCTATCTAATGCTGATTACTCTGAACATAACTAGAAAAGGTAAAAAATACAATCAGTCTTTTTATCTTCTGTTGTTTGGTTTTATCATTTGTAGTAACAATTATTCTTTATAACCATTCAGTGTAAAAAATTTAAACTGGAAACAAAAGATTGGAAAATATACGCAGTCTACGTAAATGAAATATAAAGAAAGGATTTTTGACGTTCGTATGTTATTCTCACTCTGAATTTGATTCAGGCATTGATCTTTTATCCGGCGTAAACGGATGCATTGCTATTATTCATTGTTAAACTTCCTGGGAAGGTATATTTATCGGTAAGAAACATTCTTGTTAAAGTGGAAATGAATAAAGAGAGGGGAAATGAAAGAGGTGGAGTGTAAAGAGAGGAAGGAAAAAGCTAAAGAGTTGTTTATCGAATCGAAAGGGTTACCAAGGGCAAATTGCATTGAAATTCGCTGAGTAAGCAAGTTCAATACTCGGTTTGATTTGGTTAGTTTTCTTGGTTTAATGTCTGATCATTCATCGTGGATTATTTAATACCAAAGCCATACTGATTGAGGAACATTCATTTGGTTTGGTTTGGTTTGGTTTGGTTTTATGGCATATCAACCAGTGTAGTATAAAAATGGATTTGGCATTAAATAATCTTCAAAAATTAATATTCCCAAAACCAAAAGAAGGGGGTTGTCCTTGTGGTGTAATGGTTAAAGCGATGGACTGCGGAATCGTAGTAAGCGAGTTCGTACTCCAGTCACGCTATTACGTTCTCTTTCGGGTAAATACCCTTGCGAAAGGTATGAACCCGCTTATCCTCCCAGCTATGAGTTATATAGTACCATTACTGTTCTTCAAGGAAAATGGCTTTGGCATTGAATAACCTACAAAGATTAATAGGCCGTTAAACAAAGAAACCGAAACAAACAACTATTGTAAGTTATTTAATGTCAAATACCCTTTGTAAATGAATATTAAATATAGATTATTTATAAACTCATTTTGTACGTAACATTTTTGGTTTACCCTGGTTTCATGGCATATCAACTATTGTAGATTATTTAATGCCTAATCCTGTTTATACACGTATATAAAATATATATAATTTGTAAAAATGTTTTCTTTATAACATTTTTAAACGAGCCAAGAATCATTCCTTAGCGTACAGTTTAATGGTTTAAAGTATTTCTATCAAACACGAATAATTCTATTTAATATTAATCATTTGCTTGCACACAGTTAAAGGAATATATATATAAGTGATTATTAAAGGAATAGATTTTTTGATTGAATTAGAACTAATTAGGAGTACTTGAAACCGTCTAACTGTGTTCGAAAATTGAATTATTGGTAAAAAATAATCTACAGGGATTGATATACCATAAAACCCGACCACCAAAATTTACATATATATATATATATATATATATATATATATTAAGAGGTTTTGGCATTTAATTACCTACAAGACTTAATATTCTATTAAACCGAAGAAACCCAACACAACAATAGGAATATGACAAAATGGCGTTGTTTTTAATATTACACTCCCTTCTTTTATGGGTATTGTAAGGCTTGCATCCCGTTGATGAAAAAAGTCATCAGCAGATTTAACGTCATTCTTCTCTTTTCAGCCTATGAACGCTTTATATATATATATATAGTGTTCTCAACAGACTCTTTCATTGTATCACAACTCTTCAGTGTGGCTAGACACGAGAAACGCTTCAAACCGGGATCAAAACCCGCCTTACTTTACGACAGACCGATAGCATACATCTCGCCAAGCAAAACGTATTAACTTCAGTTTGTTTACATTTTACACTTTCGGATACCAAAGTGCTTAATTTGTTGGAAGGGCTTTGCATTAAACGAGTGGAAACTGTTAATTCTTTTGCCAAAGAGCTCAAACCCCCTTTGAAGGGAAGTATATATATATATATATATATATATATATATATAAAGAGGATCTGACATTATATATCCAAACCTACAAAATAATTAAACGACCAACCAACCTAGAATATTTAGCGTCATTTAAAAAAAAAGGAAATCAAACGGCCAATATAGTCATTAAATAACAGTTTTTGGCAAAACACAGGATTTTTCTAATATATAGTCTATAATTACTAGTCATGTCTCCCATTAACTTTTTTATTTTCTAAATCCAAAATTCACCAGAATGTTGATATCATTTCTCCGATTTTTATTAAGCTGAACATCAATTAAGTTAGGAGCTCCAGTTTAATGACAGAGTCGTTATGAAGGCTTTTTTTCTAAGACAAGTTAACTCCATAATCAAAACTGGAGAAAAAAAAAACTCCAGAATAAAAACTCTGCTGACTTGTAAATATCATTTGATGGGAAAAGTCTACGACAAGATACAGAAATAATACCTGTAGTTTCGCTAGTTACTAGTAATCATGCTTGTTACTGAGGTGTAGCTATGTAGAGCTTGAATGTAGCGTAAGTCATAAAACTGTATGTGACAATAATTAAACAAGGTACAGATGACATACTGCTTTATGAATTTACGTATCTTGAATATTTTTCAAAAAGTTGAATTAGGTTTTAATCGGAATATTAGAGTTGTAACTTTAGAGATAAAGACGTTTATCATCTATCACGATGTAGTTTAGTTTGGTTTATTTGTTTAATGACGTATCAACTTTCGTGGTTTATTTAATACCAACATCAATCGTGCAGAACAAGGTGTTACTATTCATTCAAGAGCCAGAAGAAAAAGGAACTTCATATATTTCCAAAGAGTATAAGTGTGAAAATAATTGCTCGATTAAAGTTCGAACTCATTGAATAAGATGTCGCCGTCCAACACATAGCCCCTCCGCCACCAGGTATCCTGTCAAGATGAGACAGCCAATATATATATATATATATATTCATCATACAATGTGTGAAAGCACGTGCGATACCCTGCCCTCATCAGACGCCAACCAGGAGTGATAACACAGTTTCGGTAGCTCAAAACGGTACTTCTACTCCTGGTGCTATTAAGCAGCTTTTGCCATCGGACAGGGTATGAAGAAAAAAAAAATATATATATATGCCAGATCAATAAAGAGCAGAGACTTAATTGGACGTTAATCTTCATTTTTAGTGTGCAGTTTGTGATTTAAAAAAAAACGCGTTTACTTTCGGCTGTTAATGTTATTACGCGTTTACAATAACCGTTTCTTACACAATCACACAGGAATGGTGCTTCCGCGTGTATTTCATTCATGCTAAATCCAGCTTGATGCATATTGCAGTCTGAAGACAATTTGAGGCAACTTTCAAACTGCAGCCAGTGATTCCTATTTTTGAAAGAAACGAAATGACTGAGTGTTCTAGAAAACCACGACAAACAATCTCAATTGGAATTACATAACACACCCAACCCCTTTCCACGCAGTCGGCACACAGCATCTCGTATCCGTTTTTCTTCCGCTCATGTGCTTTCTCCCACTTTTCTTCCCAGGGGACAATCAATTCTATGAGGAGGACACTCATCTCATATATATATATATATATATATATATATATATGCTTGATATTTTTCTCTGTCCTTCTTGCTACTTTTTTTGAATCAGTTTCCAACTGATTGAGAAATTGCCCTAAGTTTTACTCCCAAACTCGTTCGATCATATCGTTTTCAGGGGAATTTTCTTTTTAATATTTTCTTTTTAATATTTTCTTTTTAATATTTTGAGTGTGATATTTATTTCCTTTGAAGATATTATAGTTAATGAGGTGCTCCAGTAAGCATGTTGTTAAATTTTTTTAGTATATTCGTGTCAGTGTTGAATGGCACTCTTTTTATACTAAATTCTAATTCCGTTGTCTTTAACCAAACTTGCATAAATGACACCTACCTACCTACCTATATATATATATATAAAGCATACACATAATATTTTGTGATGGCTGGTAATCAGAAATCAGAAATTACATTTTCCATTACTTTAAGAAATCATTATTCAGGGATGCCATTATGCATAGACTTTGCGAAAAAATCTCACCTAGTGGCACAAGACGAAATTAATGAGAATCAGGAACGTTTTTTTTTGTTTTGTTTTTGAAGAATGAAATTGAAGATGAAATTGTAAAGAACAAGTTCAATCCGGGTTAATTGACAACTATGTAACCGAAGACCGAGATAAATGCATAAACATTATATATATATATATATATATATATATATATATATTTAGAGAGAGAGAGAGAGATGAATATCAAATAATGAGTTATCTTTGTAAATATTAACTTCATATTGATATTCTTCCTGCATATTCATATTTTGCCATCAATTTATAAAGTGGATGCTGGATGGATACTAACAGATTGATTGCTAAATAGGGGGTAAACTGATAGATAAATAAGTATGGTCAAAATTATATATATATATATGTGTGTGTGTGTGTGTGTGTGTGTGTGTGTGTGTGTGCTTGTATATATGTAGGAGTTCTAATAAATAGAGAGCTTTAAGAAAATTGATAAAACCAATGCTGTATGAAGATCAAAATAGACATTGTCTTATTTCCATTATATATGTATATATATATATGTGTGTGTGTGTGTGTGTGTGTGTGTGTGTGTGTGTGTATATGTATATATATATATATACATATATATGCATAAACTAAATTACTCACCGTATATGGTTGTAAGTATAAGTTTTATGAGGCTAAATGAATTATTTATTTAATCTTCAGTAAATTAGTCAGCAATCACTCTTTTTTTTATTTGTTTTTCAGCTCCACTACGGGCTCTCGAACACACTGATTTTTATTACAAATACTTGCATTTTCTTCTTCTTCATCTTGTTCTTCTTTGTCCCAGACTCATACAACTCTATTCATATCATTGCTTGCTGTAAGGTATTACTTCCCAACCCAAACGGTTTCCTCGGAATGACATTAAATGGTTAGTCTCGATAAAACCAGTTCTTAGTTTCTGATAAATTTCGTCTAATAAAATCTTATTTTTTTTAATAACCACACGAATATTCCTAAACCGTGTTCTGAGAGGGGCCTAACATGTAAGATCAGTAGAAGGGTGAACATTTTCACACACACACGTACACAAAAAGATATACATATATCATCATCATCATCATGACGTGCTACCAGCACGGATATCCCTGACCCTCTCTCGCCACTTCTCCCTATCATTCATCGCCTCCAGCAGGTCTTTAAGGTTACATCCTGTGTCCTCACATAGCTGCTGTAAGTAAGTTCGGGCTGGTCGTCCTGCTTTTGCACGGCCATATGTGGGGGTCCATACGTGGTGCATTTAATAGGTTTCCAGACTTTTTTGTATAGGCGTCCAAAATTGTCGTACACTCGTGAAACTTCATTATGCTATTGCTATATATCTTATGAGATGAATGATTAATTTTTATGATTTCAGGTTCAAATGAACAGCAATTGGAATACATCGTATTAAAGCCTGATTGTCACAGCAGGCGAATTTCAAAAATGCAATCTGGACGTGAGAACACTTTAGAAGAACGATATGCAATAAAATTCTGTTTTAAACTTGGAAAAATGTCACAGAAAGGTATGGAATGCGTCAGACTGCTTTTGGACCATCTTGCATGAATCGAGTATCAGTTTTTGAGTGGGTAAGAGATTCAAGGAAGGCTGGCAGTCTGTGAGAGATGATGAGAGGTGTGAAAGGAGTAAGGAAGTCAATACACCAGAGTTGATTGGCCAAAGGGTTAGGGTTACTGAGACGGTTACCATGTTGAGGTTTTAAGGGAATTCAGCAAGAGATTCCGTCGGAAGAGGCTTGCACTTTTCATATCGGGTCAGTGGCATTTCCACCAGGACAATGAACCAGTCCACAACTCTATCCTTGTCACAGACTATTTGACCAAGATGGGCATCAAGACGGTTCCTCACCCTCCCTATAGTCCAGACCTTGCTCCCTGTGACTGTTGGTTATTCCCTAAGCTCAAAGACTGTCGTTATGAGACAATTGAGGAGATGAAAGAGGCTGTGACGAAGGTCATTGACACGTTCACACAGGAGGACTTCCGTGGGGCCTTCCAGAAGTTGTTGGAACTGTACAACAAGTGCATTGAAGCCGGAGATTACTTTGAAGGGTACTAGAGTTTCATGTGTGTTCTATCAATAAAAGTACCCATACGAAAAAAAGTTTGGAAACTTTTTAATGGGCGCTCATAGAGCATGGATATCGTGGTGTGGAATGGACACGGTGACTCGTGTTCAATTCTTGTTCGAGTCTGTTAGTATTTCACAACGCTCAATTACTCTTTGGAAAGATAGGAATCCAACAATTCTCCCCGCTCCCCAGTTTTGGGTAACATAAAAGGTTAGACTGAGCTCTTAAGCATCGTTATGGCGACCAATCTTGGGGAATGAAAACTCGGAATTCAAACCTTTTAAATCCAGTCAGAAATTGACATTTTTTGCCATCCTAATTGTGTGGATGATTTGGTATATATATATATATATATATAGGATCCGGCAGGCAGATACACTTTATTTTAAAATGACAGCTTTTTATATAGGAATGCAGTAGTTGAAGGGACAATGTGATAGCTATTTCTTTAAGCAGCTGCTATTCTGTCGTTTCTTTTTTTCTTTTTCTTTTTTTTACTTTTTCTTTTTTTCTTCTTTTTTGCTTTTACAACTTAACTAAAAGACGGGCGCCTCATCTGACAATGTGGTGACATTTCGTCGTCGGCTGGCTCACAAGATCTTATCCTCCAGTGATTAATTCGTCTGGAGATACCTGTAGGCTTAATGCTGAAGACAACTGACAGACTGAAAGATTCTATTCGTCATGAAATCACAGCAGTAGCAGGGATAATGTTTTGGTGATCGCTGCAGAACTTCGGGGTAAACTGCGAAGAATGCTCAGTTGGTGAGGACAAACATATGAACGATATGATTTAAAACATTGGTGATAACAATAGCAAAATTAAAATGCTAAACATTGTTTCTTATCGTAAAAATTACATTTTGATAAGGAAGTTTTCTTTTAGGTACTTTGCAAACGCAAGAGATTATTCTAGCGTTCCCTGTATAATACACACACACACACACACACACACACACACACACACACACACACACACACACACACACAGTTTGACGGTAGATGCAATTTGTGCTTAGAAGAGAAAATACATATTTTAATACATAAATGGCCTGATAAGTTATTAAATAAGAGAAGTGAATTAATAGCTAGATGTAGACATAAGACTAAATTTACGGTAATTTAAAATTTAAAAACATAGAAATAAATAGTGAAACCGAAAAAAACGTATCCAATATACACACTAGGAAAAAATAGGTAGCTAAATAAATGGTTTCGAAATTAATATAAGCATTAATATTTCTCTTAAAAGTTAATTATCGAACTTAACATGAAAAGAAAATAAATTAAACAAATAAATAAAAAAGTTAAATTAACGTAATTATAACTGACGGAAGAAATTTGAAAATAAAATAAATAGGTAAATAAAAAAACGGAAATTCAATAAAACGAGGAGGTAACTCCTTAATCTCTTTCCCCTCCCCCTCCGTCCAACGTGTCTATTCTGTTTTATTTATCCATTTGATCTGAAGAAGTCCTGTTTTATTTTTCTTCGTGTTTTTGGTTCACACCAGAAACTGAAAAACAGGATGGAAATAAATTTATAATCCTAAATTAACCGGTCTTTGGTTTTTTCTTAAAGACATATATATATATATATATATATATATATATATATATATATTGTTATCTAATTGCTCACTCGTCAATTTACTCGGGTGTTGTGGATATTCAGTAGATTGATTGACAGATTGCAGATCAGTGTTCAATCCAAAGCAGTCCCAATTTTGAGGAAATGATGGTTAATTTGGCTGATTGAATATCAATTCTTATGGGTTATTAAATGTTAAAGCCTGTTTCTACATATATAATTGATTTTTAAACGAATAGTTTAAAGATAACATCTTAAACAAGCCAGAGATTATTCGTTTGCACACAGTTATTATGTTTCAAGTATTGATACTCTTCGAAAAGGTAGGAAACCTCTTATCTCCCCAACTAAGGCTTATACACTAGCATCACTGCTCTTCGACTAGGATGGTTTTGGCATAGAATAAACCAGGAAGATTTATATATAATAAATTCAAACCAAACTGTAGGTTATAGAATTTTTCTGTATTTCTAAAAATAAAATAACCGTAGGATATCATTTGAATTAAAATCTTGACGTTTTCATATTATTCTTATATAGAGTGCGGTGTATCCGTGGAGTCATCGATAAAGTGATGGATACCGAAATCATTGTAACCCCGTTCTACTCCTAGTTGAGTTAATATGTTCTTTTTCGAACTAATACACTTAGGAAAAGTAAGAAGATCTTTTTCTCCCAATATATAGGTTAAATAGTATTATTACTGGTCTTCTCCACGGATGTCTCAGGCATTAAATAACCTTTGAAAGTTGATATGGCATTAAACTAAAAGCCATTATTATGTAGTTCAAATAAACATTCTCAGAAATTGAGTTTGTACCAGCGATATTTTTCCTAATGCAGGATATAATTATCTAACTGTTGAGCTTGTCAAATAGTAAAATGCAGGTATTATTATAGCAATTAGATATTTAGAAACCGCAATGCTGTCTGGTTGTTTGTTTCACAAATGGCAAAATTCGAAAGTATATCAGTAAGAATATACAACGCGCAGCCTTCTATCATCCTATGTAACTGTTCGATCGTCTTAAAATAAAAATGCTGTAGATCAGTATTTATAAAATAAGTCTCTATATTAAAATTGCTCAACTGATTTCCGTATTTAACAATTCCTTCTTTCAATTGTTTTTGATTCCATTAGTTGGCGATCAGTGAAACTGATTCTTGGTGATTGTTTTATTGTTTATATTAGTTTTCTGTTTTTTAGAGCATTTAAATAAGTTCCCCTCTTTTTTAGAGTATTACTACGTTCATTAAAAAGAGTGTGGCAAAAATAACTAAGACATTTCAGCTGTCACTTTTATGGTACAAGGAAACATAGGTCAGTTGCAATAGTGTTAATCTCTCGAAATTTTTTTAGCTCATTTCATGTTATGTATGAACGTTGCTGTTTCGGATAGAAAATTGATAATGCAACATGTTGAAAATTCCATAACCACGGGTTCATCAATTAAAAAAAAAAAGAATTCACCTGGAAGATATCGAAGAGCTCAAACTAAAAAAGAAAATGTCCCGAGCGAGTCAGTATATTTGTTACATATTGACCTTTGAAAGCCGGTTTTGTGGATTTTGTAAACAGGATATGCAACTGTGTCTTAAGGTAAACAAAGGACAGTGGAAATGAATCACGTAAATGACACCGGGAGGCAAAAGGTAGGGGCTTGAAGAAAATTATATAAGGAAAGAAATTTTTCGACCCCAGCAGTCAGTCAGGTGGTCCATCTGGAAGAGCAGTCAGCCGAGTAGACAAAACGCAGCGTCTTGGGAGCCAACAGAAAACGGGGGGCGGGGGGTCAGGTGGCTCTGGGTTGGGAAGCCTGTTCTATATCAAAACATCCGTAAAAGAAGCAAGGATCTGAATATATGTCTCAATGTGGTGTCAATCATAGCAGTACGACCCAGTCTCCCTCTCCCACACTCAACATACGACGTTTTGAGTAAAGGCGTTTATATTTTTATAAAAATGTATTATTGTGTTATGACCGATTATTAAGGGTCAATAAATAAATAACTCAACACGGAGATATGAGTGCCACACAAATATATCCAAAAGTCTCTAAGGAGGGTTCTTGGCTTAACGTACACAAAGACAGGCAAGGGGATTACTACGGCTGCTGCTGCTGCTGCTCTCCGCTCCACAGCTTAGTTCTTGATTAATATTCTCTTTGGGTAAGTCCATTATTCTGGTCATTGGTGAGTCTCATTCCGGCTATATAACTTGTTGACCCATCTCCAACATTGTTTTTTACGTCAACTTTTAGAAAGAAGACCTAACTAATCATTGGTGAGAAGATGGTAAGTTATTTGCAACTAACGGAGCAACTAACATCACTTGCCAAAGTTTACTTACATCACAAAGGTACTATTTACCAACCCCTCCGCTCGGGCAGGATAAGACACAAGGTCAATTTTTAAGCGGAGTTCAACAGGTTTGAATTCAGAGTTTTCCTTCTCCTAGACTAGTTGCCTCACCAAGGCTGAAGAACCTAGTCCGTCCTACTATTTACCCATAGCTGGAGGGACAATAAGGGGGTTCATACCTTTCCCAAGGGTATTTGCCCGAAAGTGAACGTAATAGCGCGACTGGAGTACGAACTCGCGTACTACGATTCCGCAGTTCATCGCTTTAACCATTACACCACGAGGACATCACAAAGGTGATGGCTTGAAATTTGGGAGGTATTTTTATCACACCCTGAATAAGCGCTTTTAAAGACATCTTTAAGTTCAATCGACATTATATTAGTATACTTCTTACAAGGAATTGCATAAATACCTGACGATGAAACAGTTTGGATATTTGGTTTATTGATTAAGTTCCAAATTGCTTTTCATGTACTTGTGATGTCATACATGTATCTATCTCTGTGGTTCTGTCTGTCCGTCTATTTGTCTGTTCACTACTTCAGAGTCAGGCATGTATGTAATTCCCATTCATAATTGTAAAAAAAAAGTTTATGGTGCAACTTAAAGATGTCTTTTAAAAACATATCTATCTATCTATCTATCTATCTATCAGTCTGCAGGGGGTGTAAGTCTCCCAACGTGTGTTCTGGGTTTGACACTGAACAGTCAGAGGGTGAGACTCCAGTATTGCAGGAGCTTTGGGGAATGCAGTGTACACCTTCATTGCCATTGTTCCCAGGCCCACTCAAACCCGGAGTAGAATCTTCTGATAGGGTTCTATCTATGGTTAAAATAGAACTTAGCTGTATACTTTTGTGAAATTGAATTGTCTGAAATCGAACTGTTTTTGACATTAAAACTGTGTACGTATGCCAAACTGAATTATTTGAACTAGAACTGTTTTGACATTTTACTGTCTCTAAGCAAAAACTATGCTTATAGTAAACTGAATTCTTTGATCTATCTATCTATCTATCTATCCATCTATCTATCTATCAAAGGGCCAAGGATATATATTATTCAATGTAAGAATTGTGAGAAATTGTGGTCGAAATTGTTAAAAATCAATTACCTAAACACATAAACTATCCGTCTGTTTATTAACTACTTCTGAGTATGATATTTTTATTATTTCCAATAAGAATTGATAAAAGTAAGGTTACATTTTCAAACGAGGCAGAACTCCTTTCTATGCTCACAGTTAAATGTTTTCAAACATTTTCCGTTTAACTCTAATTATTCTATTTAATATTACTCGTTCATTTGCACACTTTAAAACGGTTTCAAGTACTGCTGTGATATATGAGCAAACCATTATCCGTCCAACAGAATTAGACGCATTAAATTATCTGGGATTTTGAGATACAAGAGGATCCCTTAATCCGTGTTAGACTAAATCTGATGATATTAAACGAGGAACAAGAACTTACCATTAAGTGTCAACTTTGGAAATCGTCTGTTGGAATTAGATATCAGAGGAACAATCGAGACCATTTAGAATAAACAGCAATTAACATCAGCTAGAATACTTAGAAGTATCCTGGAGTCTTGAGGAGATTTGTTGTCTCTCAGACTTTAGTGAAAAACTACCACATAAAAATGGTGCGAAAAATTCACAAGAATAAAATATTAGCCACAATTCTTGGAAGGGTCCTAGAGAACTGACGAGACTTGATGTCTCTTAGACTTCAGTGAAAAGCCACCAATTAAAAAATGCATAAAAAACTCACTTGAAATATCAATAACTGAATGAAATAAACTGGAGCATTCCCTAAGATATTGAGAGGAAAACTGATTTACCTAATCCCAGGCAGAAAACTAGCCTTCGTGTCATCTACAGGTGATCAGAGAAAGAATCGAGACCATCTAGTCGATAGCACTAATTAAATCAACAAGAATACTTCCTAGAGTCCTGGTGTCCTGCTGACTACTTGCTGTCACTCAGAATTTTGTAAGAAAATAACCGTTAAAAGTGGTGTGAAAAACTCGCAAGCCGTATATTAATAATGATAATAATAATAGTGACAGTGAAAAAAATAAAGTAAAAAAAGTTTATATTTTTCTGCCGAGAACCTACCGAATAGGGAATTTTGCCGTCCCGGAAGATCTCTGGTTAAAATTAAAATCAAACTGAAAGAGAGATAATTTCTTAGACCTTGCTAGAGAACTAAAAACACTCGGGAACAAAGGTGAGTGTAATACCAATAGTGATAGGTGCACCTGGAGCAAGCCTCAAAAGAGAACAGGAAGATTTTGAAATAAGAGGAACATAAGAGACCATCCAGACTACAGCATTATGATGATCGGTCCTTGTACTGAGAATAGTCCTGGATATTTGCGGAGACTTGCTGTCACTCAAACTCTAGTGAGAAACAATCAGCTTACGCTGGCTTGAAAAACTCTCAAAGGCGTATAAAAATGAATAATAATAATAATAACAATAATAATAATGATAATAATAATAATAATAATGATAATAATAATAATAATAATAATAAATGTGTCAAAACTCGTGACCAAGCTGATCTGGAAAAAAAATTATTAATCGCTCAATAGCTGCGGACTTTGTGAAGAATTGATTAAAAGTGTCAGTGTAAGTAGGGGCATAGGTAATCGATAGTATATCAGTCAACAAATACTAAAAAAAAACAAAAATATTTAAGAAAAAATGTCTATCCATGATTATGTCGTGCACCAAGAGAAAGGTGTCTGGTATTGTTTCCGCAACTATAGGTATTGGAATGCTTTAAAATGTTTAGAATCTCCAAGCAAGCAATCGACTTCCTCACGAGTGACAAGAAAAACCGGAAAGTGCATCAGACATCATTACACAAAGAGATGTCTTCCTGGTGGACTCATTTTCCCCTCTACCTTTCGGCATAACGATACAGTTAAATTATATCCTAAGATCCTAAGAAAATACAAAGCATGATACAAATTCACTAAATCGCAAAAATACACCCTACCAATATATTATAAACAAGTATATATATATATATATATATATATATATATATATATACATTCACACACGCACGCACACACATATATATAAATACTTTGTGCTTTATACATAAGTTGTTAATAACGATATTCTTGAAGAGCAGACAACCGATAATGGAGAAGATAAAAGAAAAAAAAACACTAGCAAAGCAATAAAGTTTTATTTACTATGGTGATACCAGTCGTAATCAGTGCACTAGGAACGTTGCCCAATTTCTTGGAAAAAGACTGAAGAAATTGGAAATCAAAAAAAAATCGAGACCATCTACTCTACATCGTTCTAAAGATTGGCTACAGTTCTAGAGACCTAAGGAATTCGGAAGACTTAATGTTGAAGGAAAAAAGGGAAGGAACAAAAGAACCCGTACATTTATAACTATAACTGCTGAAGGGGAAGTTAAACCACACTAAAAAATGGGATGTTCTTGAGATGACATTTATCTGCATTTGGTTGTGTGGCTAGCGTTCTTGGGAGTGTGAAGTACTCCTTTATTGCCATTACTTCCAGCTCCACTCTGAACCAGAGTTTTAGTACAGGTTAGGGCGTCTTGTACGAGTCAAATAGACCTGTTTTAAATATTAGTTTTAAAGGGTAATACTTGACACCATACAAACGTTTGAACATTATTTGTTTTAGAAAAGTATACTTTATATAATCTAGCTGAGTGAAAACACATTATTATTAAAAAAATAGCGCAATTGAACATCGAGAATTTAGTCATTTACAAATAATTCATTTTTTTTTTTGCATTTGAAAACCCATTACAGGTAGATATGCCATTAAAATGCCAAACAACAAAACCAATATTCTGCCTTTTAGTCGGGATAGTTTTGATTTTCGACTAATTTCCATTTAAATGAGTTGACTTTACTTCAGCACAGGTGTAAGATCTCCCCCCCACACAACGAGTGTTTTGAGTATAACAGCAGTATCAGATAGTGCGAGTGTCATTTCTCCCCTATCCATCCTGATCCGAGGTGATAGACCTGTTAAGGTTCAATCTATGGCTCAAACAGAACTGATCATATATTAACTAAGGATTATCTTTATTAGATATTCGGAACTATATCGCTGCGGGAAAATTACTTATATTCTATAGGAAAACATGATCAATAGAATAACAAAGACCATATAGCAATACTTGTGACTATTTCACTGTAAGCAAAAACATGAATAATACGAGATACAAATATTAGTGTTAGATTTGAATTATCGAATCTATTTAAAAATGAGCATGTAAATGAGCTCTAATCACTTTGAAATAAAGAAACTTACTGACCATTCAAATGCACATTGCACACACACGTATATATCATCATCCGCAGACAGACTGTTTCGTTGTATCACAACTCTTCAGTATGGCTAGACACGTAGGACGGTTGAAGGCGGGATCGAAACCCGCCCAACTTTACCTTAGACTTAGTATCAGACCGCTTAGCCAACAAACGAACCACGTTAGCTAAGGAATTATAAGGTATTATGCAGCAGCAGCAGCGCTCGTTTTTATACATTTTTATACCCTATCGGCTACCAGAGTGGTCAATTCGTTCGAAGAGGTTTGCATTATGTGAGCGGCAGCCAAAAATTCCTTCACCATAGTGCTCAAGCCCCTTGGGGGAGAACAAGTAAATATTTAGAGGTAACAATTTCATAGAGAAGGTGTAGTTTAATTTCTTTGTTTAATGACCTATCAACTTTCGTGGGTTATTCGAAACCATCCTAGTAGAAGAAGTGAATTGATATCTCACCTATAGCTGCAAGAGATAAGGAGGTTAGATACATTTCGCAACGGTATCTGGCCCAGTCGGCTAGGGCTTTAGAATATACCAAGTGCATCTCTGCAGTGGGGTAAGACTCCTCCAACAAGTATCCTGTGGCCCAGTCAAGATGGGGGTGTAGAATACACCGACTGCATCTCTGCAGATGGGTAAGACTCCCCTAACGAGTGTTCTGGATATGAAACTAAACAATCTAATTGTGAAAGTCCAGTAATGCAGGAGCTTTGGGGAATACGGAGTACTGCTTTATCGTCAATGCTCCCAGGTCCACTGTAGCCAGGAGTGGTAGGACCTAAGACGGTCCTATCTAAGGGTCAAATCGAACTAAACTGCTTACATATGCTAATCTGAATTGTTTGAAATAATAATGTTCATAAATATTATATATATGATATCAAATAGCCTACAATGGTTGATATGCTATAAAAGCAAACTAACCCAAACCAAACTCAATGGTATTAGTCCTTAATTGAACGAAATTTTGCCACAGGAGTTTAAACTCGTTTAGAAGGGTCAATAATGACGGAGAAAAGATTAAGTAAATTTGAAAACGATTCAACCAGAAAGAAAAAAAGAGGAAGTGAGTGGAACGAGAAGTATGAAGGGAGGGAGAAAAAAACTGAACGAAATAGCATACATTCGTGGGTACATGGGAAGATTCGTTGAAAAAAATATACACTATGGTTGTTTTTGACAGAGAAGCAGGCGACATTTACAAGTCAGACATTATTTGCCGTTGCCGCTGTAGCAGTAAGAGCAGAGGCAGTTAATTAATCATTAAATGGTTGAGCAAACAAGAAAACAATCATTACAAATTATTAAACACTCAAACTTGACAAATGGGGAAATATTCTCAATTTACAGTTTTAATTGAATGCTTAGTAAGACCAGACGCAATATATAATTTGCAAACAAATTTACCGAGGCATGAATTATAGAAGAAATAATGAGTCCACGATAATAATAATAATAATAATAATAATAATAATAATAATAATAATAATAATAATAATAACTTGTTGTTACTCTTTTGAGAGTTTTTCACGATGGTCTCGCCACCGGAGTGATTGTGACAGCAAGTCTCCCCAAGTCTCCAGGACTCTTTTCAGTATTCTTTCCGACCTCAACAATGCTGTCGTCTGGATGGTCTCCATTCGTCTTCTTATTTCCCAGTCATCTAGTCTCGTTATCAATCCTTTGGGGACTGTACTAAGCACACAAATTACTTTTGGTATCACCGTTAATATTACTATCATTATCATTTCACTCCTTGAGAGTTCTTCACATAAACGTTAGCTGGTGGTCTTTCACCGGAGTTTGAGTGACAAAAAGTCTCCTCAAGTATCCAGGACTCTTCTCAGTATTCTGTCCGATCTCAGCAATGCTATAGTTTTGATTGTCTCCTGATTTTCTCCACTCGTCTTCTTATTTTCAAGTACTCTAGCCTTTTACCAACCCTTCGGTGACTGTACCAAGAGCACCAATTACAATTGGTATAACCGTCACTTTCATGTTCCAAAGGTTTTTCAGTCCCCTAACAAGTTCGAGGTATTTATCCTTTTTTCGTTTTCTTTCAATTTTACTCTTTTATTATTATTATTATTATTATTATTATTATTATTATTATTATTCATTAGTATTTTTCACATCAGCGTTACGTGATGGTCTTTCACTGGAGACTGAGTTACAGCAAGTCTCCTCAAGTCTCCAGGACTCTTCTCAGTAATGCTATTGTTTGGATGGTCTCCACTCGGCCGCCAACTTCCAAATCGTCCAGGCCCTTTAATAATCCTTTATTACCGTGCCAAAAGCACCAGTCACAATTGGTATAATTGTCACCTTCATGTTCTAAAGTTTTTTCAATTCTCTAGCAAGGTTGAGGTACTTATCTCTCTTTTCACATTCTTTCAGTTTTATTCTGTTATCAGCCAGGACAGCAAATTCGACAATTTTGCAGATTTTCTTATTTCTGTTGATTATTATAAAGTCTGGTCTTCTGGCTGAGATTAGGTGATCCGTTTGTATATCAAAGTCCCATAGGAGTTTGTGTGTGTCATTTTCTAGGACAGGTGCTGGGTTGTGCATATACCATTTGTTGGCATGGTCAGATTTAAATTTCTTGCACATTTCCCAGCTGATAACCTTGACCACTCAGTCGTTTCTAGCCTTGTATTCCTTCTGTGCCGATTTGCTGCAGTCTCTTATTATGTGATTGATGGTTTCATCTCTGTCACTGCATAGTCTGCATTTGCTATTTTGTTGCGTCTCATCAATCCTCGCTTTGATATGATTGGTTCTTAGGGCGCTGTTTTGTGCTGCCACTAGGAGAAATTCTGTTTCTCTCTGTTTCCTTTTCTTAGCCATGTTCAGGTTTTGTTGTGTGAGATGTTGTTTATTAATCGTTTAAAACGCCCATGGAGTTGTTTTCCTTCCCATTTTTGTTTCCTAGTTTTTTTCATTCTGTTATCTATCGTGTTGGCTGTATTGTTTCTAATGGCCGTAATCAGTCCTCTTTTCGTGTTTTTATGTAGTCTTGAAGTCGTTGTATGGATGTGTCAACGCTGTTTTCGATGTTGGTAAGTCCCCTTCCTCCCTCTTTTCTTGGTACTTATAGTCGGTCAACGTCATCTCTGGGATGTAATGCCTAGTGCATGGTCATTAGTTTTCTAGTTCTTTGGTCCATTTGTCTAAGTTCCTCTCTGGTCCACTTGAGAAAGAGTCCCGAGTATCTAACGAGGGTGCACAGTTAAAGTATTTATTCCTTTGATAAGGTTTCTGCTATTGAGTATTGTCTCGAGTAGTTTTCTAGTCCTCCTGAGATATTCTTTTAGGATTTTGTTTTTCATTTCGACTTGTTTGATGATGTCTGCCTCCAAGATTCCTAAGTATTTGTAGGTCTCATTTTCTGCAAGCGTTCTGATCTTGTCTTGATTTGGTAGTTCTATTCCGTCAGTTAGGTGTCGTTTGCCACTTTTCATGACGAGCAGAGCACATTTTTCAATGCCAAATTCCATCCCCATGCCTTGACTGTATATTCTAAGTGTGCGTATTAGGGTTTCCAGTTACTTTTCATTTTTTGCAAATAGTTTTATGTCATGCATTTATATTAAGTGATTCATCTTTTCTTTATTAATATTCTGAAAAGAGTCCAGGAGAATTGAGGAGGCTTGCTCTTATTCAAACTTCAATGGAAGACTCAGCTATCGCTTGTGTGAAAAGTTCGCTAGGTATAATAATATTATAATGATTGAAAAATTTACATGATTGGGTGAGAAAAGTTTATCAACTTGGAAAAGTACAAGAGATTAAAGTTTGATAGTGCCTATCAATAGAAAGAGACGGACACAAATGGAACAGTATTGTTAAAATCAGCAAGAATGCATGCAAGATTCCGGAAGAATAGAGGAGACATGCAGTCGCACATATCTTAAGGAAAAACCACCAGTTATACCTGTTAAAACTAATTATTTGAAATGGAAAATTTATAAAACGCAGAAGGGAAAATACACAGAAGTTATCAGAACCCGATATATACTAAAACCAACCAACCAACCAACCAACCAATCAATCAATTAGTATGATCTATATCTCCTCAAAAATACTTCACGTATCGAGAAAAAGATTTGGTAACCGTTTATATTAAACAGCAAAGTTAGAAAAAGAAAGAAAGAAAGAAAACGCTGCTTTTCTTTTTGGTTAATATCTCGAGAAGAAAGTCTACAGTTTACCATTTAAACAAAGAGTAATTATTGTTTTCGTGAATATTCTACAATTATTTTGCTCAGAGGAAATTAATTTTTTTTTATCCAAACTGTTTACAATATCGTCTACTTTTGCCAATTACTCTTAGAGAATGAATTATAAAAAACAACCTCATCATAATTCTATATATCCCTAAAAGTCTGTCCGTACGTCTTAGCCTCAATGATATAAACTGATTTAAATCAATATTTCTGGATTTGTTAGATTCATGCCTGGAAAACTCCGTTTCTCCATCGCTATGATTTACCTTACCGTTTGCTGAAATCCTTACGGGCGTCAAACTTTTATCTTTTCCATGAGTCGAACTGCTCACACGGAATTCAATTAATCTCAGTAGAAGCCCGATCTCATAAAAAATAAAAAAAATAAAACAGAGATCATGAAAATGATAGAATCAAACATTTATTAGAAGCATTTATCAATTTATATCGGTTTTCAAGAGAGTAGGTCTGAACAACACGAACCGTGTCTTCCGTACGCCACGCAAGGTGTAAACAAAAACGTTATTCATTGTAGATAAAAGACAAAGCTAATAAAATGACCAGTAAAAAAAAGAATGATTGATCTCAATTTCAAATAAAAGTGACACTATCGTGTTTATGTATAATAACGATAATATAACAGACCATATTCAATATTGATTATTAATAATAATAATATTAATAATAATGATGATGATGATGATGATGAAGAGGAGGAGGAGGAGGAGGAGGAGGATAAGAAAAACACGAAAAAAAGTTTCGAAAGAAAAGACAAAAACAAAACGGCAGACAAAGCTAATAATTTCTCTTGAAGAAATAAATCAAAATATATTGGCAAAAGAAGATAGACTTAAAAGATACCAAGATAAGAGCAGGCAATACAACCCAAACAGGATATTCCAAAATAATGAAAGAAAATTCAACAGATAACAAAAAAAAGAGAATGCTTGAAGACATACCCACAACCGGATGCAAAGGAAGCACAACAATTTTGGAGTGAACGAAAAATCATAAAAAAACGTCTGGATGGATAAATAACATGGAAAAAGAATTTCAAGGACTCAAAGAAGGCCCTCAGATAATCATACATTTGGAACTGCTGAGAGCAACGCTTAAAAAAAGTAACGAATTTAAAAACGCCTCGCAATGACGGCATACATGGGTCGTGGTTTTAAACATTCAAGTCTATCAAGGAAATACTTGCTTTTGAAAAGAGTAGATCCTTAGAAGAAGCAAATATACCCGATTGGATCACGAAAGGAAAGACCAACCTGATCCAAAACGACCTCCATAAAAGGAACCACCCCAGCAACTATTACTCGTCTTCTTATGACGTGGAAAATACTTACTGCACAGATTAGGGAGGAGATATATTACTCGCTGGTGTGTCGTGGACTGTTTCTCGAAGAACAAAAAGGATATAAAAAAAGAACAAAATGAATTGGCGATCTTCTGTAATTTGATCAACATATCTTCAAGCAGAGCAAAACGAGACGGGAAAGTGTAACCATTATATAGATTGACTATAAAAGACATAATATATAGTCCCGCAAAGCTGAATGATATATTGTAAAAAATGAACTAGATATCCCAGAAAGTTATAAACTTCATCACGTTAGCCATGAAAAAATAGAAAGCGGAATTGATCGTAAGTGTAAAAACTTAACTCAGGTAGAAGTCTAGTGACGTATCTTCCTGGGAGATACCCTCTCACCATTACTATTTGTTTTAGCGATGATGTCACTTAATTACTGTCAGAAAAATGTCCAGAAAGCTAAAAATTAACTAGACCGTAAGAAAAGATTCAATCACATAACGGCATCAAGCGGTTTCCAACAAATGAAAAAGAATTAGAGACTCTAATACAGACAATAGGGAATGAGCTATTCTATTAATCAAAAGTGGGAAAAGACAGATAACAGATAATAGAACTACAAATAAAAGAAAGAATCAGAATACTCGGAGAAAAGGAAACCGATAGGTACTTGGGAATACTGGAAGCGGACACTATCAAACAGGTGGAGATAAAAGAAAAAAAAAATGAAAAAAAATAGTATTTCAGAGGAGCAAGAAAACTTTTCGAAGCTGTGATCTGTAGCAGGAATCTCATAAAAAAAAAACCTGATAACGACTAGAAATCAAAAAAAAAAAAAAATCAGAAGGAAAACAACTCAATGGATATTTCAAGCGACTAATAAAAAAATCTCACACAAAAATACTTGGACATGGCTAATGAAACTGATTATGAAAACAACGATTGTAACGTGATACGGTAGATTAATGTTATAAAAAGGACAGGTGACTAATTTCTGGGGAAGGCGAGGGCGAAGAAAAATCAGATGAAGAAAAAGCAGACAAAGAGTTTACGGAACAGCCAGTTGACCTCTAAAACGGAAGTCTAAAGCACTCGTTGTAGGTCAGTCAGTAACGGGTGAAAGACTACGGAAATGAAAATGACTTGAAAAAAACAGGGTTACCTAACCTTCTTCAAACCACTGGAAACGGGACTAAATTAAGGGGACAACACGGGTTGGACTGTTAGTTGGCTCGGAGACGTGATGAAGTAAAGACGAGAGTGAACACTAAACAAGATAAAGTGAAGATAGTCAAAAGTTGTGGCCCTTATTTTGTGGGCGCTCCTAAATGGACTCTCACATCAGACATGTAGCTGTGGAGACGAAACCAGCGAACAAGCACATTAGAACTACAACAGAGAACCAACCAGAAAATTCAAGGTCTGCATCAACTCTCTCAGTCTGTCTGCCTGTCTGTCTTTCTCTCTCTCTCTCCGTGGCATGTTGGTTTTTTTTTGTTTAACTAACGACGGCAACTCAGTTTTCACAGTCTGTTTCTTTCTTCCCCGACGCTACTTTCTGAGTGTATAAATGAATAAACTTTCGTGATAGTGAATTAAGACACCTTTTCCCATGGTGAGGTTAAAACCGGGTCAAATTACCACTTAAGACGTAGCGAAACACGCATTAATCTGTTCGCCACGTGGTGGTACACTATAAGTTGAAAAAATGAATTAAATGAAAAAACAAACAAAAAAAAAAAAAAAACAGTGACACTGCTTCAAGTTATCGAGGCAAATCCTGCGAGTAACAATTGGAGAGTATTGGGCGAGATCGGCAAAAACTTACAGAGTCGCCAAATAATCCGTCACGTTACAAAAGTTTCACCAAAACCAGAGAGTTTCAAACTTTAATTCCTCTCTCACTACAATTATTTGCAAAGCTACATGTTATTTTTTGTGAGATCGTCATTAATTCACGTAGATATGCAACGTTCACGATTTGCCGAGGGACTTGAAGAATTGAATTTATTTATCACGAAAAAAAAAGTTCCAATGTGATGATACATTGTCTTCTTCCTTTTTTCTGGATTAATAATCATCTCCGTTCTGGTGATTTGGGATATCGGCCAAATTTAGAGATTAAACGAAAATGATGGGTTCATATTTGAAAAAGAAAAAAAAATCAAACACGTGGTCACTGAAAAATACGACTGTCTTTATCATTAGTGTTTCAGTCGCTATTATAAACCCGATAAAATAATTAGGGACGCGTGAAGTGTTAGTGTCTTGTCGATAAAGGAAGATCTATCGCTAAACAAATTACAAAACCCTCCTAATAGAAGGGGGTTCTTTAGTCCTGAAATTTTGGTCATTATTAGACTTCTGTCATTTACCGTCTCCCGTTTTTGACCTTTTCTTGCTCCAATTAACGTAATTTTTTGTGGTTGACTCATTGCTGTTGGTAACATAGCAGGGATCCAAATCCATGGATGGTGACAGGCGGCTATTTTCTTTCATCGGTGCTGAAGGCGCGCGAGTGTCCCTGGTAGTGGTTTCTCTTCATTCTGTCGTTGTCAACATCAATGATATTTTAATTAAAAATACTTAAACAAAAAAGAACAAATCTCAAAATTTCCGAGAGAAATGTAGTCAGGAATGTAACCAGAAATTATGCTTGGAATTGTTCCAGAAATGTAGTCAGAAATGGCGCAAGAAAACCTGCCAGAAATAGTATTGAAGATTGGCAAATTAATCGCTTTTAAAGAAAAAACGATGTTTATAGATGATTAGCAAGCAATATGATATAATAAAGATTATAGGACAATCCAATCACTGATTCTTGCCCTGTCTCTGATAAAATAGTTTTGGTGCGGTCGGGTTTTATGGCATGTCAACCTATGTTGATTATTTTATGCCAAATACTCTTTATACGTACATATTAAATATATATGCTTTGGTTTGGTTGGTTGCTATGGCATATTAACTATTGTAGGTTATTTAATGCCAAATCCCTTTTATACATGAATATTAAATATACATGCTTTGGTTTGGTTGGGTGCTATGGCATATTAACAGTTGTCGGCTCTTTAATGTCAAATACTGCTCACACCAATATATTCAATATATAAGATTCCGTTTGGTTGGGTTTTATGGCATATCAGACAGTGTAAGTCCTTTAATGCACAAACCACTTTTTACATATATATCATATATTTATGATTTGAAAACTCATTTTGTTGATAACAATTCTAAATGAGTCAGAACCTATTTTTTGCACGGGGAAATGGTTCAAAGTATTTCGATTAATTATTAATTATTTGTTTGCACACAGATAAATGGTTTGAAGTATTGCTATTGTTATTCATTGATAATAAAGACAGTCATATTTTTCAGTGACCACGTGTCTAATTTATTTCTTTTTCAGATATGAACCCATGTAGTGAAACAGAGTTAATTATTTATCAACTCAAGTGGTACAGTTTGACTTACGAAGTTAGTCTTATAGCTGTCTCTCTGTTTCTGTTTCTATATACCGTGCTTGAGAAACACGGGGTCTTATGTACTTCCGCGATACCGGCAGTCCTGTGGTACAAGGTACTAAACAACACCTATATAACAGTTACAATTTAACATCTGTCTTTTGATTGCATACAGTTTATAGGTAATTTAATCTTTAAATGAGTAACAACTAATTTGTGTGCACACTGGTATAGTTTTTGTTCCGTCAGAGTTAAATGGTTTCAATTATCGTTATCTTACACTTTTAATCTTCTTCAATATTAATTATTTATTTGCCCACAGTGAAGTGGTTACAAGTACAGCTATTCAACACTACTTATTCTAATCAAGATAACTCATTCGTTGGAACACCGTTAAATGTTTCCAAGTATTGTAATGTATCACTTACAATTCATTTAAACATCAGTCATTTGTTTACGCACAGTTAAATGATCATACAGTTCTATTTAAAACAATTCAATTTACCATGCCATTTGTTTGCTCCCAGTTTAAATGTCTAACAGTTCTATTTGACCCCTTGATAGGAACCTATAAGGTGCCACCATTCCGAGCCAGACCTGACTTGGGAGCAATGGCAATGAAGGGCTACTCCATATTCCCGAAAGCTCCAACATTACTAGTGCCTCATCATTAGATTGTTAATTGTCATATATCCAGTACATTCGTTGGAGGGATCTTACCCTTTCTACAGATATGCAGCCAGTGTATTCTTCACCCACAATTGACTGGGCTGTGTTTATATAGATGAAACGGATTACTCAATTCCTTTTCATTGGAGACTTTTATTATTGATTGGTTACGAAGACGAACACCCTTAAAGTTTACTTCATTCATTTTGATGCATAATCCTTTATTGTCCCAACCTTTCTTCCTATTTTTGACCCGGAAATTTGATTGACATAATTCTAAAGAGGTGGAGGATGAAAAGACCAAGATAAGCAATCCTTTTCCTGTTGTATAGCCACATACATATACATATACATAATACATGCGGAAACATAGTCAACAATAATGAAGACTTCAATGAACGAACGAACATGCTTCTTTATAAAAATATACCTCTCACACTTTATTATCGAAAGGGTTGATGTTTCTACTGTGTGAGAGGTGAGTTGGAGACTGGGAAAGACTGCTACACATTGACTCCAAGTTCTTCTGACCATAGCAGCACTTCCTTCGCATTCTGGCTGGGCTGCTCAACCGTGGGTCACTGAGGGCCCAAGCCCTCTGTCTGGAGCTGGCTCTCACTCTGCTGGCATCCTATTTCCTACTGGAACTGCAACTGCCTGACTGCCT
>OY757930.1:41231939-41244439 GCA_963585895.1 Sepioteuthis lessoniana
GTAGTAACCCTCTAAATTAATTCAATATAATAAAATAAAATTATATATATATATATATATATATATATATATATATATATATATATATATATGTGTGTGTGTGCGTGTGTATGTGTGTGTGTGCTGCCGTGTGGGGGCACTTGATTAAATGAGACAAACCCCCAGCTTCTGCTTTTTATTTTTTTTATTATTCATCCATTCAAATCTTCGTATGAATCATCTAGCATCATGATGGAATAAATTCAAAAAGGCATCATATTTTCCTCAAGGCCTTTCGGCTCCACTTGGAGCAATCTTCCGTGCAAATCGGGTGGTGTAATGGTTATTAAACAAGACTCGCAAACCTTCACGAGTGAATTCGAGTCTCATTGAGTGTCTCATTCATATGGCCTTGTGCTACTTCTAAACAAAGTTTTAGTAAATTACCACTTGGAACAATCTTCCGGTGAACGAATGTAGTTAAGACACACACAATGTTGCATCATATTCATTCAACTAAAGAATAGGAGATTAAATGAGTGGGAGGAAAATTCACGAAAGATAAGAACGTTACGCGATTGAAGAGGGAAATTGAGGAGAAAACTGTTGAAGCCATTTCAGACCATAGCTGCAAATTTTGAAAATCTTCTTGTTTAATGAAGGTTTGTTAATTTTTCAATAGAGAGCTTCAAGAAATTTTGATTTTTCTTTAATATAGAAACATTTTCAGATATAATTTTTCTGTATTTGGAGGGGGACACAAACAACATATTTTCGCATAAAATTTGTGGCTTCTAACAATAAAATTGTAATATGAACAAGGAATGCGGGACACTGCGGGGGAAACAAGAATGAAATCCATCAATGACGTTCTCCAACGGACCCCTTCTCATGGACGTGCCAGTGTTGGACGACCAAGAAGAATCTATTAACAACAGCTCTGTATGGACACAGGATGTAGACTACTTGGTTGATTTAGATGATTGGCGCATGTATGTGTCACAGAGAGATAGACAGACAGACAGACAGACAGTCAGTGAAATCCGTGCCAGCTGCGCGTCTTGATGGTGAGGATGAACAATAAAATAAAATTAATTTTATATACATCCCAAAGTCTATACAAGTAATTACATCATTTGCTTAGTTTGTATTTCTTAATGGGAATAAAAAGAATGTATTTTGAATCTTTGTTATAAACTTATGCCTTTGGTGCTATCATGGTCAGAAGTAAATAGGCATGTTGGGGTACTTTACTTCAGGGAAGTCTACGTGGGAGGGGTGGTTTTCTTTTTAGGGTGCAATATATAACCAATAATAATGACGTTAACTTTATATGTGATTGGTTGGTATTTTGGTTGATGTTTTATGGAAAATCAGCCCTTGTGGGTTATTCAATGCGAAATTTTCTTTTCAAATCTATGATTTTAAATAAATAGTTTATTGGTTACTATTTTTAAATGAATCGTTAGAATTTATTTACTTTTGCACAGTTGAATAATTTCAAGTATTTCTATTTTAATTAGTAATTCAATATATCAAGTATCCCAGTCCTATATGGACAATTTGCATAGAGCTGTATCGTTTAAATGGCTGATGATAATAATCCTTCGGAAAGGATTGAACAGTTCAATTCAAACCAGAGAAGAGACCCTAAAAGCATCAGTGTAGAACTGAGAGTAATGGCAATGAAGAGGTTCGAAATATCAACCAAATTCCATGACTGGAGCCTAACCATCAATTCTAGTTTAATGTCATACCCAGACACTCGGAAATACAGCTTGTACCACAATGCTTTTTGAACACACTTTGAATAATACTTGTTTTGGGCAGAGTGTTCAATAATGATCCGGGAGATCTGGGTTCATCCCAGGTCAGGTCATACCAAAGACTTTAAAAATGGTACTTGATACCTCCTTGCTTAACACACAGCAATATAAGGTAAATATCAAGGGTAAAGTGGAGCAATCCAGGGAAAGGAGTAGAGCCCTCCCCTACACATCGGTGTAGTAGCTATTGAAAAGGGAGCCTTCAGGTCACCCTCGACTACTGTCGCCAACTTTACTTTCTATGTAGAAATGCATTATCTATTATGATACAAAATAGTTTCCTTTGTTCGTTTTTTATGTTGGCAAATGGAACTTCTTGTAACTATTCTGAATTTGAGAACTCCTGAGAGTATTAGCAATAAAGACAAACTCCTCATTCTCCAAAACTATTGACTGGAGCTTATATCATTTGTATTTATTTTTTCCTTGTTCTCTCTGAACGGTAATAATTGTTATCGTCTGGAACGGTAATAATTGTTATCGTCTGGAACGGTAATAATTGTTATCGTCTTACCTATTAGTGAAATTGATCAGTTTGCGAATTATTTATCATATTTACCAACCCCTCCACTCTGGAAGGATATGGCACAAGGTCAATTTTTAAGCGGCGTTTAACAGGTTTGATTTCACAGTTTTCCTTCTTCTGGACTTGTTGCCTCACCAAGGCTGAAGAACCTAGTCTTCCCTACTATTTACCCATAGCTGGAGAGAGAATAATTGGATTCATACCTTTCCCAAGGGTATTAGTGCTATGTGAAATGCAATCAGTCTTGTCCAGAATTTGAACTCGTGTGGCCGTGTCCATTTCCTGCGATAACCATTACACCACGGGCACCTCCAGTTTGCAAATTATTTATTTTAGACAGGAATACGTGATATATAAACATGTATAAAAATTCTATGCAAAAATGGTAATAAAATGTACAATGAACTCAATTCCCTAACCACTAGGCATAAAATAACGCTAGATTGGTTGGCGTGTGGTTGAAATCAATCAATCAATCAATCAAAGAAACAATTCAACGTTGAGATCATTTTGAAGGGGAAACTTGGCACGTTTCGGATGATACTGCTACAAAATATGTTTTCATTTAATCGCTTCTTTTGGTTATTCTAACTTATTTTTCAGCCTCAACAAATCTTTTTTCCTTTAAAGCACTCAATTAGTATTATTTCGGTGAGCATCTGCTGGTGATTGGCCCCTAGACATCACTCAAGTTAGCCTTACTGAGAATGCAGCACTGCATCAGGAACACTTATACAGCTGCAGTCCTGCATTTGCAGAAAAAGCCGCAGGTGAGCATATAGTTAATTCTTTATTATTTTTTAGAAATTGCTTTTCGCTATCATATTCTTGCATGTTTATCCCGTCTATCCCGGAAAAAGGAAGTGTGATAGTCATAATAATCTAAATTGTCTGACGGTTTTGAATTCTTTGATCTCTCATTAGATTTTCAATATATAGGTCGCTAATTCACGTATTTAAAACTAGCAGCAGAATTAAAAAAAAGAATTGATAAAACTATATATATATATAAATATATATATATATATATATATATATATTTTTATCTATATTTTTTATCTAATTGATCTGATGAAGTCCTGTTAATTTTTTTTCGTGTTTTTGAAAATTTCAAAAATGCATAACAGGATTGGAATAAATTTATAATCCTTTGTGATTGGTTTCGTTGTTTTTTCTTAAAGAAATTATTTCTCTGTATAATTGGTACATTGAGCTCTTTACCAGGAAGATTTAAATATTCATTCACGAATAATTTCTTGTCCTGATGGAATTACTCCTAACTCCGGTTTAACTGGACTAAGTATTCTATATATATATATATATATATATATATATATATATATATATTGTGATGAGCATAAAGATCAGGCGATGTTAAAAATCTCTAAATGTGATATAACTCTTTGTTTTTATTTCAAAGCTCCATAGAATACCTTATCAAGGAATAATCAGGATATAAAGGTAAATTATATAATTCCATAATATAAAGCTTAATTAACAGATTTCGATGAAGTTATAAAAATAATCATATAACATTCGAAAAAAAGAGATGATCAAAAACATCAGAACGATTAAGAAAATCATCCTGTTATAATGGATGCATCATATCTGAATGAAAATGGCGTTCGTAATTTCTTAGTACTTGATGTTTACACCGTTACTTTCAATAACAGCTGGACATATTTTGGTACACGAGGGAATTAATATCTTGCATTCATAAACGGATATTTTCTCCCATTCTGCTTTCAAATTAATCCATAGTTGTGAATTGAATTACCATGACAAAAATCCAGTGATCACTTGCGCGCGATATACGGAAACACTGGACAGGTCTCATCTTTACCTTTGCACTTTCATTTAGTAACTTCCAAACTTTCTCAATAGGATTCATTAGCAGGCCACTCCATAACAGTTATATTATCCTATGCAGACTCTGGTCTGTGACACGGAACAATATCTTGCATAAATACGGCTGGTTGATTTACACACACACACACACACACACACACACACACACACACACACACACACACACATATATATATATATATATATATATATATATATAATTCAATTACAAGTGTGAAAGCTTAAGACTTAAAAGACAAAGCATCGAAAAAAGATTTCCATTGAAGCAACATACTCGAAGGGTTTTAGCAAACAGAGCAGTTTCTAAACTATTCTTAAACTTAACTTTGAGAGGTTTTTTCTTCTTGTAGGGTGTCATATTTTATCTCTCTATTATTCTCTCTCTCTCTCTCTTTCTCTCTCTCTCTCTCTCTATATATATATATATATAATCTAAAATATCAATTATCATGTCCTCGTTGAGTCTGTTAATCAGAGTTCCATGTTGAGCACAGGACAGTTTTTTTTAAAATACTCGAAACAATAAATCGCTGAATGCAAAAATAAATAGTTTTCACAGTGTAGACGTATTAACAACTTTCCCTTATATCAGTTACCATCTAATTGACCTCAAATAATATTTTCTGATTATTTCAACGTATTTTAGATTATTCAGATCGTAAAAATCAATAAATGATTGTGATTTTTTGGTGCATTTCACGTACTCAAGTATCCTACCTGGCGACAAAAGAACATCGCTCCCTTTTCCTTTTCTTTCTTTATGACGATTGTATACCCTGAGTTTCAGAATGATGGGGTATTAATTTCATAATTTTAGATTTTAGACCCATTCTGCAGTAGCGGTATTTTGCACTTTATGGAATCTATCTCATTAAATCATCATCATGTCGTGCCGCTAGCACGGATATCCTTGACCCTCTCTCGCCACTTCTCCCAATAGTTCATCGCCTCTGGTTGGTCTGCAGGGCTACATCCCGTATCCTCACAGAGCTGCTGAATGTATGTTCGAGCTGGTCGTCCTGCTTTTGCCCGGTCATATGAGGGGGTCCATAGGAGTACATCACTTATGAGCTCGTTCCTGCTTCTCCAGCAGTGTCCTGCAAGTCTGGTTCGTCTAATCTGGATAGTTTTCTTAATCGGATGTCAGTGGCCGTATAGTTGGTGCCTTGTGGGGTGTTGCCGCCAGGACTTGTTCAATATTGCTCGCAGCATTCTTCTTCTCCAGCCGTTTAGTTAGCGCCCAAGTAGTTAATCCATACAGCAGTATCATACACATTACTTTAACGTAAATAAAAAAAATATTAATCATAGAGAAATCTAAACCATTATTAAAAGAACCTAATTACATGTATGCGTACACCCACGTGCTCACACAAACATACTCCATACTCTAACAAGGTTAAAAAGGGTCTCTATTTATGGGGATAAACACATTCTATAACCAAACACATTAAATCCAATCTATGTGCTTTAAAATATATGTATGCGCAAGAGCATAATATATATATATATATATATATATATATATATATATATATATATATATATATATATATATATATAAAAGACAGTATTTAATCCAGGAAATCCGAAGTTGGGAATAATTCCAAACAGGACAATTAAAATATTCATAAATAGAATATTGATTTAAAGTAACCCTAGTCGAGATCTCAATGCAAATAAAATCCACAGGGCAAATTATTTTTTCAAAAAAATAAAAACAACAATCGGTCAAATTAAGATAATAAATTTATTTCCATATATAAATATAAATACATTTCCATTTATAAATATGTATTTATATTACGCTCTTGCCCACACATACATTTTCAAGTGCATTGATTGGATTTAATATATATATATATATATATATATATATATATATATATATATATATATATATATATATATATATATATATATATATATATATATATATATATATATATATATATATATGTTCTGAACGGCATAGTTTCGTCAGAAAAAGTAGGTATAACTTGTTATATAAGTTGTTTCAGATTCTGTTATTTTCACAGACAATAAATACGATATTAATTGTTATTCTGTGAAATTTAGGTGTTAATTGAGATAATAATAAAAATACGTATTGAATGATTTAGTGATTTACTGCAAAACACAGGGTAGCCAAAATGATCAGAACAATTGAAAAAAATGAACAAAATACTCAAATATTACTGAAAATATAGAAATTAGTTAATATTTATAGTGAAACTCTTTAGCTTCAATCACACTCTGACATCTTCAGCTGCATGAAGAAGTTAATTTATTGATATCTTGCCGAGTGTTCTTATTCCATTCTCCTTGAAGGCCATTCCATAATTGCTCTCTTGTTTTGGGATTTCTGGCTTTAGAAGGTTTTCGTCGATTCTTCCACACATTCTCAATAGTATTAAGAGCTGGCCTTTGAGGAGGCCAATCCATAACAGTAACATTTTCTCCCTTGAGGAAGTCCATGACTACCATAGCCTTGTGACATGGGACATTGCCCTGCATGAAAATGAAAGGTTGCTTAGTTGAATTTCTCAGCACAGGCAAGACATGATCTTTTACAAGTTGTTTATGAACTCCTGCATTTACCTTTCCTTGTAATCGCACCAAAGGGCCCACACCATCTCCAGATATCATTCCCCAAACCATGATACTTCATCCACCGAATTTAACACTAGCCTTAAGGCACTTAGGCGACAAATCTTCTGCTTTTCGACGAACGTACATTTTCCCATCTGAACCAATTAACAAAAACTTAGATTCATCACTGAAATGTACCGTTCACCATTTCTCTTCAGACCATAACACATGTTCGTTTGCAAAAGCAAGACGACACGTTTTTTAGGAGGATATCAGTGGCTTCACTACAGGTGCTTTAGCTAAAAGTTGTTGTTCAACTAAACGACGAGACACAGTGTTCCTAGATAAAGGTTTTCTCAGTTGAATGCTCGAGAAACAGCAGCAGCAGTTTTAAATCGTTCTTTTTTAACCAACTTTACCATAGCACGATCTTCCTCTTGGTCGTTATTCTTGGCCTACCTGCAGACGTTATTGCTTCAGATGAACCATAATCATTGTAGACCTTAAGAATACCGTGAAGAACACTTTTTGACTTGTTTGCAGTCTCTGCAATAGATCTAATACCTAGATTATCCTTCATTCGAAGACTAATAATTTCTGTATTTTCTGTAATATTTGAGTATTTTGTTCATTTTTTCAATCGTTCTGATCATTTTGGCTACCCTGGGTTTTGCAGTAAATCCCTAAATCATTCCATACGTTTTTTTATTATCATCACAAATCCCCCCTATATATATATATATATATATATATATATATATATATATATAGTTAACGACGAAATTATTTGTACATACATGAATAAACAAAAGAGAAAAAAGATAAAATTATTCATGTCATATTAGAAATTGAAAAAGTGAACAACTTTCACAATATTGATAGTCAGTAACATGGCCTCTAATATTAAGAACTTGCCTCAATCGTTTTCTAAAGTTTTTGATGAGATTTGAACAAGTCTTTTCTGGGATTTCTTCCATTCTTCAATGATTGCACGTTCGAATTCCTGAGGGTCATTTTGTTGACCGACGAATTACTCGAAATTTTGGACATAGATCTTCAATAGGATTCAAGTCAGGATTCAATGAAGGCTATGGCAAAACTGTAATCACGCTTTTCTGAAGGCAAGCAGGCACTGATTTTGACGAAAGCTTGGGATCATTATCCTGGTGGAAAGTAAATCGCCGACCTAAATCCATAATTTTTGCTTATAGTTGTAGACTTTTACTCAGGATTATGAGATAGTCATCTGATTTCCTTATTCTTCTTTTTACAATTATTTGTCCAGTTTGCTTTTCATTAAATCAACCCGAAAACATTATCGAGCCGTCTCCGTGTTTTAATGTTGTGTTCTTATGGAGGAAAGCCTCACCTTGCGCTAAATCTTCCGTACATCATCATGTCCAAAAAGCTTTCATCACCCCATAGTACTTGTTTCCAACAGTAATTTCCTTTGTCCAAGAACGTTTTGGTAAAAATAAGCCGAGCGACAATCTAACATGTTTTGTGAAAAAGTATTCGTCGGGGTTGGTTTCCGTACAACCCATTTCTATTTAAACATAGTTGTATTGTATGTATCAAAACTTTTAGAGTACGCGAGTTCGTACTCCAGTCGCTCTATTACGTTCACTTTCGCGCAAATACCCTTGGGAAAGGTATGAACCCCCTTATCCTCCCAGCTATGGGTTAAATAGTACCACGACTGTTCTTCTTGGAGAATAGCTTTGGCATTAAATAGCCTAAAAGGAGTTGATATGCCATTAAACAAAGAAACCAAACCAAACCAAAACTTTTAGAGATGTCTTTTAAAACAGCTTTTGGTTCAATATTAATATCATCACTCAGTTTTCGTGTTGTTGTCAGTGATTATTTGCGTTCCTTACGAGCCTAGAGAAATTCTATGTCGTGCCAAACTGTTTAAACTCCTTTAAAACGAACTATACAATAGGTCGAGTGATAGCAAAATAATTTGAATTAGTGCTGTAATTATTTCCCGATTTGCGGAAGTTAATTTTTCTCCATCTCAAATCAGCGCTAAGCTCCATTGTCTTCTCCGTCATATTCTTTATGCAAGAATAACAATAGTGACACTCTTTACACCACGTAATATTCTTTGCTTAAATAATCACAAATATTCACAAAGGTTCTTCATACTTCTGGTCTTGTAGTAAGTAAAAAGTAAAGTTGGCGACCGTAGTCGAGGGTGACCAGAAGGCTCCCTTTTCAATAGCTACAACACCGAGGTGTAGGGGAGGGCGCTACTCTTTTCCCTGGACTGCTCTACTTTACCTTTGATACGTACCTTTTAATGCTGAGTGTTACGCAAGGAGGTGTCAAGTACCATTTTTAAAGTCTTTGGTATGACGCGACCTGGGATTGAACCCAGGTCTCCCGGATCATTGGCGAACACTGCTCACTAGGCCAATCAGCCGGTTCAAACTTAAATCAGCTTAAAAATTACTTTCTCGCTGGGTGTAAGGGTTTTTCGGTTTGCCTTGTAAACCTTGGTTTGTGACTTCTGATCTGACTGGTTGTTTAAAGTTTCAGATCGATTTCGTAACTAAGCCAGGTTTTGTTAACACCGACCACTCCTTGTCCTTTACAAATGAAACCTCAATTCTCCCATCTCTCTCTCTCTCTTTCTCTCTCTCTGGGAAATATTTTTTTTATGGCTACTCCAATTCTTAACAACAAATTATCACCACTTATCCACGACAATATGTTGACGAAAAAAAAAAGCAATAATAAAATTAAATACACTTTCTCCCCAACGATCAGTCGGGTGAAAGAAATATTAGGAATATCAATGGAAATTGAAAATGTGGCAAATGAAAG
Source organism: Sepioteuthis lessoniana (assembly GCA_963585895.1). Classification (NCBI taxonomy): domain Eukaryota; kingdom Metazoa; phylum Mollusca; class Cephalopoda; order Myopsida; family Loliginidae; genus Sepioteuthis; species Sepioteuthis lessoniana. The sequence continues at coordinate 41,241,564 of OY757930.1, forward strand.
GTTTATAATATCATAGAACTTTAATAGAATAAAAAAGACAAAAGAACGTTTTGATCTTTTCTATGTAGAAGCCGCGGATTCTCATGAGGTTTATTAGTCAAAACAGAAAAAGGAAACCAAAATCAACTTAACTCTAATTAATAAGCATTAATGTTTTACGATCAGCGATCTCATTTATGTTGATATTATTGTCCTATATTTTCGGCCTTTGTACTCGCAGGTCTCCATTGTCTTTTGCTAAACATCTGAGAAATTCGAACTTAACCCTTTAATGAGGTACCCGTGGTGTAATGGTTATCGTCGTAGGAATTGGACACGGCGACACGAGTTCAAATCCTCGACGAGACTGATTGCATTTCACATTGCACTAATACCCTTGGGAAAGGTATGAATCCAATTATTCTCCCTCCAGCTATGGGTAAATAGTATGGCAGACTAGGGTCTTCAGCCTTGGTGAGGCAACTAGTCTAGGAGAAGGAAAACTGTGAATTCAAACCTGTTAAACCCCGCTTAAAAATTGACCTTGTGTCATATCCTGCCCGAGCGGAGAGGTTGGTAAATATGCTTAACCCTATAATGAGGTAAAACTTTATCGGCATTAATTTATAAGATAGTACAGGTCATAAACTACAAAAAATGCACATCTGTTGTTCACTGTTTTTTTATTTCAATGGCTATTAAAGATATTTAAGTACGATAGAATAAAACCCATTTTTTTCCAAGCAGCGGTTGAGTCGATACTGCTATAGGGATGGACTATATGGATGCTAACTAAACTTATGGAGAAAAAGCGTGGCGGCAATTACACAAGAATCCTGCAAACAATATTAAACAAGTCCTGGAGGCAGGACCACACAAAGCAGCAGCTGTACGTCCACTTACCACCCGTCACGAAAACTATCCAAGTTAGACGAACCAGATATGCGGGACACTGCTAGAGTTGTAGGGACTAACTCATAAGCGACATACTCCTGAGGACCCCTTCACATGGACGAGCAAAGACAGGACGACCAGCTAGAACCTATATACAAGATCTCTGTGCCGATACATGATATAGCCTTGAAGAACAACTGGGAGCGATAGACGATAGAGAACAGTGGGGGGCGATGCTCAGGGAGATCGGTACTGGTTGCCCGACATGATGATGATGATGATGAAGTACAGTTTTTATCTACTTAGTTGTGCTTAAGCTTATAAGATTTAACGAGGCGTTAAATAGTTGACAGTAATCCGTTTCTTATAATGCTATATGTTATCCCAAAGAGAGTAACCTAACACAGAACATTCGGTAGGAAACAGACAAGTCACTTAATATAATATGACATTTAATCGTACACAGTACAAGGAGGGAACTTTGTTCCGGTCCACACCATAAAAAGGTCAGAATGTGTCCACGGAACAGGAATACAAGTCCATACTGCAAAAAGGTTGAAATCACTTACTCTTTTCAGGTTTGGAAGATGACGGAGAGAAGCCTTGTGCATTGCTGCTTAGAAGCAATAACTGCATCTATCTTTCTTAAATCCTGTTCTCCAAACAGGCGAATTCCCCGGTTCTCCTTGTTACGTGATCAAAAAAGACTCATGACGTGAGAGAGTTTCTTTATCCGTGATAAGGGAGAGCACTACATTTAGTCTCCCAACAAACTGGTTGACTAGATTATAATTTATGATATGTATTTTTACTAAATTGTCACTCATGTGGTACTAAACAGGCTTTCTTTTGCTTAATTTAGAGGATGTAATTGGGACGAATGCTTCAAATCTAACTTCACTGTAAATAAAGGATTCTGAGAAACCTTGATGAATGCTAAACTTAGTCTAGTTGATTGAGGCTGTTAAATTCATCGACCGTATCTCAGCAGAGGGGTAGGACCCATTCCATAACAATGTCCTTGGTATGATAAAAAATATCAGATGACGAGGCTCCATTCTTGGAGCTTCAGGGAATATCGAGTACCTACTCATTGCCATTGCTCCCAGATCCACTCTGATACGGAGGGGAAGTACCTGGTAGGATCCTCTCTCTGTTACCAATAGAAAAACCTATGTGCGCAAACAAATGACTGAAGTTCAATTGTTACATGATATATAGAAATATTTGAAACCATTTAACTATGCGCAATAAGGAGCTTAGGCTATATTAAGAATGTAATCTTCAATTTACACAAGAAAACATAAACCTGCCTCTGAAGATGAGGTTCCAGTTCTGGAGATCTGATATATTTGGGGTATCCTCCATTGACATTACCGTCTATGGGTCGAATTGATCTGTTTGAAAATCAGTCCTACAAGTGTCTACAAAACCAACTATAAATACGAACGTTCAATGAACCTATAGCCATAAAATAACACTAAATGGGTTTGGGTACCGTTAAAACGAATGAATAAGTCAATCAATCTGAACAAGATTTTATAAGACTACACATATTTTCAAACAATATTTTTTGTTATACTCCATTTTATTCAAACGAATGTTCTGATCTTTTCTAAAAAGGATATATGATCAAATAAATGAGCCTTTGCTTCAAAGTGGGTATGTAGTGAGCAAAAATTAGAATACGGTTCCTTTACTTATGACATGTCAACCATCGTGGGTCATCTAATATCAAATCCATCCATGTAGAATAACAGCAGTTATACTATATAACCCAGATCTCGAGGGATAATGAGCTTTATACCTTTACAAAGCTTATAAGTTCGAAAGTCAACGTATTTCCCCAACAGGAGTTCAAACTCGCTTACTTCGAGGCTGCAGGCTAGCAATCTAGCCATTACCACACGAGAATTACCCTGTCCTAAAGTTACTCATCATCATCATCATCATCATCATCATCATTCTAGCACGCATTTCTGTGACCTTGTCCAGCCATTCGT
>OY757930.1:41246939-41265358 GCA_963585895.1 Sepioteuthis lessoniana
TATTGAATATTTCCTCTTCTCTGAAAGAATCTTTTTGTGTAATAAAGCCTGCTGCGTAAAAGTGACATTTTAATATCTTTGGGGATATTAGTTTCTCGGTAAGTGATGAAATGTTTGCAATAGCACTTCATTCAACAAACATCCAGATTTTAAGTTATTTTGGAAACTAACTTCATGTTCTGTTTTGTCAGTAATATTATTATTGTTATTTCTCTTTCGAGAGTTTTTCACGCCAGCGTTAGCTGATTTTTTTTTCTGGAGTCTAAGTAAAAGTAATTCTTCTCAAGTCTCCAGGACTCTTCTTAGTATTCTGGCCGACCAGTGTTGTATTTTGGATGGTCTCTACTAATGTCTAAGTCATCCAGTCCCGGTACCAATCCTCTCGAGTGCACCAATTATGATTGCTATCACTGTCACTTTCATGTTCCATAGTTTTTTAGTTCTCTAACAAGGTATTGGTACTTCCTTCTCTTTTTGCTTATTTTCAGTTTTACTCTGTGGTCAGTCGGAACGACAAAATCCACAATTCGGCAGGTTCTTTTTTTCTTTTCTCTTTTCACTCACTAGGTCTGGTCACCAGGCAGAGATTAGATGATATGTTTGTAACTCAAAACACCAGAAAATTGTGAGCATCTCATTTTCTAGGAGTGATTCTGGGTTTGGCATATACCATTTATTAGTATGGTCAAATTCAAACTTCTTGTCCAATTTTCTGGTGATCACCTTTATAATTTTTTTGCGCTAATTTACTGCATTTTCCTATAATCTTAACGATTGTTTTATCTTTATCACCACATAACCTTCAAACTGCTATATTTTTTGCATCTTAGCTATTCTTGCTTTGACATAGTCCTTGGGACGTTATTTTGGGCTGCTATCTGAAGAGATTCACTACTTCATTGCCATTGCTCCTAGGGCCACACTAGCTCGGAATGGTAGCCCCAGATAGGGCCCTATCTATATGTTAAACAGCACTAACTGCATATTTATGCTAAACTGAATTGCTTGAATTAGAACTGTTTGATAAACTGAATCGCTTGGAATAGAAATGTTTCTGACAATTAAAGTGTACTTTCATTTAAACTGCGTGTTTATGCTAAAGGGATTTGTTTGAAATGGAACTTTTTTTTACATTGAAATTGTACTTACACTAAACTGAATTGTTATATTATATAACTGTTTTGATATTTAACTGTGTTTAAACATAATCTGTACTTATACTCAACTGAATTAGCTTAATTAGAACTGTTTCAATAAACTAAATAGTTTAAAATAGTAATGTTTTGGACAACTAAACTGTGAACTCATGCTATACTGAATTGTTTGAAATAGAGCTATTTGCATAAAAAATGGATTTGGTGTTGAATAACCTACAAGGGTTGATATGCCATAAAAAATCAATCAACCAACCAACAAAGTCATATACTTCATCATAAAAACTATGAAAAATTGGAAATTTGAATTAACAACAAGAAGACAAGCCGAAGTAGAGGTTAACATCTCAAAAGGCATCTTCAAAGGAGACTCACTTTCACGATATATGTTTGTTATAGCAACGGTGCCACTCAGATAAATATTTTGGAAATATGGAAGAGACTACAAATTTACAAAGTCCCCGGAAAATATAAATCACCTTATCTATATGGATGACATTAAGATATTTTTTAAAAAATGCAAAAGAACTAGAAAAAAAACTTTTACAAACGATAAACATATTCAGCCAGGATATAGAAGTTGACATGGGATTGAAAAGTGTGACACACCGATAGTTAAATGTGGAAATGAGAAATAACAGTAGAAATAGATCCACCCAATCAGGATATCATCAGCAAACTTAGAGAAAAAGAATTGAAAATGCTCGTGGATATCAGAAGCAGACACAATAACAGATGAAAGAAAAAGAAAAGAAGAACAATAAGAAAAAAAATCCATAAAAATCCAAGGCAGTAGAATTCTAAGATACTCTTGGTTATTCTTAAAATGACAATGTAATTGATGACTATGTAAAAGGCTGTAAACCCCGATGGATGACATAGAGAGAATCTATGTGTCACGAAGAGAAAGAGGAGAAGAAATCACTGGCATTGCAACTTGTGTAGATGCAACAATTCAAAGAATGAAGGATTACACAAAAGGGAGCAAATAAAGACTAATTGCATCTGCCAGTAAAAACAAAATCAAACCGAGAACAAAAAGTTATGCAACATAATTTAAGTAGCAAAAATGGATTGAAAAACAAGCGACACATTATAGAGATTACTTAGTAGATGATAGCTATGAAGGAAAAAAATCAGTCGAGTAGAAATGTTTTTTTCAATAAAAAAAAAAAAAAATTTACTCGACTGTTAAAAATAATGTCACAAAGACGAATTATATTTGGCCCAGTCGGCTGGGGCTGGAGAATACACAAACTGCACGTCTACAGAGGGGTAACACTCCCCCAACGAATGTCCTGCATATGACACTAAACAATCTGAAGTTCCAGTAATACTGAAACTTTGGAGAATGCGGAGTTCTTTTTATTGCCATCACTTCCAGGTCTACTCTGGCCTTGAGTGGTAGCACCTGATAGCGTTCTATTTTTATGGTTAAATAGAACTAAATAGCGTACTTTTGCTAAACTTAATTTTTTGGCATAGAACTATTTAGACATTTTACTGCGTGTAAACAAAAAACTGTACTTATGGTAAACTGATCTGTTTGAAATTGAACCCTTTTGACATTTAAGCTGTGCACTTATGCTTTACTGAATTGTTTGAAATAGAACTATTTTTAACGTTTCAACTATGTACTTATGCTAAGATAAATTGTTTGAAATAGAACTGTTTTGACATTTAAACTGCGCACTTATGCGAAACTGAATTGTTTGAAGTAGAATTTTGTTTATTCTTAATTGTATGTAAACGAAAAAAGCTTATACTTATACTAAACCGAATTGTTTTAAATAGAACTGTTTATATGTATAAAAGTGGATTTGGCATTAATTAACCAATAATGGTTGATATACCATAATGGTAAAACCAAACCAAACCAAACCAAACGAATTATATCGAGACGAAAATTGATTATACGTGACAATATTTTATTTTTTGGTTATGTGGAGACAAAGCGGATACAGTTGATCACATAACGAACAAATGCAGCCAACTTGTACAGAACTAAACACGACTGGAAGGGAAGAGTGATATACTGGAAACTGTGCAGGAGATTAAAATTCGACCCCGCTAACAAATAATATATTCACAAACCAAAATATCCTCCAACTTTGAGACGCAAATGAATCACCTAGAAATTACCAGAAGACCAGGTCTAATGTTAAAAGAAATAACCTGCCTTCAAGTGGGTTTTGCCGTTCCGACGGATCACAGAGTGAAAATAAAAGAAAACGTATGGGACCTTGGCAGGGAACAGAAAAAGCTGTGGAACATGAAATTCATGGTGATGCGCTTAATGATGGTCCCCTGGAGCTTAAAAAAGACCGGCAATAATACTCAGATGTTTTCGTGTCACCTGAGTAGACTTGCTGTCACTCACTCTGCAGTAAAAAAAAAAAACAGTTAAAAATCCTGTTATAATCTCGCAATTCTAATTGCAGCACAAATCAACTCCATATGCACCAATTATATTTAAGTCAAAATCGATTAGATGCAGCATAATAGCCAATGTAGATAATGTAGTGATAGGGATGAAACCATTAAACATATAATAAATGAATGAAGGAAACGGGCAAAGTGAGTATGAGACTTGACACGACTTCGTGGAAAAGATGAACCACTGGGTATTGCGCGGAAAATTTAAATCTAAATATACTACCAAATGACACAAACCAGAATCCCTCCTGGAGAATTAGACTGGCAAAATTCGCTTGGATTTCAATATGCAAATAGTTCACCTAATCCCGGTTAATAGAATAAAAAAGAAAGCAGAACATGCCGCATAGTGGACTTTGTTGTCCAGGCTGACAACAAAGAGAAAAGCAAAGTAAGCAAAAAGAAAATCAAATACTTAGACCTTGCCTGAGAACTAAGAAACCTGTCGAAAATGAGGATGATGGTTATACTCATTGTAATTGACCTGATTGGAACGGTCTCCAAAAGGGGTTAAAGGAATTGGAAATCTTAGGGGCGATCGTGACCATCCGAACAACAGTATTGTTGAGATTGGTCTGAATACTGAGTTCAGATCTTGTGTTGTATTTTGACCTTCGACCCGGCCCAAAATGCCATTCAAGGTGATGCGCCAGTAGGAAGTGACACATTCCAATGGCAGTTAGGAGAGGAAATCGCGTGGGCGGAAATTGGCTAACAAAATGGGACAAGCTGAAAAATCCCATGATACTCTCATAGACTGACGCACCGGAAGAGAGTGACCTCTGAACTACATGACAGTTATTTCCGCTTGATGACGATTAAACATGCGATTTCAAAGATCAAGTGGGCGATCGATTGGGCTTGAACTAATATATAACTCAGTTGAGTTCTAGTGCCAGTGACTGTTGAGTTCGAGTTCCAGTAGAGTTGGAGAGGGAGATAGACAAGAAGTGGTAGGGAAAGCCACACCCGACCGAGGGGGCCCTCGGGAACCCCGATGGAGTTTTGGGACCAGAGAAGTTGCTAATAAGATGCAATAAGGAAAGTCATCACCCAGCAGAATGGGCCAGAAATATTTCAGTTCTGTTCGGTCTCCAGCTCCCTCTCACAGTAAAACCCCACACAACCTTTTCGAACCCTTGCAATAAAGTGAGAGGTACATAATTTGCTAAAGAAGTCTTCCTGCGTCTTTATCATTGCGTTCGTCTGTCTTTATTATTGTGTCGTTATAATACGGCACATGACAATATAACACTTGCAACTTGAGGGCTTTTGCTGGGGCTCAGATACCACTGAAAGATCATCAGCTAAAGCTGTTGGGAAAAACTCATAAGACGTAAAGTAAATGATAATAATGATGATAAGAGCAATAATAGCAATAATAATAATAATAATATAAGAGAACGAGTGGAGACGAATTAAACTACAGCTTTATTAAGATCAGACAGAATACTAAAAAAAGTCCTGGAGACTGGAGGAGACTTGCTGTGACTCAAAGTTCTGTGAGAAACCATCAGCTACCGCTGGTGTGAAAACTCTTAAAATAATGAGATATTCAGGACCCTTTGGGAAGTGGAGCAGGGAAGAACGTAAACAAATGGACCAAAGAACAAGGAAAATAATGGCCATGCATAAAGCACAACATCCCAGAGACGACGTTGACAGACTATATGTATCAAGAAAGGGGGTAGGAAGAGGACTTACCGGCATTGAAGACATTGTTGACGCATCGAAACAACGACCCGAGGATTACATGGAAAAATACGAAAGAGGACTAATTACAGCCATCAAAACCGATACTGACAACACGGTGACCAACAGAATGAATATTACTAGGAAACAAAAATGGGAATAAAAACAACTCTACGGGCGCTTTAAATGACTAATAAACGACATTTCGCACAAGAAAACCTGGGCGGGGCTAAGTAAAGGAAACTTTAAAAGAGAAAGAGAATCTCACCGAATAGCAGCGCAAACCTACGCCATAAGAACCAATCAAATCGAATCGAGAATAGATACGACGCAACAAAACAGCAAATGATGGTTATTTGGTGATTGAAACAAAACCATCAATCAATTCATGAGCGAGTGCAGCAGATAAGCACAGAAGGAGAATGGAACTAGATACAACTGGGTGGACAAGGTGATACACTGGTAGATGTAGAAGAAATTTAAATTTGAATATACAAACAAATGGTATATGTAAAACCCAGCACATGTCCTGGAAAATTACACTCATAAACTCCTATGGGACTTTGACATATAAACGGATCACCTAATCTCGACCAGAGGACTAGGCCTTATAGCAATCACCAAAAAAAAGGAGCTTTCAGAATTGTAGACTATGCTGTACTGGGTGACCACAGTATAAAACTGAAAGAAATACAAAAGAAGGATTAGTAACTGGACCTTGTTAGGGAATTTAAAAAAATATAGAACGTGAATGTGACGATAAAACTAATGGGGATTAGTGCATTCGGTACAGTAACTAAAGGACTATTTAAGGGACTGGAGGCCTTGGAAGTTGAAGGAGTGGAGACCATCCAAACTACAGTATTGTTGGGAAGAGTCTAGGAGATTTGAAGAGACTTGTTTTCACTCAAACTCCAGTGAAAGACCATCAGTTAACGCTGATATGATAAACTCTAAATAATAATAATAATAATAATAATAATAATAATAATAATAATAATAATAATAAAATAAAAGATCAACCACTTAGTGTACATGGACGACATCACACTTTTTAGTAAAAGTGAAAAAGAATTTGAAGCCCTAACACAAACTGTGAGAATATACAGTCAATATATATTGGAATGGAATTTAGCATAGAAAAATGTGCCATGCGAGTAATGAAAAGCGGTAAACGACACATGATGGAAGGAGTCAAACAACCAAATCTCAAGTGAGAAACCATCAACTAACACTGGTGTGAAAAAGTCGCAAAAGAGAAATAATAATAATAATAATAATAATAATAATAATAATAATAATAATAAGAAGAAGAAGAAGAAGAAGAAGAAGACGCCTATCTCAATAAACCAACCTTACATCTGTTTAGCACACGCTGTATTTCATAACGCTGATTATAGAAAAATCTATTCAATGTGTTTGATATTTAGAAAATTGAAATTTGCCACCTTTTACGACGGAATTATGTTTTTGTTCAGTGAAGAATTTAATTTCCTATCTAAAGTGAGCAATGTTTACTCGCATAAAATAACTTGCTTTATTTTCTTCCTTACATGCTTTCTTTTTCTATTTTTCTATACTAATATCCTCTTTCTAAATAATATTTTTCTTACTTTCTTTCTTTCTTTCTTTCTTTCTCGAAAGATTTCTTTCTTTCTTTTTTCCACTACTCCTCCCTCGAAAGATTTCTTTCTTTCTTTCTTTCTTTCTTTCTTTCTTTCTTTCTTTCTTTCTTTCTCAACCAATTTCTTTCTTTCTTTCTTTCTTTCTTTCTTTCTCGACAAATTTCTTTCTTTATTTTTTCCACTACTCCTCCCTCAAAAGATTTCTTTCTTTCTTTCTCAACCAATTTCTTTCTTTCATTCTTTCTTTCTCGACAAATGTCTTTCTTTATATTTCCCACTACTCCTCTCTCGAAAGATTTCTTTCTTTTTTTCTTTCTTTCTTTCTTTCTTTCTTTCTTTCTTTCTTTCTCGACAAATTTCTTTCTTTATTTTTTCCACTACTCCTCCCTTGAAAAACTTCTTTCTTTCTTTCTTTCTTTCTTTCTTTCTTTCTTTCTTTCTTTCTCAACCAATTTCTTTCTTTCATTCTTTCTTTCTCCCACAAATGTCATTCTTTATATTTCCCACTACTCCTCTCTCGAAAGATTTCTTTCTTTCTTTCTTTCTTTCTTTCTTTCTTTCTTTCTTTTTTTCTTACAAGTCATTCCTTGTAGTTTTCTTTCTTTCTTTCTTATTTCCTATTTTAGAGATTTACTAACACAACTGAAGAGCCTGCTATGTCAACTTGACCTTGGTTACAGTTAACAGCATTTATCATTTTTAGATACAACCAGGGAGCACTGAACCCTATATCTTTCATTCGTCTAATTCTTTTTTTACCTTGTGTGCTACTATAAGCAAATTGATTCATGTGATAATATGTGAGGAACGCTATTAAATTTGTTAAGCAGAAAAAAATGAAAAAAAAAGCCTAATTATTTACTAGTATTTATGCAAATTTAACGCCAAGGAAATGGCCAATTATTGGAAAAGTTAGTTTCAGAGATTCATGAATAAATTAGGCTCAACAGTTAAACGTTTTTAATTTAGTTTAAACTAATATATATATATTTTAAGTGTTAAGGGATGGAATTTTAATGCAAACTAATTTCCGTGTACGTATATAATCTAGGAAGCTTCAGCTGCCTTCGAACAACAACAGCAGCAGAAACAGTAATAACAACAACTAAAATAATTGCCATATTCCCGAGAATTGAAGAAAGAAAGACAAGGAAGAAGTAGTTTAAAAAATAGAACAAGAAGAAAATGTACGAGAAGAAGAAGAAGAAGAAGAAGAAGAAGAAGAAGAAGAAGAAGAAGAAGAAGAAGAAGAAGAAGAAGAAGGTTGGGGTAATAAAGAGAAAGTGAAGGAGATAAAGGAGAAAGAGGAAGGAACAACATATTCATTAATTAGAAACAGTTCCAAAAATAGTCGAAAAAAAACAACGATGTTTAATAATAATAATAATAATAGACACGACTGAGTGGGCAAAGTTATCCACTGGGAAATGTGCAAGAAATTTGAATTTGACCATACAAACAAATTGTATATGCCCGATCCAGAATATGTCCAGGAGAATAAGACAAACAGACTTCTCTGGGGTTTTCAGATACAAACAGAACACCTAATCTCTGCAAGGACACCAGAATGAAAAATAAAACTTGTAAAATTGTGGACGTTGCTGTCTCGACTGAGCACAGAGTATAATTGAAAGAAAGTGAAAAGAAGGATAAGTAGCTGGATCTTGCTCGGTAATTTAAAAGAACTGGGGAACATGAAGATGACAATTATACCAATTGTAATTGGTGCACTTGGTACAGACACTATAGGATTAATAAGGGGACTTGAGGACTTGGAAATAAGAGGACGAGTAGAGGTCATCAAAACTACTATGTTATTAAGACCAGCTAGAATACTGAGAAGAGATTTGCTGTCACTCAAACACTAGGGAAAGACCATCAGCTAATGCTGGTGTGAACAACTCCCAAGGAGTAAATAATAATAATGATAATAATAATAATAATAATATGCACAACCCAGCACCTGTCCTAGAAATGATATATGCACAACCCAGCACCTGTCCAAGAAAATGCCTAAGTGCATAAACTGCTATGATACTTTAACAAATGGATAACCTAATCCCGGCCAGAAGACCAGACTTAATAAAAATCAGAAAAAAAAAAAAAAATGAGAACTTGCAAAATTGTCGACTTTGCTGTCCCGGCTGACCACAGAATAAAACTGAAAGAATGTGAAAAGAAGGATAAGTTCCTCGAATCTTGCTAGGGAATTGAAAAAAACTGTGGAACATGCAAGTGACAATCATACCAATTGTAATTGGTGCGTTTGGAACAGTAACTAAAGGATTTCTAAAGGGACTAAAGGACTTGGAAGAAGGCGGACGAGTGGAGATCATCCAAATGACAGCATTATAGCGAACGGCCAGAATACTGAGAAGAGTCCTGGAGACTTGAGGAGACTTGCTGTCACTCAGACTCCACTGAAAAACCATCGGCTAACGCGGATGTGAAAATCTGTAATGAGTGAATAATAATGATAATAACAGAAGGACAATAACTTGGAAACAAAAATGGGAAGAAAAAGAACTCCCTGGGTGTTTTAAACGACTATATTAGTCGTTTAAAACAACATCTCACACGACAAAACCTGGACATGACTAAAAAAAAAGGAAACTTTAAGAGAGAAACAGAATCTCTTCTAATGGCAGCTCAAAACAGCGCCATAAGAACCAATCATATCAAAGCGAGGATAGATAAGACGCAACAAAATAGCAAATGCAGACTATGCGGTGACAGAGATGAAACCATCAATCACATAATAAGCGAATTCAGTAAATTGGCACAGAAGGAGCACAAGGCCAGACACGACTAGGTAGTCAAGGTGATCCACTGGGAAATGTGCAAGAAATTTAAATTTGATCATGCCAACAAATGGTATATGCACAACCCAGCACCTGTCCTAGAAAATGACACACACAAACTTCTATGGGACTTTGATATACAAACGGATCACCTAATCTCGGCCAGAAGACTAGACCTTATAATAATCACCAAAAAAAAAATATCTCTAAAATTGTCGACTTTGCTGTCCCGGCAAACCACAGAATAAAACTGAAAGAATGAGAAAAGAGAGATAAGTACTTCGACCTTGCTAGATAATTAAAAAAAACTATGGAACTTGAAGGTGACTAAATGATTACTGAAGGGCCTGGAAGATTTGGAAGTTGGCGGCTGAGTGGAGACTATTCAAACAACAGCATTTTTGAAAACGGTCAGAATACTGAGAAGAATCCTGGAGACTTGAGAAGACTTGCTGTCACTTAATCTCCAGTGAAAACCATCAGCTTACGCTGATGTGAAAAACTCTAATAATAATAATAATAATAACTCAAAGAAATGAGCTAAGGGCAAGGGAATTTATGGCTATGCACCATACTTTATAATCGAAGGATGACATACACAGACTGTTTTATTAAAAGAAAGGAGGAAAAGACTCGCCAGCATTGAGGACTCTGTAGATGCATCAATAAAAAGACTCGAAGATTACAGTTAATGTAAGAGTTTGCGTTTCAACCGGTATAGATTTTTAGATTGAACTTTGCCTCCCGCACCGTTCGCTTCTGTGTGAAAGGTGCGTGAGGAACTTCCGGCCTGAACACTGGCTGGCGCAAATTCGGTCTTTTTCAAATCGACCGGCATGCAAGACTGATGTTTTTTCTTTGTGGGTCACTAGCAAGGCAAAAAGAGGTAAGCACGTGAATTCTCTTGATTAATTGATTCGATTTAAATCATCACTTTCGTGGTGTGTTTCCTTTTTTGTAACATTTACGAGTGCCTTTCTTTTGTTTCAGTTTTCAGGTTGAAGAATGTATAGTTGAAGAATGTATAGTTGGAGGATGTGTATGGTGTTTTTTAAGCTGAACACGTGCGCAAATAAAGTTATACAACTTCATCAGTACGAGACTCGCGTCTTTAATATTTGACCCCAGTTGCTGCTGTAAAAATTACAGTAAGATAAGTTTAGAAAGTGTAAATTGAGCATACCACTAATTGCATGAGCAAGCTCAGATTAGACAGAAAAGCAACAAAAAACAAGAAACAGAAATGGAAAGAAAATCAAATGCATGGAGAATTCAAGGGAAAAATTATCGAAATTACACTATAGGAACAGTTGGATATAGCTACGAAAGAGAAACCTCAAGAAAAAAGATTTGGTTTGGTTTGTTGGATTTTATGGCATATCAACCTTTGCAGGTTATCTAATGCCGAATCCATTTTTATATAAATAACCAGTACTATTTTAAACAATTCAGCTTAGCGTGAGTACACAGTTTAATCGTCAAAAACATTTCTATTTCAAACTATTCAAGCAGTTATATATAAAAATTCAGTTTAGTGTAAGTACAGTTTCAATGCCAATAAACAGTTCAATTTAAAACAATTCAGCACGTAGTTTAAATGTAAGTTCAGTTTAATTGTTAAAGACATTTCTATTTCGAGCTAATCAGTTTAGTCAAGCAATTCTACTTCAGCTAATTCAGTTTAGTTAAAGTCCAGCTTTTGTTTACACACAGTTACATATCAGAACAGTTCTATGTTAAACAATTCAATTTAGTGTAAATACGGTTTCAATGTCAAAAAACAGTTCTTTTTGAAATAATTCAGTTTAGCACAAACACGCAGTTCAAATGTAAGCACTGTTCAATTGTCAAAAAACATTTCTTTTTCAAGATATTCAGTTTAGCATAAGTATGCCGTTAGTTCTATTTAATCCATATATAGGGCCTTATCAGGTGCTATCTCGACGGGCCAGAGTGAAGCTGGGAGCAATGGCAATGAAGGGGTGGTCCGTATTCCCCAAGGCTCCAGCGTGACTGGGATCTCACCATCAGACTATTTAGTGTCATATACCAGTACACTCGTTGAGGGGGTCTTACCCCTCTGCAGAGGTGCAGTCAGTGTATTCTACAGCCCCAGCCGATTGGTCAACTCAAGAAAGAAACTGAATCCCTACTAATAACAACAAAAAATTGCCACAATGACCAATTATACCAAAGCGAAAATTGATAGTCTGGAACAGAATAGCAAATGAGTATTACGTGGAAAAATAGACGAAACGGTTAATCGCATAACAAGCGGATATTGCAACGAAGCAGAAAAGAATAATAGGACTAAGCACAACTGGTTGGGAAATCAGATCCACGGGGAACTGTGCAAGAGATTGAATTTTTACTATACAACCAAATATTATATGCTCAAACCAGAATTAGTCTTAGAGAATAAGACCCATGAAATTCTTTTGGATTTTGAGATGCAAACGGATTACCTTACCCAACCAAGTGTTAAAATGAAAAAAATCACAAAAAACGAACTTTGTCATCTTGAGGATATACCGATTGCGCCCGACCACACGGTGAAAACCAAAGACGAGAAAAAGACTGAAAAATCCTTGGAACTTGTCAGAAAACCAAAAAAGCATTGGAAATAGAGGGTCATGGTAATGCAAATTGTTGTTGGCGCGCTCGGAACGGTCGTCAGCAACTTGGAGAAGGGAATGCAGGTATACAAAATCGGTGGAAAAACCACCCCAAAAATAGGGATCTATCCAGACTTAGGGCATTGTTGTAATTGGCAAGAATACTGAGAAGAGTCCTAGAGACAAGAGGAAATTTACGGTCACACAGACTTCAGTGAAAGACCATTGTAAAACAAATTGAAATTTGACCATACGAACAAATGATATATACATACAAAGTAGAATCTGTCCTAGGGGATGAGATGCAAAAAATACAAACAGATCACCTATTACAAGTCAAAAGTCGTGATAATTAACAACAAAAAAAAGTAAAGGACCTACCGAATTGTGGACTTTACCGTTCCATCGAACAAAATGAAAGTCCAATCAAAGTGAGTATCTCTCTTTGATTTTTATTTTGATTCCATTTGATTTTCATTTGGACTTCATTTGATTTTTATTCCTTCTTGGATTTAATTTTGATTTTCATTTTGATTTTTATCTTATTTTCATTTTTACTTGGACTTCATATATTTTTCATTTCTCATTGGACTTCATTTTGATTTTGATTTTCAATTTCATTTTCAAATCTTCGTGGATTTCATTTGATATTCATTTCTCCTTAGATTTCATTTTCATTTTGATTTTCATTTGGTTTTAATTTATACTTGGACCCTACAAAGTAATTGAAAAATTATGGAACATGAAAATGACGGTGATAGCAATAGCAATAGCCAAAGACTTAGTAAGGGGACTGGAAAGGTTGCAAATAGAGAGATGTGTCCAAACTATCCATTACTAAGATCCGCTAGAATACTGAGAACAGTCCTGGAGACTTGCGGAGACTTCTTATCACACTGATTACAGTGAAAGGCCATCTGTTAACGGCAGTGTATAGAACTCACCAAGATCAATAATTATATAATGACAAAGTATATATGCACAAACTATAATCCATCCCAGAGAATGAGATTCATGAAATTCTCCGTGATTTTTAGATACAAACAATTCACTCAATTCAAATCAGGATTAGAGATAATAAACAACAAAAAAAGAAAAAAAAATAGAGTGAATTTGATTAAAAAAAACAAGACGAACATATGGACTTTTCCAGAGATCTGAAAAAACTTTTGAACATGTGGGGGACAGTATTACCACTTATAATTAGTGGAAGGGTGCCCGTGGTGTAATGGTTATCGTCGCAGGAATTGGACACGGCAACACGAGTTCAAATCCTGGACTGATTGCATTTCACATAGCACTAATACCCTTGGGAAAGGTATGAATCCAATTATTCTCCCTCCAGCTATGTGTAAATAGTAGGGCAGACTGCGTTCTTCAGCCTTGGTGAGGCAACAAGTCTAGGACAAGGAAAACTCTGAATTCAATCCTGTTAAACTACGCTTAAAAACTGACCTTGTGTCATATCCTGCCCGTTCGGAGGGGTTGGGTAAATATGATAATTAGTGGAAGGGTTCCTAGAGTTTAAAAAAGAATTGAGGGATCGAAAATCACTGTGAATGTGTATGCACGTCGCTATTTTCTTGGTTTTGACATATGGCCACAAATACTGTGCATACCAACTTAATCGGATTTCTTAAACAGTTACAACTGATCAGCTCGACCAACTGGACAGACATTCCTCCACAAACACACATACCCTCATAAGCATACACACATACACGTGGAAACATATCATCAGCATCATTATCATCATCGTGTCGTGCCATCAGCATAGATATCCCTGACCCTCTCTCGTCACCCTTCTCTATCGTCCATTGCTTCCGGCCGGTCCTCAGGACTACATCCCGTATCGGCACAGAGTTGCTCTAGTTAGGTTCTAGCTGGTTGTCCTGCCTTTGCTCGTCCATGTGAAGAGGTCCACGGGAGTACATCACTTATAAGTTCGTCCTTACTTCTCCAGCAGTCTCCTGCATGTTTGGTTCGTCTGACTTGGATAGTTTTCTCGATGGATTGTAAGTGGCCGTACAGCTGCAGGTTTGTGGGGTGTTGCTCTAGGACATGTTCAAAATTACTCGCAGCATTCTTGTGTAGTTGCCATCAAGCTTTTTCTCCATACGTTTAGTTAGCATCCATGTTGAGCATCCATATAGCAGTATCGACACGATTGCTGCTTTGAAATATATATATATATATATATATATATATATAAACCATGAGAGTTCAAAATATACCAACGTTATGATGTAAACGAAAGGGTAGAGGAAATAAAGCACTATTAAAGCATAGCAAATAATCAATCCGCACCTTTGAGTTTCACGTTTTCATTTGCAAAAGAGAAAGATTCTTCCGTAGTTTGGCTTTGACTCTTACAATAGTTTAATAGTATTGAATGATGGAGTCTCAAGTCGATTTTGACATATGTGGAATTAAAGTTCAGTTAAACGTGTAAACTGTTCGACTAATCTTACAGAGATTAGTTTGGATGAGATAATTAGAAAAAAAAACAAAAAAAAAAAACAAGCAAAAATTCAAGCAAAAACGCCTGAAAGCAAGAATCAATACGGGATCAATTTGGTTTCAAATTAATCGGAGTAGAGTCGGTTTAAATTTAGAATAGTTCCTTCTCTTAGACCGGCTTCTCTACCACGTCTGCAGAGACCTTGAGCACGGAAGGAGAAGTTATTAATTTCCTTCCATTCCAAAGGCAGTAGCTCGTCAGAGAAACTCAAGCAACATTGTCCAGTGTCTGAACTTGTATCGTCATGTACATTTTCTTACGATGATACCTGTTTCAAAACACACGAATATATATATATATATATATATATATATATATATATATATATATATATACATACAAACGAACTGTGTTCAACATAATGTTATATTTAAGAGGAGTTTAAAAAGGTTTGAATTGAATGTTTAACTTCTAGACCAGTTGCAATAACCAAGATAAAAAAATTCAAGTCTGCCCTATTGTTTTTACATAGTTAAAGGAAGAATAACCGTAATCTTATCTTTCCAAAGAGTATTACTGCTATTCGAAATGCTAACAGTCTTGTCTACGATTTGCATTCGTGTCAATGTGTCTGTATTCTACGACGCTAACAATTACACCACAAACACCCATCTCACTCTATATATATATATAAACTAATAGACTGACAGAAGCAGAGAGAAAATTATATCGTTCAGATACGTATTGCTTACTAAGATAAATTTTAGAATATGAACTACGCAGGTGACTTGTTTAAAATGCTCAGTCAGCTGGGGCTGTAGAATACACCGTCTAAGCCACTGCAGAGGGGTAAGAATCCCCCTAATTACTGTCCTGGATATGACAATAAATAATCTGATTATGATGTTCCAATAATACTGGAGCTTTTGGTAATGCAGTATTCCTCTTCACTGCCCTCACCCCCAAGTCCACTCTGGCCCGGAGTGGTAGCACCTGATAGAGTCCTATTTATGGGTAAAATAGAAATAAACTGTGTGCTTATGCTAAACTGATATGTTTGAAAAAGGACTATTTTACAATTTAAACTGCGTACATATGCTAATAGGAATTGCTTGAAATTAAACTGCTTTTGTGTCATTGAAACTGTACTTATGCTATACTGAATTGTTTGAAATAGAACTGTTTATTACTTTAAAACTGTGATTTAATGCTAAACTGAATTATTTAAAATAGTGCTGTTTATATGTATAAAAATGGATTTGGCATTAATAACCTACAATGATTGATGTGCCATTAAACCAAACCAAACCACACTAAACCAAATGAATTGTTTATAGTGGAAATAATTTGTGTAGGACTAACCACCCTCTTAGGATGTGTTGATAACTGGATAATGGTCCACAAACACACCATAGATTCTCGCGACTGTTTTCCTGAGATTTAGAATTTAGAGTTTTCTTTTCTTCGAGATCGGTTTCTTAGTCGAAACTAAAGATCTCATTCCGGCCCACAATCTACAACTTTCTGTTTTTACAATAAACTTTCCAAAAATGCCCTGGTGAAAGACATGAATCCTTTCTGTAAATGGTTAATACTGTCGTTTAAAATTTGGTTTCGTCTTACCGAGACCATTGTTTTCGACAATAGTCGTTACATTACGCACATTTCTTTCCACAGATTTCAGTAGTATATAGGAATTACAGATAACCGTTCGATGAATGCAATAAAAAAAAAAATTAAAAAAACAAATCCTTTGATACTATCTCATATAAAGAGAGAACAAGGTAACAGATTTTACTGATAATATGAAAGCAGCCGCTGAAATACATATAAACAAGCTGAGAGAGATAACGGTAACTAAATAAAGAATATATATATATATATATATATATATATATATATATATATATATATAAGCAGAAAATCATAATACGCGGCAAAAATGTAATGATGATAGAGGTGAAACGGGTAATCAAATATTAGATGAATACTGCAACCTTGACCCCCAAAAATACATAAGTAGGCACGACTGGGTGGGAATTGTAATCTGCTGGAAATTATGCAAGAGAATAAAATCAAATCATATTATGGAACTGTAGATGCAAATGAAAGAATCTGTCGTAAAGAATATGATGAATAAAGTTATTTGGGGCTTTGAGATACAAACGGACTTTAAATTCCGGCCAGAATATTAGATCTTGTGTTAATTAACAAAAATTAATTTAAAAAAGTTAATTAACCAAAAAGCTTGTCATCTTGTGGATCCTACTTTTCTAGCAGAACGCTGAGTTGAGACAAATGGAAGCGAAAAAAAGCTGTGGAACATGAAGGTGACAATAATAATATTTGCTTTAAGACCGATTCGAACCGTCTCCAATTGATTAAAAAAGAAACTGGAAAAAATTGAACAGCAATGGAAGAATCGAAACTATCCAGCCCAGGGCATTTTTGATATCAGCTCGAATACTTAAAATAGTCCTGCCAACCTGAAGAGTCTGTCACTTACCATATTTACCCAACCCCTCCGCTCGGGCAGGATATGACACAGGGTAAATTTTTAAGCGGAGTTTAACAGGTTTGAATACAGAGTTTTCCTTCTACTAGACTAGTTGCCTCACCAAATATGAACTACGCAGTCTGCCCTACTATTTAACCATAGCTGGAGGGAGAATAATTGGATTCATACCTTTCCCGAGGGTATTAATTAGTGCTATCTGAAATCCAATCAGTCTCGTCGAGGATTTGAACTCGTGTCACCGTGCCCATTTCCTACGACGATAACCATTACACCACGGGCACCTCCACTCTGACTGTCACTTACACTTCAGTGAAAGACACACTCTTAAAACTGGTATGAAAAGCCTACAAAGGAGCGAAATAACATTGATAACAATGACAGATAAAACACCACAAGAATAAATATAATAAGCTATGAATTAACAAATATATAGACCGACATATCAGAAATTCACCTCATAGTTCCCTAACATTGGCTGGACCACCTGGCACTCGTGCTGAGGAAGGTATCAGCGACGAGCATAGATACGCATTGCACTGGATATTCTGGTCTTGTGAATCTATGACCAGCATGGTCACCTGGCATATGTGCCAGGAGACTTCACAATGACTAGCATAGTGTACATTACACCTAGTGATCCCATAGCCAGCATTGACTAAGAGCACACGTGTCTAGGCTCGTGACCGACCTTGGGCCAAATCCTGCCTTGTGGGAGGATAAGTATCTTCAGTTATCATTCTTCCTATCTTTTCCAAGACAACGGCATATCAAAGGAAACCTTTGACTAAGGATTATAATGGTCTTATGATCGAAAAATCGAAAAAATGACTGTCATTAAGCGCCGATCAACTAAAATTTAGATCAACAAATGCGCTATCACCGGTACTGAACATTATATATATATATATATATATATATATATATATATATATATATATATCATTCTCATCATCATATCGTGCCGCCAGCACGGATATCCCTGACCCTCTCTCGCCACTTTTCCCTATCATTAATTGCCTCCGGCAGGTCTTCAGGGTAACATCCTGTGTCCTCACATAGTTGCTGTATGTAAGTTCGAGCTTGTCGTCCTGCTTTTGCACGGCCATATGTGGGGGTC
>OY757930.1:41265558-41278058 GCA_963585895.1 Sepioteuthis lessoniana
GCGTACAAATTATTATTAGTAACTGTGACTTGAACTTATCGATATTTACAAAAAACTTTTCATTTAGCAAGAATATTAATTTGAAGACATATAATTACTTGCAATAAGGATTGACATCGGTTGAAAATAAACCAACTAAATTTGACACATCGTAAAACCCAAAGACTTAATGTTATATAGCCAGAATGAAGAGGTAACAACACTTCTGAAAATATAAACTCACTTCTTTATTACTTTGAAATATTTGAATGTGAGAAAGAGCGTCGATCAGGAATTGCCAATATTTACACCATATCTTAAGATTTACACGAGATGAAGATACTTTTCCAGAGAACCTTGCCTTTTCAAGCCCCATTCACGGGAGAATGATAAAGAACCGGCTCCTCAACCCATGGACCACGTGGCCCTTCTCTGGACTAACGCCTAGATGGTGTACCTTGCCTACTCTGCTGAGAGCTCTATGCAACTGATCGCTGAGGTCGAAAACTTCAATCATTACATACTTTTTTGACGCCCACATTTACTTCCGACACTCCTCCTATGTAATTCTTCCCATGCAATTCTCATGGCATTTCCGCTGTCCCTTGCTTATCTTAAGACACGGCTGCACGTTCTGTTTTTGAAATCCAAACTAACAGGCCGGTCAAACGTCAATATCCAGTATTGACTCAAATTCAAACACACGCATGCACACACACATACATATATATATATATAGAGAGAGAGAGAGACAGTGACAGACTGATATTTATATATATATATATATATATGTGTGTGTGTGTGGTAATGTACGCACACACACATAAACGCACACACACACACAGGTATACACACACATGCACACACACACAAACTCACACACACAGACACACACACACACACACACACATATATATATATATATATATATATTTATATTTCTGGTTTACGTGATGTAAAAATCTCTTAAATTATTTTTTACTTATATATATATATATATATATATATATATATATATATATATATATATATAAGTAAAAAACAATTTAAGAGATTTTTCAAGGAAATTTGACCTAACCGATAAAATAAAACGCAGTTTCTTCCAGGCAGCGGTCACATCGATACTGCTATATGGATGCACTACATTGACGCTAACAAAACGGCTGGAGAAGAAGCTAGACGGCAATTACACAAGAATGCTACGTGCAATCTTAAACAAGTCCTGGCGGCAACACCCACAAGACACCAATTGTATGGCCACCTGCCCCCTATCATGAAAACTATTCAAGATAGACGAACCAGACATGCAGGACACTGCTGGAGAAGCAGGGACGAACTCATAAGAGATGTACTCTCATGGACCCCCACACATGGCCGTGCAAAAGCAGGATGACCAGCACGAACATCCATTCAGCAGCTATGTGAGGATATGGGATGTTGTCCTGAAGACCTACCTAGGGCGATGAACGATAGGGAGGAGTGGCGAGAGTGGGTCAGGGATATCCGTGCTACCAGCGCGAAATGATGATGATGATATGTAACCAGGAAAACAAGTAAAGAAGTTTTTAATAAAATTAACGTTTCTTCCTTTTATCATTTATGCCTTTTTAAATAGAACTCTAATCTCGAAACTTTTTCAACTCACCTCATATATTGAAGAAAACGAACACTTCATTTAGAAGTTCACTTCTGTCTTTTTAAAAACAGCTTCAGTCTCGAGACTTTTTTTAAACACATTACCGAGTTAAAATGATATATTCATACAATATTTTTCAGATCCTTTTATATATGAAAGACAAAGGGATCAATTCATTTTGGAGAATAAAGCAATTTCCAATCCTTTTGGCAACTAATTACATATTGTGTGCAGTCAGCGTGTGCACTCATTCCACTCATAATTTCTCATGAGAGATAACTATGAAGATCCAATTATGAAGCAAATTGTTTAATTTCTTTATTTATAATTAATTATAATATAGATTCTATTTATCGGACGTGAATTGATATCAAGCATAGCAGCCATTGATGCGTGTAAGCAAAAACATACATAAAAATAGTCAAATAATATATCGATATTTATTTAATTTAGGTAATTGTTTTATTTTCATTTAATAGTGTTTTCTTTTTACTTTACATTTTTTTAGAGGTGTATAATGATTTTAAAATAATTATGAGTTTATAATGTTTTAATTATATTTTACAGTTTCGTTTTTCTATATCTAATTCAAATACGCACTCTTTTATTCTGGAAAAATTCATATGTATATCATATTAAAATACATACTGTATCCTTAGAAATACATATACATGTCTCTACAAAGATTGCTTAATGATATCTTATATATATATATATATATATATATATATATATATATATATATATATATATATAATCATCATCATCATGTCGTGCCGCTAGCACGGATATCCCTGACCCTCTCTCGCCACTTTTCCCTATCGTTCATCAGCTCCGGCAGGTCTTCAGGACAACATCCTGTATCCTCACATAGTTGCTGAATGTATGTTCGTGCTGGACGTCCTGCTTTTGTACGGCCATGTGTGGGGGTCCATAAGAGTACATCACTTATGAGTTCGTCCCTGCTTCTCCAGCAGTATCCTGCATGTCTGGTTCGTCTAACTTGAATAGTTTTCGTGGTAAGACGCAGGTGGCCGTACAGTTGATGTCTTGTGGGGTGTTGCTGCCAGGACTTGTTCAAGATTGCTCGCAGCATTCTTGTGTAATTGCCGTCTAGCTTCTTCTCCAGCCGTTTTGTTAGAGTCCATGTAGTGCATCCATATAGCAGTATCGATGCAACCGCTGCCTGGAAGAAACTGCGTTTCATTTTATCGGTTAGGTCTGATTTCCATATAATCGATAGCCTATTGATAGCTGTCCATGATTTCGTTAACCTCGTGTCGATATCCTTTTTCTTTATATATATATATATATATATATATATATATATATATATATATATATATATATATATATTCTTTTCAAAACTATATATTTTTTGTTTTGCATAAGTGTGTCTTCAGGGATATAATGTCTCTTGGATCTTTGAGAATTTCGGATCTTTCAAAATCATATTCCCTTTCCGAGGTGAAAGAATCAAGTCTGCGCGAAACACAATTTTCCTTCCAGACAGTGATACAATACATATAGAGAGAGATAGATTGATAGATAGATATGAGGATAGTTGTTTGAGAATATATGTGTTTTTTTAAAGTAGATACTTTCCTGCCTTGAAAAATTCATGTATTTTTCAAAAGTCAATTCTTTTTAACTTTAAAAATTAATGTGGGTATCGTTATATATATCATCATCATCATATCGCGCTGGTAGCAAGGATATCCCTGATCCTCTCTCGCCACTCCTCCCTATCGTTCATCGCCCTAGGTAGGTCTTCAGGACAACATCCCGTATCCTCACATAGCTGCTGAATGTATGTTCGTGCTGGTCGTCCTGCTTTTGCACGGCCATATGTGGGGGTCCATAAGAGTACATCTCTTATGAGTTCGTCCCTGCTTCTCCAGCAGTGTCCTGCATGTCTGGTTCGTCTAACTTAAATAGTTTTCTTGATAGGGGGCAGGTAGACGTACAGTTGGTGTCTTGTGGGGTGTTGCCGCCGGGACTTGTTTAAGATTGCACGTAGCATTCTTGTGTATTGCCGTCTAGCTTCTTCTCCAGCCGTTTTGTTAGCGTCCATGTAGTGCAGCCATATAGCAGTATCAATGTGACCGCTGCCTGGAAGAAACTGCGTTTCATTTTATCGGTTAGGTCTGATTTCCAAATAATCGATAACCTATTGATAGCTGTCCATGCTTTCGTTAACCTCGTGTCGATTTCCTTTTCGATTGATTCGATGCTGCTTCCTAGGTAAGTGAATTTGAGAGAGAGAGAGAGTGAGAGTGAGAGAGTGAGAGATAGGTTTATATATGGGTGTGAGTGTGTGCCTGTCATACAACTGATTTTTACAACTATTACAATAAACATATGCATGCTTTAAAATGTATATACACAAGTTTTTAAAAACTGCAGTAATGTATATTTTGAAGATAGATACATATTTTCCACAAAACATGTTGTATCCTTTTAAGTATACTCGCAAAAATTCACAGACGCATAGATAGATAGATAGATAGATAGATAGATAGATAGATACTCCAAAATGTATGGTAGTGAATTCTTCAAACCCAACGTTAAAGTATCCTTCAAAAATATATATTTCTTTGTCCTTCAAAGATATATGCATACATACCCTTCAGCAGGTACATACACATTTTCCAATTGATAGAAACGTAGATATTTCAGGATATATGTATATATATGCCAGGAAAAAAACTACATCCATGTGTCCTAAAAATACGTCCATATCCTTTGATAGATGGGTACATATTCTTCAGTTTATATATACACCCACACACACACACACACACACACACACACACACACATTTATATGTGTGTGTGTGTGTGTTTGTGTGTGTGCGAGTGTGTGTGTTTGTGTGTGTGTTTGTCTGTATATCTGTCTCTTTCTCTCTCTCTCTCTCTATATATATATATACACACACACACACACACACACACACACATATATATGTGTGTGTGTGTGTGAGTGTGTCTGTTTGTATATCTGTCTCTTTCTCTCTCTCTCTCTATATATATATATATATATATATATACACACACACACACACACACACATATATATATGTGTGTGTGTGTTTGTGTGTGTGTGTGCGTGTGTGTGTGTTTGTGTGTGTGTCTGTCTGTATATCTGTCTCTTTCTCTCTCTCTATATATATATATATATACACACACACACACACACACATATATATATGTGTGTGTGTTTGTGTGTGTGCGTGTGTGTGTGTTTGTTTGTGTGTGTCTGTATATCTCTCTCTCTCTCTTTCTCTCTCTCTCTCTATATATATATATATATATATATGCGTGCTTTCAAAAGTACAGTCATGAATTCTTCAAACACAACTCTAAATTATCATTTAAAAATACTTTGCTGTATACTTAAAATCTGCATTAATATATTCTTATAAAATGCATAATACATGTTTATACTTGAAAATATACGTATATTTATGCTAGACACAAAAAAACCTACATTACCTCCCAAAATATATACATCCCCTTCGAGAGATACAGATATATCCTCAATATATACATAAGAGTATCCTTCTAAATATATGCATGCTTGAAGAAATACTAAAATCTATTATTCAATAATACATACAAATACTTCGAGACAGAAATATTCTTCCATACTTATAAACATATATCCTTCCAAATATACGTATATGCCTGAAAACCTACCACTAAGTATCCTTTACATAATGAACATAGGATTTGTAAACATTTTGTAGATACACACTGTTAAATGATCAAACAGTTCTATTTCGAACAATTTAATTTAGTATAAGTCAACAAGTTAAATGGCTCCAAGCATTGCTCTGTAAAAGTAACAATTCAAGTAAACATCAGCCACTTGTTTACACACAGTGAGATGATCAAACATTTCTATTTAAAACAATTCAACTTAGCAGAAGCCATTTGTTTGCAATCAGTTTAAAGGTTAAACCATTCTATTTGACCCAAAAGTAAGACCCTATCAGGTGTTACTATTCTTGGTCAGAGCGGACCTGGGATCGATGGTAATGAAGAAGTACTCTATATTCCCCTAAGCTCCTGGATTACTGGAGCCTCGCCATCAGATTTTTCGAATTCATATCTATGAAACTCGTTTTGAGGTCTTACTGTCTGCAGATTTGCAGTCATTGTATTGTAAAGCCCCAGCTGTCTGAGCTTGTAACTCATGGCTAGATTGAATTGTTAGTGTTACGTAGCTATACTTGAAACCATTTGAATGTGTACAAATAGAGCTATTAGTGTTATACAATAATGCTTGAAGCCATTTGCGTTCATGAAAACAAATGATTGGTATTAAATTGAATTATTAACGTTAGATTGCAATATTTGCAAACATTTACAAATGTGAAAATAAATGAATAATTATCAATGTTATATAGCAATGCTTGAAATCATTTAAATGTGTGCAAATAAAAATATCATTATTAGTAATACTTGAAACATCTTTGGCCAGACAAATAAGTATTATTAAATTGATTTATTAGTTTTTGATAGCAATATTGAAATAATTTAACTGAGCAAACAATAACAATACTTCCTTGTGTCCAAAATAATTAGCTCTAAATCATTCAATAACAAAATTACCTAGGAAACTGTTCTCTTACAAATCATAATTATAGTTGAATAAAAGTTTAAATGTGTGTGCACAAATGACTCATGTTGAATTCAATTGTTAGTATTACATGCCAATACTTGAAACTTGTGTGAAAGCAAATGATTAATTCTAAATAGGGGTATCAGTGTTAGAAGTACTTGAAACTATTTAACAATGTGCTAACAAAATGAGCTCTAACTTATTTAAAATCTAAACTACAAAGTATTTGTTCATAAACCATATATATATATATATATATATATATTCAAATGATGACCAAAATGCCCTTTTATTCCACATGCTTGATTTCAAACATACTTTCAATTTTTCCAGTACCATTTTATTTAAACAAAACCAATGTACACTGCCTGGTCGATTGTCAAAATCTGCCAATCATTTCTCATTCCAATCACAACATAAACAACGCCCAGACTTTTTTCATATTTCACTCTTCGTTGCAGACATTATTTTACGGGAGAATAATATCGACATTGACTATAGATGAGAATACTTTTTTTTATTATAAAAAACTAAGACATTTATTTCCTTGCCACACATAATTTTTCGTTCAGATATTTTGTTCTTATGGTTATGTTTTGATGAAATTTCATACACTTGAAACTGGCTATAGCCTATTTTCTGTTTTGCTTACCCATTGCCCAAATTATTTCAGAAATGTACCGTGTTTGTATTGTATTATACTGCTGTCAGGTTTGTATTTCTAATTTTCCTTTTCTTTTTATTTCCATTTCTTTTTTATGACTCTTCTCTTTGGGTCTCTTCCTCTTGGTTATCTGTTTCTTCTTATTGCTGTACATTTCAAAATAACCACCATTCTGTAGAAATCTTTCGATGAAAAAAAGCCGAAACATTCATAATTTGAGTCTATTTTTCTGTGTTTCGTTAATCCACTTTTCCATTTATTTTTTCACATCTTGTCTGATTTTTCGAATCTAAAATTCTCTCCCACTCTGCCTTACCCTCTCTCTCTCTCTATATATATATATATATATATATGTGTGTGTGTGTGTGTGTGTGTGTGTGTGTGTGTGTGTTACATAGCCATAATCTACGAATACGTTAAATGTGTATATGTTCATATAATGTTCATACGCGTATAGGAATCCGAAAACACTCGAAACACTTACGACTCTCTTTTTTGGTTCAGGTATGAAACTTTTATTTACCTTTTTGAGTTTAAGGTTTTCCGACATGAGGAGAGAGAGACACAATTTCTTTCTATGCTGACTTTTCCATCTGACCCCACCATTTGCGGCACCTCGCCGCAAACTACTGGTCTCGCCTCGGCGAACTCCGAAAATCAACTACCTTCCTCTGGCGTCGAATCTCAACTGTTTTTTTCAAATCCCCAAATCCTCAGCCCATCGCTTCCAGGCATGACGTCATTCACATCCCCATGTCTATTTTCTATCTGGGTTTTTTTTATTATGGCATCTCTTTAATAATCCTTTAGTTACCGTGCCAAAAGGACTAATCCCAATTGGAACAATCGTCACTTTCATGTTCCATAGTATTTTTTTTCTATTCTCTAGCAAGTTCGAAGTAATTATCCCTCTTTTCACATTCTTTCAGTTTTATTCTGTGGTTAGCCGGGACAGCAAAGTCGGCAATTTTCAAATTTTCTTTTTTTTTTTTTTGTTCATTATTATAAGGTCTGGTCTTCTGACCGAGATTACGTGATCTGTTTTTATATCAAAGCCCCATAGGAGTTTATATGTGTCATTTTCTAGGATAGGTGCTGGGTTGTGAATATACCATTTGTTGGTATGGTCAAATTTAAATTTCTTGAACATTTCCTAGTGGATCACCTTGCCTACCCAGTCATGACTAGCCTTGTTCTCATTCTGTGCTAATTTGCAGCATTCGCTTATCATGTGATTGATGGTTTCTTCTCTATCGTCACATAGCCTACATTTGCTATTTTGTTGTCTTATCTATCCTCGCCTTGATTAATTGGTTATTATGGCACAGTTTTGCGCTGCAATTAGGAGAGATTCCGTTAAAGGTTTCTTTTCTTAGCCATGTCCAGATTTTGTCGTGTGAGATGTTGTTTATTAGCCGTTTAAACCGCCCATAAAGTTGTTTTCCTTCCCATTTTTTTTTCCTAGTTATTGTCATTCTGTTATCTATCGTGTTGTCAGTATCGTTTCTGATGTCTGTAATCAGTCCGCGTTCGTGTTTTTCTATCTAGTTTTCGAGTCGTTGTATCGATGTGTCAACCCTGTCTTCGATGCTGGCAAGCCCTCTTCCTTCTTCTTTTCTTGGTACATAGAGTCTGTCAACGTCGTCTCTGAGATGTAATGTCTTGTACATGGTCATTACCTTTTTTGTTCTTTGGTCGATTCATTTAAGTTCATCTCTGGTCCACTTGAGAAAGTGTCCCGAGTATCTAACGAGGGGTACAGCCCAAGTATTTATTCCTTTAGTAAGGTTTCTGCTATTGAGTTTAGTCTCGAGTAGTTTTCTAGTTCTTCTTTTTGAATTCTGTTTTTCATTTCGACTTGTTCGATGGTGTCAGCCTCCAAGATTCCTAAATATTTGTAGGTCTCGTTTTCTACGAGCGTTCCGATCTTCTCTTGATTTGGTAGTTCTATTCCATTTGCCACTTTTCATAACGAGCAGAGCGCATTTTTCAATGCCAAATTCCATCCCTATGTTTTGACTGTATATTCTAACTGTGTGTATTAGGGTTTACAGTTCTTTTTCATTTTTTTTCAAATAGTTTAATGTTATCCATGTACATTGGGTGGTTGACCCTTTCTTGCGATCAACTAAGTTTGTATCCGGCCGTGCATTTTCTGAGTGTGTGGTTTAGTGGCATCGTGGCAATTATGAATAGTAGGGGTGATAGTGCATCTCCTTGAAAGATCCCACTTTGGATCTTTGTTTCAGCCAAGCTTTTTCCTCCTGCTGTTAATTCAACTCTCCAGTTTTTCATGATTTTTTTCGATGAAGTTTATGGTTTCAAGTGATATTTTGTAGATTTTGAGACAGTTTATTATCCAGCTTTGTGGAACCAGATCGTATGCCTTTTTGTAGTCGATCCAGGCCATAGCTAGATTTTTCCGTCTGTTCTTGCTTTCATTTAGGACTTGTTTATCTAAGTAGAGTAATTCTGCTGTGCCTCTGGATCCTTTTCGATATCCTTTCTGTTCATTAGGGAACAATCCACGGCTTATTAGCGAGTAGTACATCGCTTTCCTTATTTGTGCTGTTAATATTTTTCACATCATCGGTAAACAAGTTATCGGTCTTTAATTGTTTGGAGCAGTTCCTTTACTTGGGTCCTTTTGGATCAATGTGGTCTTTCCTTTGGTCATCCAGTCAGGTACGTGGGCATCTTGTAGGCATCTGTTCATTTCTTGAGCTAGTGTGTCGTGAATGGAGGTGAGTTTCGTGAACTAGAATCCATGTATTCCATCATGTCCTGGCGTTTTCTAGTTTGACACCTTTTTTAGTGTCTTTTTGAGTAATTCGAAGTGTATTTCCGCTTTGGGGCCTTCCTCGTGCCATTCTAGTCCTCTTATATTATTTATCCATTCAGCTTTTTCGTTACGCTTTTTCGGTTGCCCAGGCACTTTCGACTCTAGATAAGTAAACTCTTCCTTAAACCCGCTATTCTTGAGGGTTTCACTATACATTTTACAACTTTCATTGAAAATGTTCCTATTTGATGATAATCTACTTATTCTGGTATTAATAGCTTCAGGAACTTGCTTGATTATAGAATTTGGTTGATTGGAATTTACATTAATATTGGAAGGATATTGATCTGTTTTAAGGAATGGTCAGTAAGAGTTGTCAGAGAGGTTCAGTGTAACATCTAGAAAATTTGCTTCTTTAATATTAGAAGAAAGATCGATTTTAAATCCTAAAACCTTAAACGTTCTAATAATTTGTTTTTTGAGTTTGACGACTTTACGCTCAGGATCGTTAGTTCGATCGGGGAACTACTGCTGCTCCTCTATAAGAGTGGCTTCTATAGAAGAGAATAAAACAGCCATCGAAAGATAACCATGACTCACACTCAAACCACATACACAAACCGCATCGCTCTTCGCGCGGTTAAAAAGGGGCGCGTCCTGCTGAGGTTCGAGCCCTGGCCTCAGTGTTCGAAAAATCAGCTACAGAGCTCAAACAATCAAAACTACTAAAATGCAAGCAAACACTACAAATATGTGAGGATACGGGATGTTGTCCTGAAGACCTACCTAGGGCGATGAACGATAGGGAGGAGTGTCGAGAGAGGTCAGGGATATCCGTGCTACCAGCGCGATATGATGATGATGATGTTGATAGGCCATAAAACCCGACTCACTAACCAACCTTTATAAGTACATAGATATTCTTAGAGATATACAAACTTATCCTTCAAGAGATATATACGTGTATACTTAAAAATATCATCATCATCATCATCATATCACGCTGGTAGCACGGATATCCCTGACGCTCTCTCGCAACTCCTCCCTATCGTTTATCGCCCTAGGTAGGTCTTCAGGACAACATCCTGTATCCTCATATAGCTGCTGAATGTACGTTCGAGCTGGTCGTCCTGCTTTTGCGCGGCCATGTGTGGAGATCCATAAGAGTACATCTCTTATGAGTTTATATCTGCTTCTCCAGCAGTGTCCTGCATGTCTGGTTCGTCTAACTTGAATAGTTTTCGTGATAGGGGGCAGGTGGCCGTACAGTTGGTGTCTTGTGGAGTGTTGCTGCCAGGACTTAATGCTGCGTGCAATCCTGAACAAGTCCTTTAAAATATAACCATATGTATATTTCAAAAACTACAAGAATATATTAAACATTCACGAAACATGTGTATTTTTGAAAATACATGTATAGATACGCTTGAAAAATAAACCTATCTATCCTTCATGAATGAATGCATATTCTTCAAGTTATATAGTCATATCTTTCAGTCGTTATATACGTGTATCCTTAACAATATACGAATGTGTATGCTCCCGAAACTGCACCAAGAAATCATTAAATAGTAAATATACATTTTTCAAGAGATACAGGCATATTCCTCAATAAATAAATATGAGTATCCTTCAAAATGTAAGTATATATATGTGCTTCAAAATCTATAGTTATTAATTATTAAAACAAAACATTAATTTAACCTTGGAAAAATATATCTGTATCCTGCAAACATATAAATCCTTTAACAGGTACACGCATAAATCCGAAAAGAAATTGGCCCAGTCGTCTATGGCTGCAGAATACACTGATAACCCCCCCCCCAATGAATCGCTGTCGGCTGTGGCTGCAGATTACACTGACTGCATCTCTGCAGAAGAGTAAGACTCCCCCAATGAGTGTCCTGTTTATGACACTAAACAATCTGAATGGGGGGCTTGAGTAATGGTGGAGCTTTGGGGAATGTGGAGTATCCTTTTATTGCTGTCGCTTCCAGGTCCACTCTGGCCCTGAGTGGTACCACCTGATTTGGTCTTATCTATCGGTCAAATAGAACTAAACAGTGGACTAATGCTAAACTGAACTGCTTGAAACAGAGAAAAAAATATACTACTAGTTTGTTGTTTGTTTCCTGGCCTCTGGGGCGCCCCCTTTGGCGGGTGCCGACGGGACCGAGGGTATTTTTGGATTTTGCCTGACGCGTGTGGGCTGCGGCTCGGCGTCCGGACCCACTTTTAAAAAAGGGCCTTGTGCCATACTTGTCCGGTGGTGGGACGGAGAATAAATAAAGAAACAGAACTGTTTTGAAATTTTAAACTGCCTATTTATGCTAAACCGAGTTGTTTAAAATATAACTGTTGATATGTATAAAGTGAAACTCAAACAACATTGTCCTTTGTCTGAAATGGGATCGTAAAGTACATCTTACGAGAATATCTGTTTAACTACAAACGAGGCAAGAAGACTTTGTGCGCTACGGACGCCGCGCGTTGGTACTATTTACCCAACCCCTCCGCTCGGGCAGGATATGACACAAGGTCGATTTTTAAGCGGAGTTTAACAGGTTTGAATTCAGAGTTTTCCTTCTCCTAGACTAGTTGCCTCACCAAGGCTGAAGAACCTAGTCCGTCCTACTATTTACCCATAGCTGGAAGGAGAATAATTCGATTCATACCTTTCCCAAGGGTATTTGCCCGAAAGTGAACGTAATAGCGCGACTGGAGTACGAACTCGCGTACTACGATTCCGCAGTTCATCGCTTTAACCATTACACCGCGCGTTGGTTGGGTTGAGAGCTGACGATATGAAAGCA
>OY757930.1:41283058-41338058 GCA_963585895.1 Sepioteuthis lessoniana
TTAGCTGATGATTTTTCACTGGAGTTTGAGTGACAGCAAGTCTCCTCTCAAGTCTCCAGGATTCTTCTCAGGATTCTGGCCGTTCTCAGCAATGCTGTCATTTGGATAGTCTCTACCCATCCACCAACTTCCAAGTCCTCCAGGCTTTTTAATAATCCTTTAGTTATTGTACCAAAAGCACCAATCACAATTGGCACAATCGTCACTTTCATGTTCCCTAGCTTTTTCAATTCTCTAGCTAGGTCGAGGTATTTATCCTTCTTTTCATATTTCTTTAGATTTATTCTGAGGTCCACCGGGACAGCAAAGTCGACAATTTTGCAAATTCTCTTTTTTTGTTGATTATTATAAGGTCTGGTCTTCTGGCCGGGATTAGGTGATCTGTTTGTAGGTTAAAGTCCCATTTGAGTTCATGTGTGTAATTTTCTAGGACAGGTGCTGGGTTGTGTATATACCATTTGTTAGTAGTGTGAAATTTAAATTTCTTACACATTTCCCCAGTGGATCACCTTGTTCACCGAGTCGTGTCTTGCCTTATACTCCTTCTGTGCTAATTTGCATTATTATTATTATTATTATTATTATTATTATTATTATTATTATTATTATTATTCACTCATTTGAGCGTTTCACATCAGCGATAGCCGATAGTTTTTCACTGAAGTCTGAGTGACAGCAAGTCTCCTCAAGTCTCCAGGATTCTTCTTAGTATTCTGGCAGTTCTCAACAATGCTGTCGTTTGGATGGTCTCCCCTCGTCCGCCAACCTCTAAGTCCTCTAGTCCCTTATGTAATCCTTTAGTTACTGTTCCAAACGCACCAATTACAATTGGTATAATTGTCACCTGCATGTTCCACAGTTTTTCAGTTCCCTAGCAAGGTCGAGGTACTTATCCTTCTTGTCACATTCTTTCAGTTTTATTCTGTGGTCAGTCGGAACAGCAAAGTCGACTATTTTGCAAGTTCTCTTTTTTTTTATTACTATTAAGTCTGGTCTCCTGTCCGGGATTAGGTGATCCGTTTGTATATTAAATTCCCATATTATTATTATTTTTTTATTATTATTTAATCTTTTGTTGAATTTTTTCTTCAATGTGTATGGACACATGAACGTAGTATCTTTAAATTGAGGAGTGCATGTGTCTATAAATTCAGTTTAGAGTAAAGGAGTAAAATTGACTGCAAGAATGATCTATAAAGACATTTGACCAACTTTTTGTATATAATTAAGAATTTCAGTCAAGATTCAAAGATATTAATCAAAGCAAACAGGTGACAAAGTGTGTGAATGGGAAGAATACGGCAAAAAACACGAAAAAAAAAAAACAGCGGAAATGTTTATTTCCTTGCAAAACATGACCACCTAAATGATAAACTTGTGATTCGTCCACTTTATGCTAAAACTTTTGGAAAATAACAAGCATGTTCTGTTTATTTGGGTAACAATTTTATTATTATTTAATGTTTAATTTTATTTTTTCTGCAACTCATCGGTTTGAATACATGGCCGTAGTTTCTGCTAATTTAGGTAAAAGATAGATGATACTTCTAGTTTTTTTTCCTAATAAAAGTGGCTAACTGGATCAGCAACAAAATTCCGATGATCCAAAATTTCGATCCAAGAATAGGTCAGTAATTTTTAATATTAGATATACTTTCAAAACTAGTCCCACTGTGCACTTTTGCTAAAACTTCTCAAATTTGAAAAATTGATTTTTTGTGTGTCCCGCCTAAAAGTTCTCTGAATAATTGATAGTTTGGTCACATTTGTGTCAAGGGCGTAGATAATAAATAACCTCTGTATCTGATAGAGCCACAATATACTACCCATTAAAAATATAACTGATAAAAACAATTCAACGTGGGACCCAGAAAACAGGTCTGGGTGTCAGGGTCGGCAGGTGTTCTCTTGATAGCCAACATGGGCAATATGCTTGGCATCCAGCCAACGTTGGCTGTTTTTTTTTTTCAGGTACACAAACAACGACATCAACAACTTCTTAAATCAGTGACTTTTACGCAGAAAATGTACTAGAGACAGCAAACATGAACTTCGCTGCTCTTTTAGTAGCAAACCCACATTAAGTGAGTATTGAAAAAGAATTATAAAAATCCGGGAAGAATGCGTTAGATTTAAGACAACAACCCAAAAACATGCTGACCAAACTAAGATGATAATAAAGAAAGGTTAGTTTTCTGATCTTGAAATATTAATCATATCAGAAATACACCAACAGACAAATAGGTAAACATGTCAATAAGACCAGAATACAAAAATCCAGTCGGTAAATGCTTAAAATGCAAGTACACTCTTTTCTAATTGAACGCTAAGTAATAGTGTTCGAAACACCACACACCTAAACAGAGAATAAAAACTTACACAAGAAGACAAAATCAGTGTTGAGACAATAAAGAGAACGATGTCTGAAAGAAAAATCAAAGTACTATCTCTCAGGAATCAAGACTTGAGAACAATTAAGGTAGAATCTAAATAGAATTAACGAATATTAACACATATCTCAACGAGCAACAGCAGGGAATAAAACGAACTAATCTATACAGAAGTAAACAATCGGGATTCCTCGAAAGAATACGAACAAAGAGTGAAGACCTGATTGGGAAATCAGACTGGAAACACAAATAAGAAAGCTTCGACGACAATCACAAATGCTAAGACAGAAGAAAAAACTCGAATATATGTTGGGACAAAAAGAGCAAAACAACACGATTAGATACAAGTTGAAAGTCTTGGCGAAAGAACAAAGATTAAAAAAATACCTAGATAGGATCAAAGAATACAGACAAAACAGAACATACCAAAATAACGAAAGGAAATTTGAGCTATCTGGGGAAATGATTCAAAGACACCGACCATGAAAAGCGAGGAAAGCAAAACAATTCTGGAATCAAATATGGGAACTGAGGGATCATAAATGAAAAATTGAATGGATAAAAAATATTGAAAAAGAGTTGCAACAGTGGGGAGAGGGCTTGAGATCAAAAATACATCTCGATTCACTCAGGGTAACACTAAAAAAATATCAAATCGGAAAACGCCTTGATATGTTGGTATGCATGGATACTGGTTTAAAAATTCATCTCCATCCATGACAGACTGGCTATCGAAATTAATAGATGTTTAGAAGAAGCAGATGTACCCGAATAGATGACCAAGGGAAAGACTACCCAGATCCAAAAAGGAAACGCCCCAAAATTCATAGATCTATAACGTGCTTAAGTTTGATGTGGAAAAATACTAATAGGAAAACATTAAAGAGATTTACTTCTCGTTGATAAGTCGGGTAATGTTCCCAGAGGGAGATTACGGATGCCTCAATGTGACTAAAAGAACAGGAGAGCTAATATATATATATATATATATATATTAACATATCATCAACGAGAGCAAGTTCAGAAGAAAAAATCTAGCAATGGCGTAGATTAACGATAAAAAGGCATATGATAGACTGCCACAAAGCTGGATTATAGACAATCTTAAACTGTACAAGATATCCAACGAAATCATAAAGTTTATAGAAAAAAACATGAAAAACTGGAAAGTCAAACAAGCATTAAAAGGAAAATTCATAACTGAGGTCAAAATTCAGAGAAGCATCTTCGCTATCATTATTACTATTTTTGAGAGCAATCACTTATTAGTAATTGCACAGGGGGAAACAAGTTCCCTAAATCGTAGGAAAATCACCTATTGTACATGAACGATATCAAACCATTTGCCAAAAAATGAAAAAGAACTGGAAATCCTAATACAGTCTCTGAGAATATACAGTCAGGACATAGGAATTGATTTCGGCATACAAAAATGCGCAGAGCTAAAAATGTGAAACGGCAAACGACATATGAGGGAAGGAATAGAACTAACAAAGAGAATATCTGAATGCTCGGAAAAAAAGGAAACTTACTCGTACTTAGGAATACTTGAAGCGGACTCAATCAACTAGTGTTAAATACTGCAGCTGTGTCTTGACGAACAACGAGGAACACGTGTATACAAAAACATAATTTAATATTTTCATTCTGTGACGTCGACACTTGTGCGGAGCAAAAGTGCAATCCGAGAGAGTTTATACTAGTGGAGCAGCTTTCAGGTGTTTGAACATCAGCGCGAACTACTCCAGCCTAAAATTCTAGAACTCATATAGTCTTAAAACTCCCACGTGACACAGATGCAATGCTTCTTTCCATTGGCTATAGTTACGCCCACACCTCACTTTCTTGGCTTCCATTGGCCACAGTTCACGTCTATGCATTGTCCGTTTTTCATTGGCTATTGTTTTACGTCCACTTACTGCGTGTTTTACGATGAACACTTTTAATTTTCTCCACGGTCTAATGTATCTATAAAAACATCCGCTGTGTTCAACCACATCTGCAGGTCAAGCTGATATTCTGGTACTTTGTTTACTTTATCAACGGCTGGATGTATTCATCACAACATCCGTCGACCCACAACACCTGCAGGTCACGGTGATATTCCGGTACTCACATTGTTGATTTTATCATGGGCCGGATATGTCTGCAAATATCATCCACCGGTTAAACACGTCTACACAAGTAGAGATGAAGGAAAAAAAATTGCAAAGAGTATCTCAAGAGAACGAGGAAACTTCTCGAAACCCAACTATGTAGCAGAGATCTCATCAAAGGAGTAAATGCCGAGGTGTCCCCCTTCTGAAAAACTAGTAAGTATTTTTGAAGTGGACGAAGGAGGAATTTAAAGAAATGGAACAAAGAACAAGAAAACTCTCGACGACAAATAAGACCTTACATCCCAGAGATGATCGTGACATATTGTAAGTGTCAAGAAAAAAGAAGAAGGAATAAGACTTGCCTGAATTAATGACTCGAAGACGGCATCAGAAAATGCAGAGGAAGACTGCTTACAGCCACCAGAAACAATACAGACAGCACAAGCATCGGTGGAACAAAAATAACCAGAATACAAAAATTGGAAGAAAAACAACTCTATGGACATTTCCACGGCAAACAAGCGAAATCTCACCCGGGAAAACCGGGTCACGGCTAATAAAAGCAAACCTAATGAGAATAACTGGATTCCTTCTGATAGCAGCGCAGCACAGAGCAACGCCATAATGACTAATTATGTAAAAGCAAAAATAGACAAGATGCAACAGAAGAGTATATATAGGTTATGAGGTGATAGAGATAAAATGATCAATCACAGAATAAACGAACACAATGTTATCATAAAGAGGGTATAAAAGCAGGTACGAATTATGCAAGAAGTTTAAATTTGGGCTCACGAACGAATGCACAGCCCAGAAAACTTAACGAAAGCGAAAAGAGAGATGGATACCTAGACCGTGCAAGGGAACTGAAAAAAAAACAAACAATGGAACATGACAGAGACGGTGATACCGACCATTTGTGACTACCAAGCGGTACAGTCACCAAAGGACTGGTACAGGGACATGAGGAGTTGGAAATAAGAGGATGTGTGGAGACCATCCAAATTACGGCATTGTTCAGATCAGCCAGAATACTAAGACGTATCCTGGAGACTTGAGAGGTATTGATGTCACTCAAACTCCACTTAGAAACCATCAGATGACGCGGGTATGAAAAACTCTCAAAATAGTAAAATAATAATAATAATAATAATAATAATAATAATACAAACGACAGCATTGCTGAGGACGGCCAGAATACTGAGACGAGTCCTAGAGACTTGAGAGGTATTGCTGTCACTCAAATTCCTCTTAGAAACCATCAGCTGACGCTGGTATGAAAAACTCTCAAAAGAGTAAAATAATAATAATAATAATAATAATAATAATAATAATAATAATAATCCAAACGACAGTATTGCTGAGGACGGCCAGAATACTGAGAAGAGTCCTGGAGACTTGAGGAGACTTGCTGTCACTCGAACTCCAGTGAAAAACCATCAGTTAATACTGATGTGAAAAACTCTAAAAATAATAATAATAATCTTTAGCCAACAATTGAGCAGTTCTACTTGACCCATAGATGATTTTTAATGGAATATTGAATAATAGCGTATCCTTTATTCCTATAAATTCATGCAATACTGAAAATGTCTTAACAGCAAAAAATCCGTTTCTCTTCTGTATTTATGGTAAAAACCATTTGCACTTTTAAACTTAGACATTTTATATATTTTCCATTTTTTTCTCCACTGACGGGGATTTTAAAAGCAGATTGTTATGAGAGTGTTTGAATGATGGTTTTTTGATTTTTTTTACAGAATGAGTTCGAGGACTTTAGCTTCTAAATTTGCAGTGTTTTTATTTTAATTTCTCATATAAATATTAATGAGAATAATGTCATTCAATTTCATCACGGAGCATAATATTTCTTTTGAATAGGAATAACAAACGATCGAAAGCATCTGATTAACTTTTACATTCTAATCAGGTAATTTTACTTGTTTTTCATTAACCCAAGTTCACCGACTTTCAATTAGCTTTAACATCACGGGAAAAAAATGAATAGAATACTTTTTTTTAAAATTCTTAATTGCCCCATTCTGGTCAACGTTCGAATTTATTCTTCCTTTCATAATATAGCAATCCTTAAAACCATTTAACTCCAAGCAAACAAATGGTTAATTCTCATTAGAATTATTTGTGTTAGATAGGAATACTTGAAACTATGTATAAATAAAACTATTAGTATTAGATAGTAATACTTAAAACAATTTAACAGTGGTAAACAAAAAACGAGCACTGACTTGTTTATGTTACGTACAAATTATACCTGCCTAATAACATACACACACAGACACACACAAACACACACACACACACA
This sequence comes from Sepioteuthis lessoniana, assembly GCA_963585895.1. Taxonomy (NCBI): domain Eukaryota; kingdom Metazoa; phylum Mollusca; class Cephalopoda; order Myopsida; family Loliginidae; genus Sepioteuthis; species Sepioteuthis lessoniana. Next base: position 41,289,871 of record OY757930.1, read on the forward strand.
CACACACACATATATATATATATATATATATATATCATTACGTCACGCTATCTGCACGGATATCCCTGAGACTCCCTCGCCACCCCTCCCTATCATCCATTGCTTCCGGAAGGTCTTCAGGGTTACCCATATCGGTACAAGCTGCTGGATGTAGGTTCTAGCTGGTCGTCCTACCTTTTCTCGTCCATGTGAAGGGGTCCACAGGAGTACAAAACTTATGGGCTCATCCCTACTTCTCCAGCAGTGTCCTGTATATTTGGTTCGTCTAACTTTGATAGTTTTCGTGATGGGTGGTCGGTGGCCGTACTGCTGCTGTTTTGTAGGGTGTTGTTGCAGCATTCATGTGTAGTTGCCGTCAACCTTTTTCTACATCTGTTTATTTAGCGTCCATGTAGTGCATCCATATAGCAGTATCACAACGACCGCTGCTTGGAAAAAACTGCATTTTATTTTGTCAGTCAGGTCTGACTTCCATATAACCGATAGACTATGATTAGCTGTCCATTCCTTTGCTAGTCGCGTGTTATATATATATATATATATATATATATATATATATATATATATATATATGCTATTGCCTTCAATAATTCTCGAGACTTTTTGTACAGGCATTTAAAATTGTCGTAGACTCTTGAAAATTCAGTATGTTATTGCTAATTTTTATGATTTCAGGTTTAAATGAACAGCTTCTACAGGAATTGGAATACAGCCTACTAAAGCCTGATTTTCACTGCTGGTGAATTTCAAAAATGCAATCTGGACGTGAGGACACTTTAGAAGATATGCAATGAAACGTATGGAATGCTTCAGACTGCTTTTGAAGCATCTTGCATGAATCGAGTATCAGTTTTTCAGTGGCATAAGAGATTCCAGGAAGGCAGGGAGTCTGTGAGGGATGATGAGAGGTGTGGGAGGAGTAAGGAAGTCAATACACCAGAGTTAATTTGCCAAAGGGTTAGGGTTAAGGTTACTATGTTGAGGTTTTAAGGGAGTTCAGGAAGAGATTCCTAGGAAAGAGGCCAGCACTCTTAAAATTGGGTCAGTGGCATTTCCACCAGGACAATACACCAGTCCAAAACTCCATTCTTGTCACAGACTATTTGAACAAGATAGGTATCAAGACAGTTCCTCTCCGTCCCTGTATTCCCGACCAATGCTCCCGGTGACTTTTGGTTATTCCCTAAGCTCAAGGAAAAACTTAGAGTCGTTATGAGATAATTGAGATGAAAGAGGCTGTGACAAAGGTCATTGACACGCTCACACAAGAGGACTTCCATGGGGCCTTCCAAAAGTTGTTGTAACGGTACAACAAGTGCATTGCGGCTGGAAGATATTATTTCGAAGGGGACTAGAGTTCCATGTGTGTACTATCAATAAAAGTGCCCATAGGAAAAGGGTCGATGGGCTATAAAATCCGACAAAACTTTTCATGATAATCCGTTTCTTGGATTCAACATAACCCTACTTTTGGTGGTGAGGATCAACGGAGTATATAGTACCCTTTCTTGACTATTACTCATAAGTTGATTCTGACACAGAGTAGTAGCACCTTTTAGGGAACCATCGACAAGTGAAATAGAGTGATGGAAAATCATTGATATACGTATACATATAGTTTTTATCCTTTAGAGTATTTGGAGTATTGTCTTCATCTGTATATTCAAAATTTAGACCAATACATCCTTCGGTCTTCTTCAGGTAATTCTTGTTGGGCTCGGAAGCTTACACGAAACTTCGAGCTGAACCCTTTATTTAATCCACGAGGCCAGCTTCTCAAACAATAACCGGATACAAGTGTCAGGGTATATTAAGTATTCCTTCTTATTTCTACCTGTAGTCCGGACTAAATTTGCAGCCTTGAGATGATTTCATTTAACAGTTCTCTACCCAAACGACTATATCTGTTATGTTACGTGTCGTATTGGACTTATAAACGTCATGTTTATATCAACGCTATAAATTACGAATTATTACAAATATGTACGATTTCATTCCCTTAGCTCATATTGCAATTATCTATTTATTTATTTTTCATTATTGGTTCTCATATCATATTCATGTCTTTCATGTCTCAACAGGCAACATGACGTTGCTTAATTAAGACAACACTCTAAAAAGTCTAAACGTCAAAAACTACCAAACTTTATCTCAGAACTTTTCACAAATAATTAGTGAAAATATTCTCTATTCGATGGGAATGGATGGATAGGGAATTGGAGGAGAATGGAATGTTCCTTCCCGGGTTTGTTCAATCAACATCCCAAAAATCAACAGCTGTACGGCTACCCAACTGTCATTTTTAAAATCATCAAAATAAGACAAAGTCACGGGAGACACTTCTGGAATGTAAGTATGAACTCGTAAGCGACTTTCTCCCATGGAACCTTTTACTTGGATTTGCAAGTGTTAGACGACCAACTAGAACCTATTTACAACAACCCCGTGCGGACACAGGATGTAATCTAGAAGACCTCCCGGAAGCAATGAAATATTGTGAGGAATGGCAAGATAGAGAGAGAGAGAGAGAGAGAGAGAGGGAGAGAGAGAGAGAGATTCATCGAAATCCGTGCTAGCAGCAAGACATGTTGTTAATGATGATAAAATAGGAATGATTGAAACAAAATATCATTGTGCCAATTAAGGTGCGATTAAAAACTAATTGATAGCTACGAATTTTTGATAATTTGCATAGTTATGATTATAATCAAGCATTTATTAATGAATCACATTTCAGTATTAATTAACTCATAAGCAGCTGACATGCCATTAAGAAATGAGTCAAACAAGACAAAACCCATCCATTGGCCGAATAGACTTGAAAATTGTTAGTGTTATTGAAGGATACTTGAAACCATTCAACAATGTGGAAATCATTAGAGTTAAGAATTGGTATTTGAAATTAATGGTTTACAAAAGATCTTATTATTTCATTCCAAGCCAGCCCAGGCGGTTGGATCTGTAGAATACACCGGTTGCGTCTCTGCAGAGGGGTATGGCCACTCTTAAGGAGTGTCCTAGATAGGACATTAAACCCTCTGATAGCGATACTCCTGCCTAAAAGATTTCGAGAATGTGGAGTACCCCCTCATTGCCATTGCTCCCAGGTCGACTCTAACTCATAGATATTGCACCTGATAAGGTCTTATTTATGGGTCAAATAAAAACAAATGACCGATGTTAAATTGTGACTCTTATATAGCAATACTTAAATCCATTTAACTCTGTGTAAAAAAAAACAGCGCAGACTCGTTTAAGAATGTTATCTACAAAATCTGCTACAAATCGTATATATATATATATATATATATATATATATATATATGAATAAGATTTGGGATTAAATAACCTACAATGGATGATATGCGATAAAACCCATTCAAGTTTTGCCGACCAATGTTAGCTGGTTGTATTCAAGTTGATCGCAGAAAACAACTGTCTCATTAGATATCCAGAACTTTTCTCAGTATTCTAGCCGATTTTGAAAATGCTATGGTCTGGATGGTCTCGAGTCTTCCTCTTATTTCCAATTCCTCCAGTCTTTTTTCCCGACCTTTATAGACCGTGCTAAGGACACAAATACAATTTCAATCGCCGTCACCCTTATTTTACATATTTTTTTCCTCTGGCAAGGTTCATTTACGTTTTTACCTTTTCACTTTGTTTGATTTCCTCTCTGTAGTTCGGCAAAGTCAACAGAACGGCAAGTGAATTTTTTCTTGGACAGGATTAGGTGACCCAAATGCTTCTCAAAATCTCGGATAATTTTATGCACCTCATTCCTCAGGACGGATTCTGGTTTGTGCGTATACGATTTGGTAATATCGTCAAATTTCAATTCCTTGCTCTATTCCCTGTGGCTCAAATCTTCCAACCCGTCGTACCTAGCGTTGTACAACTTTTTATGCTAGTTTGTTGCTTTCCCTAACTAAGATATTAACCATTTCATCTCTTTTTCTCCATAACCTACACTTGCTATTCCTTGGCATATTATCAAGTTTTACTTTATATTCAAGACCAAAGAAGAGTAAGTGGTTTCCATTTATTTGCTTTAAGGACTTTTCTATTTGTTCCTTAAACGCATGTGATTCTTATATAACCTAGGATGGGAACTGAGTCCCCTACTCGTATTGAGTACAATTAAATGTCTTATTATATTAATTGACTTGTTCTGTTTCCTACCGAATATTGTGTTCGGTAACTCTCTTTGTGATAACCTAGTGAGTTATAACAAACGGGGTGTTGGCTATGAATTAACATCTCGCTAAAATTTTATAGCACTAACACAGTTAAGAAACCCAACTTCTCCCTTCAACTATAGGTAAATAATAGGACAGACTAGGCTCTTTAAGATTGGTATAGCAACCGGTCTTGTTGATTAAAAACTTTGAATTCCAACCTTTTAACCTCTGCTTTAAAATGCATATTTACCAACCCCTCCGCTCGGGCAGAATATGACACAAGGTCAATTTTTAAGCGAAGTTTAATGGATTTGAATTTAGAGTTTTCCTTCTCCTAGACTAGTTGCCGCACCAAGGCTGAAGAACCTAGTCTGCCCTACTATTTACCCATAGCTGGAGGGAGAATATTTGGATTCATGCCTTTCCCAAGGGTATTAGTGCTATGTGAAATGCAATCAGTCTCGTCCAGGATTTGAACTCGTGTCGCCGTGTCCATTTCCTACGACAATAACCATCACACCACGGGCACCACTGCTTTAAAATAACTTTGTGTCACATGCCGTTTGTCAGGAGTAGTTGGGTAGATCACTATAATTCTATGGATGCTGTAAAAAACCGTAGGTCGATGTGCTAAACACAACAAAGCTTAAACAACTCTAAAAAAAAACAGTACTTCTTCTGAATTATATGAACTTAGATGACAACGAGGCAAAAGCAGGTACTGTATGCAATCTGTGTGCCAAATAAAGGGGAATTCAGTGAATAGTATTAGTATATTGGTCAAAGGAAAAAAGTATCCGCGGCCTACTAAATAGCTCAAGTTAAGAAATGGTTAGTCTGTTCCTCACTTGGTTGAGTACTTTGTAACAGCAAGTAAAGCGAATAAAGTAAAGATTTGTACCAGACTAACTAAGAAAAACTTAGTAAATGATTCCATAAAAACTAGTTTATTAATCAGAAATATTATAACCAAAAATATATTCTTAAAAATAAATTAAAATTACTGTCGACTAAAGAGAAAATTCAATTTTAAAAGTTGTTTTTCGCTTTCGTTTAAATTTAGGACTTCGTAAATTTGAACCTAATTAAAATCAAATTAACCGAACGCATTCTGATCAATTAACTTGTTTGTCTTGTCATAAAACACAAACAGAATTAACGAGAGATTCTATTACCACTCGAAGAACGCGTTATTTTTTCTGAGAAGAGAAAGTATTTTACTAGGCGAACTCTTAGAAAATGGTAGAATCGCGCATAGGAGAGAACTACCTTTCGACAAGATTTTTACCGAATCCAGTAAAAAGAAATCTTTTTACATTAATTTAAATATTAAAGAAATTTTCACAGAAACACACACACACACGCACGCACGCACACACACAGAGAAATAGAGAGACCGAGACAGAGAAACAGAGAGACACTTCATTGGCGTTTTAGCCAACGTACTGGCCTGCGACATCGTAGTAAGCGAGTTCGAACTCCAGTCACGCATTTATGTTCATTTTCTGACAAATACACTTGTATGGACTCCCTTATTTCCCCCAACAATGGTGTAAATAATATCACTACTGCTTTTCTGCTAGGATAGATTTGGCATTAAATAACCCATAAAGGTTGATATAGCATTGAATCAAGAAACCAAATCAAACACAAATGCATACAAACACAGACACACACACCAATATGCGTGCTTGCTTGCATTCGTGTCTGTGTGTCTTTCGTAGGCCATTAACTTCTATGATGATAATTAGTTTGAAGCAAAGAAGCCGCCAGGAAGTAATGTTTATGAGTGAAGTAAACGGAATCGGCAAACTGGGTTCAAATCTTGGACGAGGCAAGTTACGTTTCACTTTACTTTTTTTTATTACACTCATATCTTTATCTGTCTCTCCCCCTATCTTTCTTTATCTCTCTATTTCTTTATCTCTCTCTCTCTGTCTCTCTCTCTCTCAGTCTTTCCTCTCTCCCAGTTCCTTTTCTATCTTCTCTTTTACTCTTTTCTTTTCTCAAAGCTCTATTTGATCGGTCTTTCTCTAATTAATCCATCTCTTTATTTGTTGTTTCCTCCCTTTATGTCTTACTGCTACTACTCACAATTTTAAACATCTTTCTTTCTTTCTTTCTTTCTTTCTTTCTTTCTTTTTTTCTTTCATTTTTTCACTGTCACTTACTCTCTGTAAGGATATAAATACATTTTTCCGTCTTCCGGCTATTGAAAAATAGGGAATATTGGGCTCTCTCGCTTTGGTAAGGCAGTGTGTCTAGTAGGAAAACTCTGAATTCAAACAAAGAACTGAGATCCCTTTGATAGCCCGATATTACGTTTTAAACTCTCCCAGGTAATTCATCTGCAGCAACACTGATGTCAAGCCGTATGGCACTCTACCATTGGATAACATCATTTCCCTTGAAAGTGGACGTCAACTGCATGAGCTACTGAGATCTCAGCCCAGATCAACAATCTACGATATTCACAGGTGTCGTAGGGGATATGCGTTTGTTTATACATCATTACTCCAAAGCTATTTTTTTGCATCTATATATCCAAAGTCTATTTATGATGGCTCTAAATGATATAGAATCAATATTATTATATATCAATACAAGTAAAATTTCTATTAATGTCGTCCATGTTCTAATATCTTACCACGAAGATGAATTTACACTTTGGGAAATAAGAAGTCGTACTGACGTACGTCTGATGAATACAGATGGTAATGAAAATATACAATCTGCTGTTCAAAAACAGTTGGCTCTACTGGATGTGAATAAAGATGGAATGGTACTGAATTCTTCATGGAGTGACGTCTAGATATGGAGTTGAAGTCTTAGAGGAGAATATGTCAGGTTGGTATTTCAAAACGTCAGGTATTTGGTTCTTCATATTGTTCATTGTTTTAATCTAAAGAAAACAGATGCTCAAATATGATAATTCCTGGACTGATCCAACTGTAATGACCGTTAAAAGTATCTGCCTAACCCACAGTCCCACATTCAACTCACATCGGCTGAGGACAGAAAAAAAAAAACGGGTATTTCGTATCTACTATAAGTTATATGAATATCCGTTCCTCTATACTTGCTTTTATGAGGCTCACATGGGCACAAAAAAAAAGAAATAATTGACAGGCAATTTAAAAAAAGGCATAAGTATTTCATTCCAACTGAAATTATTACATGAACAGAAAATAAGATAAAAGAAAGATTGTTACTTTCGGTAACACTACAGTCTTGGAGGTGCCCGTGGTGTAATGGTTAGCGTCGTAGGAAATCGACACGGCGATACGAGTTCAAATCCTGGACGAGACTGATTGCATTTCACATAGCAACAAATACCACTGGGAAAGGTATGAATCTAATTATTCTTCCTCCAGCTATGGATAAATAGTTGGACAGACTGTGTTCTTCAGCCTTGGTGAGGCAACTAGTCTAGGACAAAGGAAACTCTGAATTCAAACCTGTTAAAATATTCTTAAAAATTGACCTTGTGCCATATCCTGCCCAAGCGGAGGGGTTGGTAAACATGGGTAACACTACAGTCTTGTCTAAAACAATTAGAGAATCGCTTTGAATCAAGAGTGAATTGTCCAAGTTAGTAATGAAGTCTCTCTCTTACTGAAGTCCGTCTCTCAAAGAAGTTCACCAACTAATGTCCTTCTCTCAAAGAAATCACTATCTATACTGTCAAGAGGTTTGCTCTTTTCTTTTGCTAACGCAATTGTCTCACTTTATTCATATGACCCTTGTACAGTTTATGCAATAATAACATCTAATGTAGAAATACATGTATATATCTACTGTTTATGAGAGACACTATGTTCTTTATAAAATGATGTTCAAGTCTAACAGTCAATTTGTACACCCTGAGAGATATTTCATGGAGATTGGTTATATCGATATATTGGGGGCACTGCAGAGACTTGGGTAGTTTTTATCAGAACCTTTTTCCGTCCTTTATCTTCAGCAGCTTTTCTTCGTTAGACCTCTCTCTTAAAAGATAAGTATATCTATTTATCTCCTGCTAGGAAATATTAAATGAAGTGAGGATAGGTTTACCATGACAGTGTTTGACGATTTCCTTGATCTGATAAGTGGAGGATCAGCCGTGGACCCCAATTTCTTTCTAACAGGTGAAAAGAAGAGCAGGGTACATTAAAAAAGAACAGTCATGTTTTTAGGGACCATTTTCTATGAGCTGGTTGTGTAGAACTGAACAGTCTCTCTTCAGTGCGACTATATTGGCTTTCCTGTGCGACTATATTGGCCTTCCTGTGTGACTATATTGGCCTTCCTGTGCGACTATATTGCTCTTCCTGTGGTCATTATGTCAATGCACTTTCAACAGTTACTCTACCATAAATTCAAATGAAAATGAAACTCTGCCGCGATAACATAAGATTGTTTTACTTCTTTCTCATCCTGCATGCGATCAAAGGTAAACAACCATTTCCTTAAACGGAAGACAGTCGAAAGCAACTAATGTAACGTAGAATGATAAATATTTTCACCCTGTTCTAACCTCAAAAGATGCTCGCCTGATTATGCTCTTTTGTTTTTATAGACTAACTTCAAGGTTGGACTTCAGTACTTTTGCACCACAGTAACTCTCTCTTTTCAAGTGTGTTACAAGTTTGAGAAATCTTTCTTACGAAGCAATAGTACATACCAGACTTGTAATTTCTCTCTCAAACAACTATAGAAGGCAGAAAGCTAAACCCTTCAAGCCTATTATATTATATGTTTATATGCGTATTCGGTCTTCGATCCATATTGAGTAGATGCAATGAAATCATTTAAACCAGAAACAGGACAACTTATTTTGAGAGACACTGCATATTTATGGTGTAGATCTCAAAGTCATGCAGGTCATTTTGCATCTAAAAGGAGAAACAAACTTTTCTACTCATCATTATGTACTTATAGGAGGATTTGTTTGCTAGCATTATAGAGTCGGTGCAATACAATCAATTAATTCAGAGCTATATTGTCTGTTTTGAGAGATAATATATATTTGGAGAGTTGATATTCAAATCTCATACCTAACACGCATTAAATAAGTTATCTATTTTTCAGAGACTCTATGTATTTGTTATTTGATATTCAACGGTTTGAACATATCTACGGAGGACAGATAGTTGTTATTATTTAACTCATTTGAGAGTTTTTCTCTTCATCGTTACCCGATAGTTTTTCACAAGAGACTGAGTGACAGCAAGTCTATTTTTAAGTCATCAGGCCTGTATTTAGTATTCTAGCCTATTACAACTATGCTATAGTTTGGATGGTCTCTATTCGTCCTCTTATTTCCAAATTTTCCAATTCCTGTACTAGTCCTTTGGTGACAGTACCAACTGGTATCATCATCACCTTCATGTTCCATTGTTTTTATCAGTTCTCTAGCAAGATTTAGGTATTTATTTATTTTTATTTTTTTGCATTTTCCTTCAGTTTTACCCTATGGTCATCCTGAATGGCAAAGTCCATTATTTAGTATGTTCTCTTTTTTTGGTTGACTGTTAATTGGTCAGGTCGACTGGTTGAGATTAGATGATCTGTTTGTATCTCAAAATTTACTATTATTATAATTATCATTATAGGATTATATGAATAGTTTTCCTTTATGCTTGGAGAGTTGCTACCATTTTACCATTTAATTCACAAATATACCCAGTGTTTTTGAAAGAGACTATATGTCTGTTGAGCGTATATTCAATTCCATCAAACAACTCACATCTACCGAGGACTGGTGGAAAAAAATCCTAGTCATTATAATGAATATATAAGATTTTTTTTCCTCTATCATTGTAGGCATCTTCTCGTTTTAGGTGACATTATTCAACCCTGGAGAAAAATATAAGACTGCCCTCATAGATGAAAAATATATTGTTTACAATTTTTAGATTATCAAAATCAGATACAGATAAGATTAAAAGAAATTTAAATTTAAAATAAGAAGAAATTTCAATTCATTTTTGTATATTTATTTGAATTTATCCTAATTTCAAATTTCCTTTTTTACACAAATTTAAGACCATCAACAAAAACTAAACAAAGAAGGATTTAATTAAATCTTTTATATAGTCAATTTACTAAACCGGGACATTGGCCCAGCGGTTAGAGTGTTCGCCAATGGCCCGGGAGACCTGGGTTCAATCCCAGGTCGAGTCATACCAAAGACTTTAAAAATGGAACTTGATACCACCTTGCTTAACACTCAGCATTATAAGGTACGGTTCAAGGGTAAAGTGGAGCAATCCTGGGAATGGAGTAGCGCCCTCCCCTACACCTTGGTGTAGTAGCTATCGAAAAGGGAGCCTTCGGGTCACCCTCGACTATGGTCGCTAACTTTACTTTACTTTTACTTTATATAGTCAATATAATGTTAAAACCTATTAAAACTGTAATACTTAAAATACAAAAAAAAAATTAATGGCTAAAAGAATTAAATCATCTGAATTTTAGAAAAGTGAGATTACAGCTCTAAAAAGATGAGGAAAGTCTCAGGGAGAAATTTCGAATATCTTTGGACGCAGTAAAACTGTCATCTGCACTTACGTGAAAAGTCCAAAAAAGTATCACAAAAAAAGCCGACTTGCGGGCCAGAAAAATTATCACCACAATTCAGGAGAAGAATTGTTAGCAAAGTAATAAAAAAAACAACGTCAACTTCAAAAATATCAAAATCTCAAGAGGATGTTCCTTCCAGTGCTAAAACAAGTAAAAGACATTTAAACAACGACACAAATTAGCATGAGGAAAAAATTCATTGTCCAAGAAGGTGGTTATCGTCGCAGGATATGGACACGGCGACACGAGTTCAATTCCTGGACGAGACTGGTTGCATTTCACATAGCACTAATACCCTTGGGAAAGGTATGAATCCAATTATTCTCCCTCCAGCTATGGGTAAATAATAGGACGGACTAGGTTCTTCAGCCTTGGTGAGGCAACTAGTCTAGGAGAAGGAAAACTCTGAATTCAAACCTGTAAAACTCCGCTTAAAAACTGACTTTGTGTCATATCCTGCTCGAGCGTAGGGGTTGGTAAATATGATCGTCCAAGGTTAACTATAAAGTACAAAGAGATACGAGCAGAATATTCTCTATTAAACAATGAGTACTTAAGAATGTCGAAAAATTGTTTTCTCGGGCGAAAAGAAATTCAGTTTAGACGATCCAGTTGGCTTTCAGAAGTACTGGCACGCAAAAAATATTTCCTAGAGAGAATTACTCAACAACGCTTTGTGAAGGAGAATCTCTTATGATCTGGGTGGGAGATAGCTTATCTTCAGGAAAACTTAAACTACAATATGTCAGTGATCGACGAAAAGCAGCAGATTATGTGAAGATGCTAAATGATTTATCTCTCCAACAAGAGGGGCGTCGTCTATGTGAAGAAGAATGTGTTTTTCAGCAAGATAATGCTGTTACCCACAATGCATCAATAACAAAATGTACTTGCTTGAACAAAAAAATAAGACCTCGTAACCACCTACCATACTCTCTAGACCTCAGTTCTAGAAAAACTTTAAGGGGATTTTTTGTTGCAAAAGCTTATGAAGGAGGCCGACATTACTTAGCAAATTCTGAACTTAAAAACACATTGTTAGACGTGAAGGAAAAATATCTTAGATTCAACTTTAGGAACTATATGATAGTATGCCTAGCCAAATCTTTGAGGTTATCAAAGCTAAAAGTGGATCTACAAAATATATATGAAATTTTCCTTTATATTCTCTCGTTCTGTTTATTGATCATATATTGATGTCAAAACAAAATTTTAAAATGAATCATAAATTCGAATATACATATAAAAATGAATTGAAATTTCTTCATATTTTAAATTTAGTCATCTTTATGCGGTATCTTTCATATAGCTGATTTTTATATTTTAGAAATTGTAAACAATATCTTTTTTCTACATTTTTGAGGGTGGTTTTATATTTTTGTCCAGGGTTGTGTATATGTTGAGAAGATATCCAAGTCACACTGGCCAACCGGTACCAAAGGAGGATATATAAACAAACTTTTCAAGTTATTATTCAACTGTTATAGGAGAATATGTTCCTCTATAATTGTAGAACTGGAACTGCATGATAAATTAATGCAGAAATAGTAGCATTGTTTTTGGAGACAATTTTTATTATGCTAATCTTGCTTTAGAAGAAAAAAAGTTTTATAAATATTGTTAACGATGTAAATATCTGTAGGGAATACTCTATCAATACATATAGAAATTAGTGGACCAAAATATTTCATTTTATATGCTTCTTGTTTTTACGGCATTTGCCGTGATAAAAAAAAACTTACTGCTGGGAGTATGGTTCCTGATATCATTGGTTTGTGTAAAACCGGCATTAATTTACCAGATTTTCAGGCCAAACATTATGAATGCATATTATAAATAAGAAATAAGTATTAACTTTTTTCGAGCTACGATTGCGTTCATATTTTGAACAGCATGACTAAAAGTACGTTAAATCTATGGTCCTGACTAACACATTCGTAACCAACATTTTTCTTTTATACCTTATATAAATCTAAACAGCATTTATCATTGAACGATTTGCAATGTTTGATAAGAAAAAAAACCAAACCCACTTTAGAAGAAATTTGTTGACATTTGAACTGCGTAAATATGTTAAAATAAATTGTTTGAAATAGAACTGTTTTTACATTTTACTGAGTTTAAATAAAAACTGTGCTTATGCTAAACTGTACTATTTGAAATAGAAGTGTTTATATGCATAAAAATGAATTTGGCATTAAATAACCTAAAATGGTTGATATGCCATAAAACCAAACCAAACTTCTCTTTTATGCCACTTTAGAAAAATAGCCACTGACAAGTGCCCGCCAATGATCTGAGGGACCTGGGTTCAATCCTAGGTCGAGTCGTACCAAAGACACAAAAATGGTACTTGATCCCTTCTTATAAGGGTAATTGGAGCAATCCAGGGAAAGGGATAGAGCCTTTGTAGTTAATAGTAGCTACTGAAGAAGGAGCCTTCGGGTCACCTTATTATGACCTTATTTTCGGTGAAAGTTTGTTAGATTTTCGTATGAACATGTCCTTCCTGTTGGCCTAAATATTGTGAAGATTTTGTGCTTTGAATCATTACATAAACTATAAGATTTTTTGGCAGATACAAATCCGATGAAAGTTGACCAAATTTAAAGCTACCAGCTACAAATTCAAAAATGTCAATATACATTATACACGGGAGTTTTGTTTACATGATTTTATTGCCAAAAGGTTGAGGGCGTATTATGCATGAAATAATATTCTTAGTGTACAAATAAAGTTATAATCATTGGCTTAGTATTAGTAATGGTTTCTCTGTCCTTGTAGATTTTGTTTAACACAATGATTTAAAGCAGAGATATTTGGGGGATTTCCTCGTGATGTAATGGCTAACACGTTAGACTGCACAATCGTAGATGGTTCGAAATCCAGTCGTGCCAATATGAATACTTTGGGACAAATACCCCTTGGAAAGATATGAAACTCCCAATCCTCCCAGCTATGGGTTAAATATCAACACTACTTTTCTAGAAGTGCTTTGATATTAAATCATCTATTAAAGTTGATATGCCATTACACTAAACTAGAGATACAGTGGTTAGACAAAATGATGCGAACACAGAATATTTTTTCCTGATTTGAAACTTCTATGAAACCATCAAATAATTATTTTTATGTTTTTTATTTATTTATTATTAATTTCGATTGTCTTATTCTACTAAAATTGTTGTTATTTTTACAGATATCATCAGAAGAAATTTATCAAAATTCACCAAAATTGCAGATCTATCAGACTTTAAAAAGGTCAAATTGTTGGTGTTCGTATGGTATGCTCTACAGTATCAAAACCCGCTTATTTATATGATGTAGCAAAGAGTACTGCCTCGAAAGTAATGGCAGCATTTGAGAAAGAAGGAAAACCTCCTCACTGAAGCAAAATTCTGGAAGAAAGCGAAAGCATCGGAATCTTACGCTGGTTGTTAAAATGGAGCACTAGAATAGAGCTCCAAAAGTTACAGTAGAGCTTAATAACCATCTCGAAAACCCAATTTCCTCAAAAAACTATAAAAAGGGAGTTGTACAAATTAAGTTTTCAAAGGAGGGTTGCTCTCAGAAAAAAACATTTAAAAATAGATTTGTGTGAAATTTCCCGCTGTTTCCATTATTTTGTTCAACCTCTGTGTGTTCCTACTTTTGAGGGAGACTATGTTTGTTGACGTGATATTCATGTTCCGCCGTCAGCCCACATATACCTAAGTCCAATCAATACACACTTCTTGGTTATTAGTATATGTTTATAGGGGAATTTATTCCTCTATACTTTTGGAGTTTGTACTACTAAATATTTAACAGAAAAATCCTGCAAGCTCTGTTGAACAAATCCTGGAAGGAATATCTCACAAAGCAGCAGCTATACGGTAACCTGCCGCCCATCTCTAAAACAGTCCAAGTCCGATGAACAAGGCATGCTGGATACTGCTGGAGAAGTAAGAACGAAGTACTAAGCGACGTTCTTCTCTGTCCCACTTTAAATGTACATGCAAGTGTTGGACAACCCGCAAGATCTTATCTACAGTAGCTCTCTGCTGGCACAGGAAGTAGCGTAGAAAACCTGCCGGAATCGATGGACTAAAGAGAAGAGTGGTGAGAGAGAGGGTTAGGGAAATTCGTGCTAGCGGAACGACATGATGATGATTAGTGTTCCAACTATTTTTGAGAGACACTTTATGCTTGTTGATTTTCAAGTCCCACTGGCCCAGATTGCAAGTATGGAAGTTCGACTAAATCTTTCTAAATATCTATAGAGTTTTAAATACGCATTTGTTTCAAGTTACTCTGCAGACTGAATACTTATAAACTATTTAACTCGTTTATATTCCCACTATTTTTTGAAAGGCACCAGATCTTTTTCCGTGTTTGTATTCAAATCCCACAGGCCAAATCACGTATTACTTGACAGTAGCAAATTTCTATTTGTTTATTCTAGTGAGGCCGATAACCTCTGGAATTGTCACAGTCGTGATGACTCCAAGCCTGTTACACGATTTGCCTTGAAACTTGTATCTCGTCCTGTCTCCTAACAACATTCTTCCTACTGACTTTTGAATTCATTTATTTTCTTTTGGAAAGAAGAAAAGATTTAAAAGAAAGAAAGGAGAGAAGAAAAGGAAAGAAAGGAAAGAAGAAAAAGGAAAGAAGGATGGAAGACTGACACAAAAAGAATAAATTATCCAGACTTTTGTTAGTCAAACGAAAAGAAACAAATCGTAGAGAATCACTTAAAGCGTAATAAACAAATTAGCATTGCTTTAAGCAGATTAAGAGAAGTTGAAAATTGTTTTTCTTTCTTTTTTTTTCTTTAATAAATTCACAGGAGTGATTCGTAATGATTTCCCAGAAGAAACTGAAAACTACTCACAAGTACCATCACACACGCACTCATTTTAGTACTGGCTGCAAAGTGTTACCTGCCGTGATAGTCTTGATAGGAGTACTTGGTGTTGCCCGGGTGGAAGTACAGTATTGAAAAAAATTATAGAGGTAAAAATCTGAACCATGTTTTATTCATTGCTGCAAGTTTTAACGAAACTTCAATGGATTAGAGGGGCTCAGCTAGTGATTATTTCCCTGGAACATTGTTGTCAAAGTTCTCTTAGTTTTTGCAAGAAGTTGTAATGTTATTAAAAGGAAATTCACCGAACAAACAAACAAACAAACAAACGGACAGACAAACGGACAGAGAGATAGACCAACAAACAAACAAACAAACAAACAAACAAACAAAAAATACATAAATAAATTAATAAAAGTAGGAAATGTAAAAAAATCCTCCCCTTGTTTTGGTATGCTGATTTATGATTGATCCTTTGCGAATAGTTGGTAAGCAGTTATCTGAGTTTTAAAAAGGTTAATAATTGTAAAGTTTCACTTCAGGATATTGCACCGAAATTCAATCACCATCATTAATTAATCAATGTTTTCCTGAAAAAAATAAGAAAAAAACTGGGAATTATCATAAAATAATGACCGCAAGAAAAAAAAAACACAGAATCGGATAATAATGGATACCTTACAAAATATCAAGTGCTCTAAAATCGTCCAAACTTGTCACAAACAATTAGTTACCAACAATTAATTATTAATTTTTTTATGTGACCTGTTTAATTTTTTCCAGATATTTTATGTCAGATACGTATAGAAGTATCGTATGTCAATTTTGGGCTCGAGTTGTAGAATACGCCAACTTTACCTTTGGAGAGTGGGGTAAGAGCCCCACCCAAGGAGTGTCCTCGATATGACACTAAACTGGACTGATTTCCTAAATCTATTTTGTAGCATAAACTTAATATGATTATATACTGAATATATGCCACTAATTTATTTTTCTCGTTCATAAGATTCCACTGTTTTTAACCCTCAAAATGTTTTGCAACATTAAAAGAATCAAATAAAATTAATCAATCAATTTATTTTCCTTGGTGTGTTGCATTTGATAGCATATGAACCCTGGTGGGTTATTTAAAGCTAATATTGACAAATGAATAAATTATCATGTAATGGTCTGTTAAAAAGTTAGATAACTTTCACTGGTAACTAAATTGGGTTGTCGTAAGGCAAAATCAGCTTTGAGCTCTTGAAGGACGACCTAGCATAACCCGATCTGGTTTGGTCTGATTTCTTTATTTAATGGCACATCAACCCTCGTGGCTTATTTCAAGCCAAATCCATCGTTTTTGAAGAACATTAGTGGTATTATTTACCCCATAAATGGGAGGATATGGGGGTTCATATCTTTCCAAAAGGTATTTATCCGAAAGTGAACGTAACAGCATGATTGGTATCGAACTCGCTTACTACGACTCCACAGTCCAACCCTTTCATCATTATACCACGAGGACATACCCAGGTGGAGGGTTAACATCACATAGAGAAGTCTCGTTAGAAATGTGTTTAGCAATGTGTCTATTCGGCTGGCGCTGTAGAATACAACGTCTTTTCTGCGGAGCAAGCCCCCAGAGTATGCCCTATCTATGACATTAAAGTATTCCTGATGGTGAGGATTCAGTCACAGAGATTTGCGGAATGTGGAGTTCTCTCTCATCGAAAATACTTCCTGGTCCAACCTGACCTTAACCAGTAGTACATTTTAAGGTGCAATATATGAGTTAAATAGAAGTTGGTTTGTTGTTTGGGTTTTATGGCATATCAACCTTTGTAGGTTATTTAACGGCAAATCCATTTTTATGCAAATAATTCTATTTCAAAAAAGTCAGTTTAGCATGAGTACACAGTTTAATTGTCAAAAACGTTTCTATTTCAAGCTGTTCAGTTTCTTCAAACAGTTCTAATTCAGCTAATTAAGTTTAGTACAAGTACAGGTTTTGTTTACACACAGTTAAATGTCAAAACACTTCAATATTAAACAATTGATTTTAGTGTAACTAGAGTGTCAATGTCGAAATCGGTTCCATTTCGAACAATTCAATTTAGTTGTTTAAATGTAAGTCCAGTTTAATTGTCAAAAACATTTCTATTTAAAGCTACTCAGTTTCGTCAAACAGTTCTAATTCAAAGAATTCAGTCCACCATAAGTACGCAGTTAGTTCTATTTAACCCATAGAGAGGGCCCTATCAGGTGCTACCCTTTCGGTCCAGAGTGGACCTGGGAGCAATGGCAATGAAGAGTTCACTCTGCATTCCCCAAAGCCCTAGCATCTTTAGAACCTCATCATTAGATTGTTTAGTGTCATATCGAGGACACTCATTGGTGGGTTTTACCCCTCTGCAGAAATGTAGGTGGTATATTCTACAGCCCCAGCCGACAGGGCAAGAGTTAAATAAAAACATAATCACTCAATATACTGAAAGCATTTTATATTGAATAGAATTACCAGTGTTAATTTTCAATTATTGAGGCCATTTAACTGTGCAGAAATAAAGCCATTAGTGTTACATAGCAATATCTTGAATCATTTAACCGTGTGAAAAGAATATTAATTGTGTAAAAATGGAATACTTGAAATCATTTAAGTGTGTGAAGATAAAGCTATTAGTATAAGATAGCAATATCTGAAACTATAAAACTGTGTAAAAATAAAATTATCAATATTTGATTTCAATACTTGAAATCTTTTAACTGTGTGCTAACAAATCACTATGGCTTGTTTGAAAATAATGTTACATATAAACTATTTGTTAACAATTGACATGTATTTGATACATAGACGTGTATAGAGTGTCTCAATATAGACAGGGCCTATATGACTGCTAATAACTCTACTATTAATAATGTTGTATTCTGTTTTGTTTCGTACTTAAAACTATTATACTATAACAACTACTAATACTCGATCACAATGCCTAGGGAGGAAAAATATTTTGCGTCACTACCTATTTGGAGACAAAATCTCTCAAAAATGTCTCAAAATCGATGAAGCCCATTAATATGATAATGATTTATTACTAAGACAAGAAACTAAAAAAAAAAAAGAATTTATATCCTGGAAGTAGATATAATAACAATTAAGAAAAACATTGATTTGATGTCTCTTGCTCAAAGGATGCATTTGTTTTTACATGATATGTTCCAAATGACTGCAATCGCTCCTGTCTCAGTTATAAATCATATTAATTGATTGCATCTATTTTGAGACACCTCATATAATTTGTAGGATTTGGCCCTAAATAACTTACAGTGGTTAATATGCCGTGAATCACTGCTACCTATTAAAATTCGTTTGGGGTGTCCTGGTTGTATTATGGTTTAAGCAATGGACTGAGAACTCGTCGTGCGTGAGTTCGAGTTCCATTCGCACTATTGTGTTCGACTTTGGGACAAGTACTCTTTGGAAAATTATGAATCCCGTTATCTTTCCAATAATGGGTTAAATAGCACATTACTGTTCTTCTAGAAGGATAGCTTTGGCATTAAATAACACAAGAAGCTTGATATACGAAGAAATCAAACCAAAGATGTTTTATTAGCTTAGTTTTACTTAACAGTGGGATTTAATAAAATGTTTATCGAAGTAAACCTTCATCTTGTTGCTTAATTAGTCCTGAACGTGAAATTAATTAATGATTGATTCAATTACTAAAATGATGCAGACAAGTGGGATCATTAGGAAACACTCATAACTATTATTAATTATATTATCAGTCTATTTAGAAAATACAATCTCCAAGATATAATTATGTCTTAATGATGAAAATAGACTAAAAACTGTTAAACTGAGTTGTCTCCCTTCATAACTTCGTTTACCGAGAAGCCGTTGGAGAGCGTGCCATTGGCACAAATACAAAGCGAGCACAATGTAAGATGATGGGGAAATGTTAGTAATTCTGATTTACGGAAGTGAGCAGTCGTTCGAACTTTTGTCATATGATAGATTAGCGAAACCTTTTATTGACATGGTCTGCATGTAATATGAATAGTCTAACCATTAAGTAAGTCGAAAGATAGTTCAGAGTGTTACTCGTTGTGAGTGTCTCTTGAGGTCAGTTTGAATCCATGGCTATGATTGTATAAGTAGTCACGTGATTAGATGACAATAGGTTGAAATAGTTTGAACTGCTGTAAAAATATTTGGGTGGTAATTAATTATAATAATTATTTTCATTGTTAATTGATTATATGAATCATTTTATTATTTCATTTAGTTATATTGTATATTGTTAGAAATATTTAAGTAGAAATGTAAGTCAAATTGGAAATTTCATACTTGTGCACAGCTGTAAGCTTCGGAAACCCAAATGTTAATAAAATGGATATATGTTGTGTCATGAGTTTGATGGAAATTAAATAAAAGCATAATGAAAGTTTATAGTAATTAACGATTGGATGATGCAAAAATTAAGAAGATGACGGGTCTTTATAATATTAGTTGAATGAGATAATTAATAGATTATATAAAAAAAAAAACTATAATTTTGAACTAGGCAGACGGCCGTTGAAGGAAGTTGTCAGACAGTTTCAAGCCTTCCGGAACCGCAGCAGAGGAAGTTCGGGTGTTTACCGTTTCTATACTGAACAGGAGATGTTTCTGCCTGACTTTCTCCCTCATATGGTTCGATGACTGCAAGGAAATTTTATGGAATCCAAATAAATGCTTTCTCATCTGTTTAACAAAGTCGCCTGTTGCTATTTTTGAATTTTGAACATTGAAGATGATACAATATCGTTATACTGCAAATCTATTGGTTTTCGGGTACTTATCAGAATACATGGGCGAAGAGGGCTGTGAGGGTGTCCCTCTGGTGTAATGGTAAAAATGCTGGACAGCAGAATTATAGTTCGCGAGTTCGAACTCCAGTTGCGGTATTACGTTCACTTTCGGACAAATACCACTAGGAAAGGTAGGAAAACCATTATACTCCCATCAATTGATTAGATAGAACTACTACAGTCATTCTAAAAAGGATGGAGTTGGCATTAAATAACACGAGAATGTTGATATGCCATTAAATAACAAACACACAAAAGATGGTTGTGAACATTTTTTTTTTTTTTTCTTTTTCGCAACCCGTAGTCCGAGATCTACTCCCTGAATGTACATTGGGTAAAGCGTAAGACATTGTAGTTGAAAATACAATAAAGTAGGACGTGTAGACAGGTTGATTGTTGTTATGTCTTATCGACACATTGTTTTCTGGATTCACTGCATGGGTCTCCAATGAAAAGAAAAGATTTGAACAATAATTTATCACTTACTTTGGGACTTAAATTTGTCCAAAAGAATTTTTCATTTACCCATTTTCTAAATAAATATGCTATTTTCTAATACTTTTGTTAACGTAGAGTAAGATATGAAAAACAGGCTAACTAATAACTATTAAATATTTTTTCCACAAATAAACATCTGTTTATCAAATGAAAAATTAAGAGAGCGTCATTTCTCTTTTCTTTCGACTGATTTCTCTGCGTTTTGGCAAATTACATTATTGTAATACTCGCTCAGTTAGTTTCAGGAAGTACTCTTGGCGTAACCAAGACTGCAACTTTCAAGTAAGCGAGTTCGAACTCTAATCGGGCTATGATCTTCACCTTTGGATTTATAACGTTGTGAACGGTATCAACTCCCTCATCCCTTCAGCTATGAGTGAGATAGTACTGCTGGGAGACTTATCCTTGTGGTCCCCCTTTTCGCAGTGTTTGAGGAGCCCTCCTAAGTCGAGAATCCTTTTTAGTCACGTGACAAGGAAAAACTGGGAATTCACCTCTTTCACCAACAGGAATTTTGAGTTTAGCAGACGTAGTGTTTCACTCTTCAGCTGCAAGCACATGGAGCCTTCCTACTTTAGATTCCAGACCAAAAAGGATAAGTGGTTTCCACCTTTTTACTGTGTTGATATTTCAGTTAGTTCCTGTGTGTCTCGGTTATCCCTGACCCTCTCTCGTCACTCCAATCGTGTCCTGCATGTCTGGTTCGTCTAACTTGGATAGTTTTCGTGATGGGAGACAGGTGGCTGTATAGTTGGTACCTTGTTGTGTGTTGCCGCCAGAACTTGTTCAATATTGCTCGCAACATTATTTTGTTATTGCTGTCCAGCTTCTTCTCCAGCTGTTTAGTTAGCGTCCAAGTTGTGCATCCATATAGTAGTATCGATACGACCGCTGCCTGGAAGAAACTACGTTTCATTTTATCGGTCAGGTCGGATCTCCATGTCTTATATTAATTGACTTGCTCTGTTTCCTACCGAATATACTATGTTAGGTAATTCTCTTCAGGGATCAACTAATGCGTTGTAAAAAGCATGGTGCTATCCCCGAATTAACACCTCATTAAATCATATAGTATCAATGCAGTTCTTCTACAAGGATATCATTGGCATTAATAACCCATTAAGTTTGATATGCCATTAAACAGCAAAAACAATCAGGATTTGATTTCGAAAGATTGAAAAGAATGGAGTAATTTCAGTGGTGTGAGTAAAATTTGAACATTTTCTGATACCAAAAACTGTTGTGGTTTGAAGAGTGAGAAATGAATTACATAAAAAGATGTTAGGTTTACAGCAGTATGTATTTAAAGCAATACAAACAGTTATGGTTACCGGTAACTAACTAGACTCGCTTGATTCGTTTATCGAGTCAGTCACTATTTATTGTATCGGAGAGGGTCCATGCAGTGACATCATGGGGTATATCACCATAACAAAAACCCACCCATCTCTTTGTGCCCGAATCGATTCAAAAACAATTCCACTTCCATCGACTGGTAAAACTTGGGGCTTCTTATCACAGAAACCTTAAAGCTGAAATATCTTGTTTCCCCAAGAATTTGATTACAAATAGACGAAGAGATTTAACATTCTAATAGATAAAAGCAGACACGTTATTTACTAGAAAAGCGTTGTCGCCAGCTGAAAATGGTGTATTAGCAATATACACATCTTCATTTTATGATATAAAATATTAGTGTAATTAAATTATTTGTATAAGTAGTGTAAATCGCAGTTTACAAGTTATTGTAAATGAGTTAGTGTACATAGCTGTCTATAAGTCGACATCAACAATTTTAGATCGGAATACATGATTAGAGACATATTTGCTGTGTGATCGATCAGTTCCAGTTGACGATTGATAGTCGAGGTTCTGGTCTGGATTCGGCGTTTGCACTTCAAACCGTTCGGAACACAGCAATCTGTCAAAACAATTTACCTAAATTCTGAAAGATTTAGTGTAACAAATTATATTACATTTGCTTTTCTTTTTTTTTCCAATAACAATTCGTTTTTTATCAAAATCCTTTCCTTTCAAAATAACATAATTTTTATCCATACTTTATTTCCCAAATCAATTACGCCATTACATATTTGTGATGTATTGTATTCTTCCAAAATCCCAATCGCTTTCTCTTGCCTATGGTTAAAAAAAATCTCTGACTGGTCTCCAATCATTATATAGTTAGAGGTTGGCTTCCATGGCATATCAACCATTGTAATTCAATAAATACCAAAATCATGTTTACACAGATATATTAGATAAATATGATTTATAAACAAATTATTTGTTTGTTGAATTTTAAACAAGCCAGAGCTAATTTGTTTGCCAAATTGAATAATTTATGTTTGATTTGGTTTTATGGCACATCAACATTTGCAGATTATTTAATGCCAAATCCGTTTTATTGAAATTAACAGTTCTATTTCAAGCAATTCAGTCTAGCCCTAGTACACAGTTTAATATTCAAAATATTACTATTTCAAGCAACTCAATTTAGTCAAACACTTCTAATTCAAACAATTCAGTTTAGTATAAATATAGTCTTTGTTTACACACAGTTAAAGGTCAAAACAGTTCTCTTTCAAATAATTCAGTTTAGCGTAAGTACAGTTTCAATGTCAAAAGCAGTTCCATTTCAATCAATTCAATTTCGCATAAGTACGTAGTTTAAATGTCAAAACAGTTCTATTTTAAGCAATTAAGTTTAGCATAAGTACACAGTTTAGTTCTATTTACCCCATAGATAGGACCTTATCACGTGTTACCACTCCGAGCCAGAGTATACCTGGGTGTTATGGCAATGAAGGAGTTCTCCGCATTCTCCAAAGCTCCAGTATTACTGGAACCTCACCATCAGATTGTTTAGTGTCATATCCAGGACACTCGTTGGGTGGTCCAACTCCCCTGCAGAGATACAGTCGACCTATTCTACAGCCCCAACTGACTGAGTAAGTTAAATAATTTTAAGAGTTCCAATCTAACGCAAATATTTCCGCACGATAAAATGGTTTCAAGTATTTCTATCTAACACTATTAATACTATTCAATATCAATCGATTGTTTTCACAGAGTCAAGGGGTTCCAAATATACCTATTTGACACTAATAACTCTATTCAACACTATCCATTCGTTAGCACGCGGTGTTCCAAGTGTTGTTATGAAATACCCATAACTTTTGTCCTCAGGTAAATGTTTGGTTGGGTTTTATGGAATATCAACCAATGAAGGATATTAAATAACGAATCCCATTTATGCATATATAATCTTAGATATATATGATTTGTAAATAAAAAGACTGTGAGATTTTTTTAAAAGTCAGATCTTGTCTATTTGCTCAAATTTAAATGGTTTCAAGTATTCGTGCCCAACACTAATAATTCTGTTAAATATGAATCATTTTTTTTACTATCCCACATCTAATAATTCTGTTGAATATAGATCATTTTTTACTACCCAACACTAATAATTCTTTTGAATATAAATCATTTGTTTACTCACATTTCAGTTGTTTTAAGTATTCATACCTAAACAGAATTTGTCGATATAGTATCTACAATGAAATGGTTTCAAGATATTTTATGTAACACAAACAACTTAATTTTAGCCCAGTAAGTTGGGGTTGTAGAATCCATCAACTGCATATCAGCTGAGGGAGAAGACCTGACTCTCAACGATGATATGACACTAAACCTTCTATTGATGAGACTCAAGTCCTCGAGCTTTGAAAAATGCGTAGTACCCGTTTATTGCCAAAGCTTCCAGGTCCTAGTTGTCTAAATATATGTGACGAAGCTTCATGATTCTTATCATTAAGGGTTTTTTTGACAATTGTCCACATCTTTATTGTTATTTCCTTAACGTTTCGGCCGATATGTCCTCCAGCCATCTTCAGGTATTTGTCGAACTTGAGAACGTACACGGAATTTCGAACTACGTTCTTTATTGAGTCCACGGAGGTCGCCTGTTCTGATTCCGTTAGCCATAACTGGATACAAGTGTGAAGTATTCCAGTATTGTTACTCGCTTGCAGTCAGGAGTGAACCTACAGCCTCAAGATGATTGTCTACTTATACCCAGTAAGGGCTAATAGAATCAGAACAGTTGACCCTCGAGGATCCAATAAAGGACGTAGTTAGAAATTCCGTGTGGGTTCCCGAGTTCGACAAATACCTGAAGAAGGCCGGAGGACATATCGGCCGACACGTTGTGGAAATAACAATAGATATGAAGACAGTAGTCCGAAATCCTTTCCAGCTCCTATCTGATCCGAAGTGGTAACACCTAATAGGCTGTGGTTTAAATATAACCATTTATCAATAAACTGCGAACAAATGGCTTATTTTGATTTGAATTGTTAGGAATAGAACTATTTGTCGGTTTAATTGTGTTCAAGAAAATCACTGATGTTTTATTGAATTAGTTACGCATAACATTTAGTTGGAACCATTTATCTGTGCAAACAAATGAGTAATGTTGAATTAAATTATTAGACTTAATTATCAATGATTAATAATACATGATAATTAAGAATAACAATACAAAAGGGCAAACAAATTAGTTCTTACTCATTTAAAATTCAAAATACCGACAAACCATTAAATAATAAATCATATATGTATATCTATTTAAATATGTGGAAGAAAATGATTAATACAAAATAGAATTATTTATGTTAGATAGAAATGTCTGAAATTATCTGTGTGTACCATAGCCTGATTCAGATACGTGAAACGTACATAGAATGTTCATAACATATATACATAAAACATAGGAATCCCGAAACACAAAAACACATAACGACTTCTTAGTTCAGTCACGAAACCTTTTATTACCTTTGAGTTAAAAGTTTTTTCGACATAAGGAGAGAGGCAAAATCTTTCTCATCTGGCTTTTTTATCTGCCCAAACCCAACACGAGTGGCACCCGCCACAAGACCACGGTGAGCTAGCGAAAGTCAACCGCCTTCTTCCGAAGCACGACTCAACTGGCTTTTTTTCAAATCTCCCTAATTCCTCGGCGCACGCTTCCGGTACATGACGCCATTCACAATCCCTGGTCCTGGGATTTTTATTTTGACATCTGTGAACGACACATCCCCCCCACGCACGCGTGTTAACACCTGTGCTCAAGTTTGCATCTAACTAACCCATGTGCTGTGCTGAAAGCTTCTCAGCCTAACTAAACCCAAAGGCAAGATATATAAAACGAAATGCCTTTATATTACATGTGTGCAAAAATGAGCTAAGACTCGTTTAAAAATGTTATCAACAAAATATCTTTACAAATATTTGATATATAGATGTATAAAGTGGGTTAGGAATTGAATAACCTACAATGGTTGATATGCCATAAAATCTCATCAAACCAAACCAATTTTATTTAACTTTAGTCATTTGTTTGCATGCAGTTGAATTGTCAAACAGTTCTATTCGACCCATAAAAGGGATCCTATCAAGTTTTATTGCAAAGATTTACATTTGACATTTAGCATAAATCATACGATTGCTCTCAGTTTAAATGTCCAACAATTCTGTATTATCCATAAAACAGGACCTTTCAGGTGCTACTTATTGCTCTAGGCTACAGTGGACCTGGAAGCAATGGCAATAATAGGGTACTTCCTATTCCCCAGTGCTCTTGCTATACTGGAATCTTAACATCAGATTTTTTAATGTGATATCCAGGTAATTTTTGAGGGGTGGGGTCTTAACTTCCGAAGGTATGCAGTTTGTGTATTCTACAGCCACAAACAACTGGATTCCTAAAGATGTGACATTACTAATGTATGGTTGCAAGAGCGGGACTCTATCGAAAAGATTAAAGCAAAAAGGTAGGTAGGAACTACCCAAGGATGCTGCGTGCATTTTTCTCTAAATCCTGGCTACACCACCCAACGAAATTGGATCTGTACGACCATCTGTCTCATATTTTACAAAATATACAAATAAAGCGAGCAAGACATGTAAGGCACCGCTGGTGAAGCCGGGAAGTATTCAGGAGTGAGGTCTCTAATGGATTCTCACGCATGGACACACCAATGTTGGCTGACCTGCAAAGACTTATGTACATCTGCTCATTGTGATCACATATTCATAAATTTCTATCAAGGAACCCGTTTTCTCATCTATGGATCGATGAATGTTAAGATATCTCTATCAAAAATGGTTAAATCTATCTATCTATCTACGTTTAAGTATATATATATATATATATATAACGTTTAGATTTTTCTCCCATCTTTTTCTCTTTCTCTCTTGGTCTCCCTCTCTCTCTCTTTCTTTTTTTTTCTTTCTCTCTCTCTCTCTTTCTCTATATCTATCTCTGTTTTTCTCTCCTTCTCTCTCTTTATATATATATATATATATATATACATATATATATATATATATATTAGCGTGTATGTGTGTGTATTTATTCATCTTCCCCATTCTCTCTATCTTTGTCAATTCATATCTATCGATCTCTTTAGCCTATTACTGTATTTAATATTTATTTAAGAGTATATATATATATATATATATATATATATATATATATATATATATATTCACTGTTAAGTAGATATTAAACATCTAATGTTATTTCAGTAAATTATTTTCTATCTGGTTCAGTTCATATCTATATATATATATATATATATATATATATATATATATTTCATATCACTGTCTGGTCAGTTAAATATACCCAATAATCTCAATATTAATTTCATCCTAAATTTAATTAGACCAATGAAGATAATTTCCCGACGTATAGCTGCTAGCTATGATTATTTCTCAATCAAATCAACCAACCATTTGCGCACAGATCTTATTAAGACGCTCTTCATTCCCAAGAGACAAAAATCAAAAGGCTTTGTCATTCCTTAGCGCAGAGAAGCAGACAAAGGAAAACCCAAGTGGGACGTTTATTAAGCAACCACTCGTGCGCCAATTTTTATAAGACCAAATTACTGTTAAATTAAAAAAAGTAAACAAATATATTTTTCTTCTTTTTTTCAACCATTGGATTCCTTCTGAAACATTTCGATAGCATTCCGACCAAAATGGCGGAGAATTTTTAAAGATATTTTTTTAATAGCTAGACTTCTGTAGACATTTAGTGATGATGTAGCAATTGATATTTAGTTTAACCCTATAAGGATGACACCAAAATACATTGCGTACGTGTACACTAACTTTTTTCCAGTGATTGATAAGCAGGTTTGATTACATTTAGAATTTATCTTTAAGAAAAGCAGGATAGACAAAGAATAAAAGAATGATCTAGATATCCTATTAGAGTGATGGTTGAAAAGTTCCTAGGCCAACCAAGATATTCTCATAGTATGTAACTAAACGAGATTTGTATTTGAATATTGTCCCACTTGTGATCAACTCACATCTTCTATTGGTATTTCAGTGTTTGAATCCCATTTGTTAAAAAACTTTTCCCTAACAGATATGATATCATCAAATGGGGTTTTCAGCCTACCCTCGTATCAACCAAGGATGGTGCTCTAGAATACTCCCAAATTTTCTCAGTTGAGGGATAGGACCCCCCCAGTGTGTGTCCTGCAGATGACATTAATCTGCATCTAATGATGACGCTCGAGTCCAGGAAATTTTGAGTTGTTGACTCGGACCAGAAATGGTAGTAACCTTTAATCTCCCATCAATTAGTCAAATAGAAATATCAAATTATTTTGCATGCTTGAAATCATTTAACTGAGTGCTTACAAATGACTGTTGAATTAATTTATTTGTATTACAATGGCAATACTTGGAATCATTAAACTCAGTCCAAACGGATAAACGTTGCTGAATAATATTACACATGTTAAATAGCAATACTTGAAGACATTTAACTGTGTGTATATAAAGCAATCAGTTTGATTGTTCTAACTATTACTACTTGACCCAGTGCCAATAAGATTGTGAGTGTTAGATAGTTATGCTTAGGAGGTGCCCGTGGTGTAATGTTTATCGTCGTAGGAAATGAATACGGTGACACGAGTTCAAATCCTGGACGAGACTGATTGCATTTCACATAGCACTAATACCCTTGGGAAAGGTATTGTCACGTGATATCCCACTGAGACGATGGAAGTGGGATGACTGCTATCCTCTCGTTTGAATTAACAGTAGCAAGCCCTCAGAGAATGACCGTTAGGGCATGATGGTAAATTGGGGCTACCTGTCTGTACTCAGTAACCTGACTTGGGTGACATCTAGTAGCCCTAACAAAATCGCCTGACCAGTGGGGAGGAAGGTAGAAGCCAAACGATTGGCTGGGACCCCAAAACGGAAGTGGGGACTCCCTCCCGTCAGCGGAAAAACGAAAAGAAAAAAGTCAGTTGTTTGGCAGGTTTCGTAGGGGACAGAACCAAAAGCCAAGTACTACGGGTGAAGAAGACAAAAAATATCTGCGAGACACGAAGAAGCCATTTTCTTCAAGCCAGTATTAAAAATAGCCTAAAGTCTATTAGCCCGTAAAAGAAGAAAGATTCTCCAGTGGAACCCCGTCGAAAAATAAGATAAGTAACTTTGGGACTATTTCTCCTTATACCCAAATTTTATATACCACTCTCTCTCTCTCTCTCTCTCTCTCTCTCTCTCAATTTGAAGGAAAACGAAAGAAAAGAAAAGAAGAAAGATATTTATGTTCATGGACAGTTCAATTATTATATATTTTGACACTTTGAAGGTGTATATAATTGTAGTAAAAGATTCATGTATTTTAATGTTACCACGTGGTCTAAGTTGTTCTTTGTAGTTCTGCTACGAATTTGTTTTGTCACATTTCTTTTTCAGCTTCTGTCCGCCTTGTGTTATCTTGCTTAAAATTTTCCTATAAATTCCTTTAAAATATCACACGGGAAACCGGAGTTGCTGACTACTACAATATAATATTATTACGACTAAACCTATAGGCCCATATCTTCCATTGTTCTAGGGGAGGAAGTTTCGTGGCCTTGCTGGGTGTGTGCATAGTGCGAAATTTGGAACCCCTTGTCAGCGGCGGTCAGTCTAGCCCTAAATTAATCCCTCAGATAATATGCCAGTTCTTATGTGCCCGAAGAAAAAATTCTGAACGAGGACTTATTCTACAAGGGATCAAGTGCCAACCTGCCCCGTCTTCACACGTGCAAAAATAAAGTCCCGTTTTGGGATTTTAGTCAATTCGCCGTCACAGTATGAATCCAATTATTCTCCCTTCAGCTATGGGTAAATAGTTGGGCAGACTAGGTTCTTCAGCCTTGTTGAGGCAACTAGTCTAGGAGCAGGAAATCTCTGAATTCAAACCTGTTAAACCCCGCTTAAAAATTGACCGTGTGTTATATCCTGCTCGAGCGGAGGGGTTGGGTAAATATGGTTAGATAGCTATGTTTGCAACCATTTAAATCTATTCAAATAAAACTATTTTTGTTTGATAGCAATACATGAAACCATTTACTTCTGTGCAAACAGAGTAGTTCTGGCACGTTTAGTAATTGTTACCTACAAGTTATTCGTTTACGAATCATATATATATTTAACATATATGTACGAAAAGTTTGTGTCGTTAAATACAATATAAGGGTTGATAAGCTGTAAAAATACAACCAGTCAACCAACCAACCGGCCAAACTCATATTATCTAATCATCACCCCCATCATCCTGATCCTCAAGGCATGCCGACGGCTCAGATTACTTTGATTCTCTTGTGTTCCATCCCAATGGGTCATTGCTTTTGGCAAGTTTTCATGATGAGATCAAGTGTCAGCAAATATATATTTTTTTCTCAGATCTTTCTCTCTCTCTCTCTCTCTCTCTCTCTCTCTCTCTCTCTCTCTCTGTATATATATATATATATATATTTGTGTGTTTGTATGGGTTAGTGTTTATTATTGTTGCTAAAAGAAACCGGAGGTTAGAGAGTTCGTCAGCATGGTTCAGAATGTAGTGCTTAACTTATTTCGACACTTTGCTGATGGGACGTAAGTGGCCGTACAACTATTGTTTTGTTACAGGCATCATTTAGAATTTGTTTAAAACAATATGCAGCATCCTTTTACTGTTCCCAATAAGCTTTTTCTCTAAGCATTTCGTTAGAGGCCATGTGGTGCAACCATACAGTAATATTTACGCGGCCACAGCTTGAAAGAATCCAGTTCCTTTTGGAAACGTTAGATTTCCATAGGTTTGATAACCTGTCGATAGCAATCCACTCTTTGACTATTCATATACAAATGTCTCTTTCAGAAGTTCGGATATTGGTACCGAGGTATACCTACTGGTCTACTAATTTCAGATACATGAAATTTAATGAGATGTAAGAATCTTTAGAACTAATTATCAAATACAACTATTTCACTTAATTCCTTCTAAACGAGGTGTGAATTGATTGTATTCCTGCTTAAAGAACGGTCCATAATGATATGCATACATCTATTTAGGAACGACTGAAGGATTCTAATTAGCACGTCAGAGTTAATTACGTTACAAAATGAATTCATACATCCAATAATTATCCTTTAATTACACATTCGACAGGAAATTTATCACTTACTTAGCACAAAATGCCTTAACCTTTATGCAGATTACAGGTACTCACTTAATTTTTCAAAGTCATGGCTAGAGGTAAGGGTCCTCTGTAATAGTATGCTATATCAGTTAACAAACCATTGTCCCATTATGAGATTTAGTAACATTTATTAAGCTTAGTTCCAAGACTATAATTATAGGTATCTCAATATCAATGGAAAGGTAATCATCTGTGGGATCAACTCGATTACCACAGGTTTTTGGTAACTGTTAACACTTTACTAAATGCAGCAAGAAGAGAGATACGAGGATCATTAAATAAGTTTCCAGACTTTTTTTGTATGGGCACTTTTATTGACAGTGCACACATGAAACTCCAGTCCCCTTCGAAGTAATCTCCTCCGGCTGCAATGCAGTTGTTTTATCGTTCAAACAACTTCTGTAAGGATCCATGGAAGTTCTCTTGTGTGAGCGTGTCAATGACCTTCGTCACAGCCTCTTTCATCTCCTCAATTGTCTCATAACGAAAACCTCTGAGCTAAGGGAATAAGCAAAAGTCACAGGGAGCAAGGTCTGGACTATAGGGAGGGTGAGGAACTATC
Source organism: Sepioteuthis lessoniana (assembly GCA_963585895.1). NCBI lineage: Eukaryota > Metazoa > Mollusca > Cephalopoda > Myopsida > Loliginidae > Sepioteuthis > Sepioteuthis lessoniana. The sequence continues at coordinate 41,321,911 of OY757930.1, forward strand.
TTGATGCCCATTTTGGTCAAATAGTTTGTGACAAGGATGGAGTTGTGGACTGGTGCATTGCCCTGGTGGAAATGCCACTGGCCCGATTTGAAGAGTGCGGGCATATTCCGACGGAATCTCTTGCTGAACTCCCTTAAAACCTCAACAAATAACCCTAACTCTGAACCTACCCCTTTGGCCAATCAACTCTTGAGTACTGACTTCCATTACTCCTCCCATACCTCTCATCATCCATCCCAGACTCCCTGCCTTCTTTGAATCTCTTATGTCACTCAAAATTCGATTCATGTAAGATGGTCGAAAAGCAGTCTGAAGAATTCCATACGTTTCTGTTGCGTTTTTTGCAAGTTTAAAACAGAATTTTATTGCATATCGTTCATGTAAGTGTCCTCATTGGATTTTTGAAATTCACCAGCTGTGACGATCAGGCTTTAGTAGAGTGTATTCCAATTGCTGCTGTAGCTGTTCATTTGAACCTGAAATCAAAAAAATTAGTCGGTCATCTCAGAAGATGTATACGAATAACATACTGAATTATCAAGAGTCTACGACAATTTTAAATACATGTACAAAAAAAGGCTGGGAACTTGTTGAATGCACCGCGTACAAATAATGTGAAAGAGAGAAATAATATGAGTGATAGATATGAACACAATCGATAGATAGTTAGATACAGGATCATATATAGAGACATAGATAAGTAGGTAGATAGATAGGTTAGTTTAGTTGGGTTTTATGGCATATCAATCATTCTTGGTTATTTCATGCCAAATATTCATTATACATATTTATAAAATATATAGCTTGGTTTAGTTTGGTTTTATAGCATCTTGACCCTTCCTGGTTGTTTAATGTCAAATCCATTTAACACACACACACACACACACACATACACACACACACACATATATATATATATATATATATATATATTTCAAATATATTATTTGAAAATATTTTTACATAACATTTTAAAACGAGCCCGAATATAGCCACGTGCTTGCTGGTGTGGAAATATAGAGTTTGAGTCCACTGAACACTCTATGCTTATAGCATCGTGCCAGTCTAATATAAGTTTTGTAAATCTTTAAGATTATGGCGTTATAAAAATTTTCGAAAAAGTATCTAAATTTCATACCGGCTTAGAAATTTGACACAACACAATATCTATTGCTCCTTTTCCAAGTAAATATCAAGTCATATTTTTTCTGGATTTTTGAGTTAACGAATATCATTTAAATGTTCATATTTATATACCAATGGAGGATGATACACAATGAAAAATGTACACGTGAGAATACTAACACCCCAAAAGTAGTTTTCTGATTACAAGGTGAAGTGTTCATGAAAAGGTTATAACTTTGGTTTCAACGTATATTTTACACGACATAACTTCTTTATCTGCACAAACCGAAAGATAAAGATTTGGTGTATCTAACCAGATGAAAACAAAATAAGGGTCCAATATAACCGTATATCTATATATCTATCAATGGCATAGAAGAAGTTTACTATTTCAATAGACCGACAACAGTAGCCATTTTTCAGTGAAGTTAAGCAAAAATATTCTATCTTGTTTCTGTTTTTTTTAAATTCAGATACACCTAAGTCCGGCTCACTAAAATATCTATCTATCTATCATATTAGTATATTCTACAGATATGCTTAAATGGATTTTTCCAAATTGAGAGCTCAATACATCTGAAGAGTCCATCAATAACGGGCGAAATTAATTTATAATGGAATATACTTACTGATTTTTTGTTTCTCAATGATATATATATATATATATATATATATATATATATATATATATATATATATATATATAATTTTGTATTTACACCAATTCTATAATTAAGTCAGTGTAAAAAATCATAGATGGAGTAATCTGCAAATCAAAAATATTACACAAACTGATATCTGAGAAAAAAATCCATTGAAAAGGAAAAAGCAAAAAACATTCATATTTTTGGTAATTAATCAACCAATAATGTAATGCCTTGTCGAAAGAAAAAAAAAACTCCAATAGTAAACTTTAAGCTATAATGTAAGATTGCTCAATACAGTCAGTAGTGTTAAATTCATATACCTATAGAGTCAGAAGTAATCTACCTAAAGACATTACAATCATAGAAGTAGTTTGCACTTGAATTATATTGATACAGCTCTAGTTTATCTATGTGTGGGAAATTTTAAAGAATCTAGGTACAGACCCTATATTAAAATGGAATATAGTAAAAAATGTCGTAATATAAGGTAAGTGATAGATATTGACAACTATGGATGGCGACAAAAAATGGATATAGCTTCCTAAATTAATCATAATGAATTTCTTAACCAATGATATACTTATTATTTGTAGCCATAATAAAATCTGGTTGCTTGATGGTAAAATATGATATTTTTATGGTGTTTTTTCTGGTAGCCTTTTAATCAATAAAGTGTAGTCTGGTCCAACCATTCATTAGTCAGAATTATCCTGATGATCCGGTTCTGGTGAAAAATACGTAGATTACTTCTGACTCCGTATATATATATGTATATATATATATATATATATCATCATATTATATTATATCACATTATATTATAATAGTGTTGGTTGTCACTAAATCAATTTATTATAATATCCTACCCAAATCCTCTTCCCTAAATATAATACCAAAACTGTACAATATCATATCGTAATACAATATATCCCTACTTATACCCATCGTGATTCTGGTCTACCCTAATATAACCGTCTATATACGCTTACAAATCAAATCTTTGTTCATTCATGTTTTGTTCCTTAGCTATAGTAAATACACATACAGAAATAAAATAATGTAGCAAAAAATAAGATACACCGACGAATTTATATCCGGTTAAAACAACGCGCTGCATTTGGACCTTCGCTTATGCCCACACATACACATGATTATATGCAAGCATAACCCACTCAAGCATACGCACTTACCTACACAAACTCACACAGTCACACACTTACAATCACACGTAAAGATTCCTACAAAATCCCAACGCTTTTTTTTACTATTTTCTTTATTTTCGATTAATTTCGTTTTCTTAACTGCCTGATGATTGTTGTTTTGCAAAAACCTCCAGGGTCGCAATCTCAATTCCATGAATTAAATATATATATATATATCTAATATATATTTATTTTCATATGTATATATATATATATATATATATAATGTGTTAGAATTTTCTTTTTAGTTGCCTTACTATAGCATGAAAACTGAGTCTGCCCAACTATTTACTCAATCCTGGTGGTACAACAGGTTGTTTCAAATCATTCCAAAAGTTATTATTAAAGGTTGCTGTGATATTGCACATAGGTCTCGGAGCTATTACAGTACTTGGTCTTGCCTTGATTAGCCTGCATTTAAGTACAGAACAAGCTCATTGTTACACCGGTATTCTGTTGAGAACCTTTGCTTTCTGTATGATTTGACCTTAAGTCCAAAGGGAGATAGCGGTGTACTTATTTTAATATGTATTCAACAAATCTCTCCACTACGGGTAGGATGTGATGTAAACAGTGTTTTCCTTCCAGGCTGGTTGCTTAACCAAAGTCAGAGCGACAGGAGGAGAACAGGTGGATTCATATCTTTCTCAAGGGCATTAGCATCAACTTAAACACAAACAACATCGTGCAGGATTTAAACTTGTGTCATTTTCTTACGGCAAATAATGTTACTTTAAACGTGATAGCCAAATAGAAATAAGGATTAGCCGACTGAAAAACAATATCCATGTATATGTCCTTCAAGGTAGCGTCACAAATACCCATCTCTCCGTTTATAAGGGTTAAAAAGGAATACTTCTTGAAGTTATATAAATATTGGCAAGGGGAAATGTCATGTTTCAAGGGACACAATAAAATTTTCCGGAGACCCTGAAGAAGCTTAGAGACGACATGGAGTTCATTGAAAATGAGCAAGTCGGACACGTTGTCCAAGAAAAAAACACAACTCATTTAAATGATTTAAAACGCACTCTGAGCCTGCGCCAAAGACATGGAGACATGAAGTAGTATTTTTGAGTCGATGAAGAACTGATCTCTTTGTTTCAAAAATCGTATCTCAACCCCACTGATGGGTTGGGTTTTCGCTAACTTCGAAATGTAAACTCCTTACTTGTCCCTAACTCCCGTTTGATCGTTTTCCTGGTTTACCACGTGTTCTCGTGGTTGAATCTTTCTGGTCGGTCAAAGAGCCGGTTCACTATTACTGAGAGGCGTTATTTGAGTAACGGTTATCTTCAAGAGAAGTGGACACGGTCACTCGAGATCAAATTCTGTTTGAGGCTGATTGCATACCGTACAGCGTTAATGTAATTGGAAAAGTATGTATAGTATTGTTCTCCTACCAGCAAGAGATAATAGCAGGGCAGACTGAACACTTTAACCCTGGTATGACTAAATTTCGAAGAGAAGGAAAACTTTGAATTCAAAACTGTTAAACTCTACTCAAAAACTGACTCTGAGGTACATCCTGATCCGGGTGGAGGGGGATTGACAAATACATTATAGAAAGGACTTAATGTAATATACTGGCTTAGCTAGTGACAGAGTGCCATGGATAAATTTAGCAGATTCAATTCAGTCGCAAGATAACATCAACAAAATGGTTTCACAGGAAAGAGAAAAAAAAAAAAGGATGAATGCGAGAATGTAATTTACTGCCTGTTGATAAAATGAAAGATATCTCCGTTCGCAGATAACATCAACAAATGTAAGTTCCGAAAACCAGCCATAAACAGAGAAATACGTGGACGAAAAGGAACTTGAAATACAATATAAGATTTGTAATTTTGGACTGAAGGCAGAGATTCACTGGTCACTCAAGTAAACCTGTCGGCTCCCCCCTGTGTGTTCTCCGACCGTTGCACTACTACACAAAAGGGTTCCCACCTCAGAAAAATGATGTGTGCACACTCTCTCTGACTGTATTCCTACTTCACACAAACGTCGTCGTCAAAGAATAAAAATATGTATTATATTTTTATATATCTACGAGTTTTTGCTTGTTTGTCCAGTGGTTCAATATACGATATTAATTCAATATAGAATAAACTTATAAGGTATGATATAATGCAAATCAAATCTACCGACCAACCACGTTTGAGATAATGTCATATTTTTTTTATTTTCATCCATCTAAAGTAGGTTCTCGTTATTCGTGGTAGAGAGGTTCCCAAGCCTCCAACCACCTCGCAGAAAGTGAGATCTGTTGTTTTAACGGAACGTATATACTCGGTATGTGCAGATATTTTCATTGAAAAATACAGGCGTTATTTTTTTAAAGTTATGAAACATTTTATAAAAACTGGAAGAACTCAATTTATGTCTAAAACTAATTTTTATTAATCGTATACTATAATTAAACCTTTATACAGCCTGTGTTTACTTTAAGCAGCTATAAAGCAATTTAATGCGCCATATTTGATGAGACCTAATTAAATATGGAAGAAATGCAAGTCTGTTTAATTGCAATTACATAGCATTAAGAAATATATTTTATTTCCGCAGAAAATCAGCTCTAAAGATAAGATGAATTATACAAACATTTCAAAACTCGAAATAAAAAAGCCAACTATTTTTTTTTAATTAATTTTTTGTGGAGTGGACAAAAAAGTGTCTTTTAAGGTAAGAACAAGCTTTTATACTCTTTAATGTTTTACTAAAATTCTTTACAAACGAAGGAAGTTTCTTCTTCTTCTTCTTCTTCATTAGTGTAAAATGGCACATCATCTCTTATGCGTTATCTAAAGCTAAATACTTTTATCTTTTGGCGAATTGTCTTTCGGTACCTTTATTTTTATTTGTTTTTTTGTTTGTTTGGATTTTATGGCATATCAGCCTTTGTAGCTTATTTAATGCCAAATTCATTCTAATACAAATAAGCAGTTTTATTTCAAACAATTCTGGTTAGCATAAGAACACAGTTAAATTGTCAAAACATTTCAATTCAAACAGTTCTTTTTCAAACATCCAGTTCAGCTTAAGTACACAGTTTTATTGTCAAAAAATATTTCTATTTCAAGGTATTCAGTTTATTCAAACCGTTCTACTTCAAATAATTCAGTTTATTATTAGTAGAGGTTTTCTTTACACACAATTAAATTTCAAAAGAGTTTTATTTCCAACAATTCAGATGAATGTAAGTATAGTTTCAATGTCAAAAACATTTCTATTTCAAACAATACAGTTTAGCATAAATACGTAATTTAAATGTCAAAACAATTCTATCTCGAGTAATTCAGTTTAGCATTAGTACGCAGATTATTTCTATTTGACACATGAATAGGACCCCATCATGTACTACCACCCTAGGCCAGAGTGGACCTGGGAGTGATGATAATGAAGGGGTACTCCGCATTCTTCAAAGCTCCTCCATAATTGGAACCTCACCATCAGTTTGATTAGTGTCATCAGGACACTCGTTTGTGGGGTCTTACCCCTCAGCAAAGATGCATTCTGTGTATTCTGTATCTCCACTTAATTTTTAAATGAGTTAGAGTTCATTAGTTTGCTCATGGTAAAGTGATTTCAAGTATTGCTGTCAAGCACCATTAATTCTATGTAATTCGAATTATTTGTTTGTACACTGTAAATGGTTTCAAATATTGCTAACACTAATGATTCTATTAAATATTAATCATTCGTTTTCCTTGAGTAAAATTGGTTCATTTCTTGCTTTCTAACGCTAATAATTTTATTAAATATTCATCATTTGTTTAAAAACAATCATTCGTTTTCCCCACGGTTGAATTGTTTCATGTATTGCTTTCTAACGCTAATAATTCTTTTAATAATTAATCATTTGTTTGCACACAATGGAATGGTGTCGATCTTGCTTTCACACACAGATAATTATATTCAATATTAATCCTTTGTTTGCATATATTCTTGCTTTTGGCCTTCTGTGAGTACTTTTTATTATTTATTTTCCTAAAAATGTTAATATTAATAGACTTAAACCTTCCATCATGCAAATCAACAAAAAAAGACGTACAAGGCATTCTAAGTATGATTAGGAATGTAAGGACATGCTCATATGAAAAAATCTCCTATGAACTCCTACACATGGATACACTTGAATTGGCTGACTGGCAAATACTTAGACTGATATTCACTTGTGAATTGAATTACCATAACCAGAATATGCAACGAACACTTACGCCCAACATACAGAAACACTGGACAGCTGCTTCGAACTTATTAGGTCTCATCGCCAGTGTATACCGTGATCTCTACCACATATTACAAAGCCGAAACTCTACAACTAAGCCACAGTCCATATTGCGCACAAGTGACGCCAAATCAACTTCTCCTGTTAATTGCACGGCCAATTAACCTGAATGCAAATTACATCCGTACTCTTTCCTGTGGACACGGTCACCTCTAGGGACACGTCTTCCCAAGAGTATAAGAAATACGTATCCGAGTAATTTTTATAAACGCAAGGACAAGGATATAGATCTACTTTTTCTTTTTTAAGTAGATGAATTATATTCTGAATTAAATTACCCTGACCAGAAAATCCGGCGAACACTTACGTATGACATACGGAAACAGCGGACACCTGTTTCGACCTTATTAGGTCTCATCAGCAGTGTATACCGTGATCTCCACCACTGGATATCGAACCAGCGACCACAGATTGCTGAGCCGAAACTCTACTAGTGACACATCAGTCAATATCGTACACAAGTGACGCCAAATCAACTAGTCATGGTAATTGGATGGCAATTCATAATTTCTGTACGAACACTGGGTGTCGTCTACAGCACTTAACAAGTACAGATGGCGAGAGACGTTAAAAAAGATCCGTATAATCAGCATGTCTTGTTGCAGTTGCTTCTGAAGGCGATGATGATGATGATGATGATAATGTTATCATCATCATCTGTTATATATTGATCCTCGACCGAGCCGTCAATCAAGAGATGCACCTGTGTAAATAAGCGGAAGGACAGTGGAAGCAGGTGGGCATTCTAAAATAATATAACCAGGTACACGGGCGATTCGAGTCAGTTGGAGACAGGATACCAAAGTGAGAACTAGCTGCTGACAGAGGTCTTTGGGTCCTTATTGACCCCCGGTTGAGCAACCCAAGCCAAGATGCGAAAGAAGTGCTGCCATGGTCGAGAGAAGAACTTGGGTCAATATAACAGTCCGTCCTTGTCTCCACTCATTTCTCACACACGACAAACATCACCTTTTCAAAAATAAAGTGTGAGAGATTTATGTAAAGAAGTGTATTCGTTCGTTATTGAAGTCGTCATTATCAGTTGATTATGTCCCTGTGTATATTTGTATACGCGTAGTATACTATACACCACATGTCAGACTGCTTGCACAGATTTCTCTGACTCTCTCTCTCGCCACTCGTCTCTATCGTCCATCACTTCCAGCAGGTCTTCTAGACTACATTCTGTGTCTTCACAGAGCTAATGTTGATAAGTTCTATTTGGCTGTTCAACACCTGCTTGTCCGTGTGAACAGGTCCATTGTCCAAAGTCTCTCATGACTTGGTCCTTACTTCAACAGCAGTATCCCGCATGTCTTGTTCCTCTGAGTTGGATAGTTTTAGAGATAGAAGGCAGCTAGCCGTACAACAGCTGTTTTGTGGGACGTTGATTCCGGGATTTTTTCCAAATGGTTCACAGAATTGTCTGTATTACGGAATTTTCCTTTGAAATATATCTTGCAAAATAGTTTCTGGTTAATAAACGGTCCGAATATTAAATTAATTAATCTAGTTAAATTCGGATGAATAAAAACGTGACTGTTGATTTTTTTTCTGTGCGGCGTAGTTCTCATTTTTCCAATTTATGCAGCAAGCCTCGAATGTTAGTAGACCAGTTCACATACCACGGTAGCAATATCTCATCTACTCAAAGTGATGGCATCTTACTCTAATGAATGCATGAGCCACTATGGTCAGGTTAACGATCCTATGGAAGTCTGACCTATCGGATGAAATAAAATAAGATTTCTTCCAATCAGCGGGAATACTAAAGACGTAAACAAAACCCATATAGAAAAAGCTAAATGGGAACTAGACAAGAAATCTTTGTGCCGTTTTGAACAAATCCTGGTAGCAACAAAACAGCTATTGTACGGTTACCTACCTCCCATCTCACAAATCATCCAAGTAAGACGAACAAGACTTGTGATGGTCGAACTCTGAAACAATTTTCTCTTTGTAACTCTTTCAGGTGGACACGGCTCCAGCTAGTCGACCAACAAAGACTTACAAACATCATTTTTTGCGGACATTGGATGCGATCTCGAGGACCTATCATGAATTATTGATGATAGAGACAGATGGCGAGAAGAGATCAGAAAACTCCATGTAATCAATGCAACTTGTAGTTGATGATTAGTTCCACTTCTTGGAAAATTGCACGCTGTAGTGCCAGTACCGTGCTATATAGTCATGTGATCAGCTACTGAACCGATTCTTCCACAGTGCTTTTTGATGGAGAGCTGACCATTCGAAGATTAAGGTTCATATAACTACTGTCCATCAATCCGTTCGTTTGTCCATCCATCTGAATTATATTAGGCTCCTGCATTTTTGGTCTAGTGTCATCCAGATAATCAGGCATTATCAAGATCATCCCTGAATAGGTCTTAAATTATACTATGAGATTTTGCTTAGGTGATTTTTCGGTAGGATCAGTCTATCATCCTCTATGTCTTTCTGTTCTCCTCACAGTGAATATATGTCTGTCTTACTGACCTTACCCACTGCTTTGGTTATCGTTATGAAAAGCAGATGGCTTTCAAACCTCCTTATGAGAACTTAATTCTCGCTTTGTTGCTGCCATTTATAGAAACATGAAAAAAGAAGCATTGCATCCCAAGGGGTTACATAAATGCTCAGAATCCCATTTTTGTTTCAAATTATACAGATACTAATTCTCATGAATAGAATGTAATCTATCAAAATATAATAAAATAATAAGTGATTTTAACAAATTATTTTTGTAGTAAGTTGTTTTCAAGTTCGATGTTTCGGGGTTTTCGATTTGGAAAGGTCAAAGCGAGTAAGTTTTGCTTGGCTCAAAGATTTCAATCATATAAGGATAAACAAAGTCATAAGATCAACACGTTTGTGTTAGAATCAGCTGTAAGCTAGATATATTAATATAAACCATCAGAGAGATATCAGCAGATACTTTGCAATGACGTCTCATTAAAAATTGTGAATACGTGTGATTAAAACATTAATTAAGAGAAAATTAGAAGAACATATGTAAGAAACGGATGCAAAAACGCGAATTCAATCGGAACAGACGAAGCAAAAGGAGAGACTAGTCATGAAGCTGAGCACTCTCACAGTTAAAACTTGTTTATATTTCCGTTTTCTGTGCCTTATTCTCTCTATCTAAATCAGGTGATGCATTTCCAACACGATCTCTCTCTCTCTCTCTCTCTCTCTCTCTCTCTCTCTCTCTTCGCCGTTTACTGTAAACGTTGCAGCCCCTAATAAATTTTCGTATTCTGCAACAAACAGAGCCGCTTCATTTGTGTTTAAAGGGTAACATTATACGTAAATTCTATTTAGTACAACAGTGTTACACTCTTTCATTTTGGTGCCGTAGCGTTAACATTTTTATTAATATTTCAGTGGATATATCGAGCAGCGAAAGAAAAGACGGATTACTGCTTTTCTCAGAAGAATTACCTCTGGGTAAAACACGAACTGACTCTTTTGTCTTTTTTGGACGCCGGTTACATTTCCTGCAATAATAACAGTGGCACTAAAGTAGCTTTAGATGACTCAGTTTAGCACTGGGATAAGCAATCTTGTTTCGTATATCATAGTCATATTCTAAACGTATATTTTGTTTGTAATTGGTAATCTCAGTCCCAGGGAACCGTCTTTATTAACTAAGAAAATGTAAATGCCGACGAGGCTAGAACAACTTTGTCTCTGCCAATCTAAGAAATTAAATTGTCTTCAGCTTTATTGTTATATTCTAAACGTTTCGACTGATATGTCCTCCGACCTTCTCTTGGTGTTTCTTGTCGAACTTGGGAGATTATACGGAACTTCGAATCATGTATTTTATTTAATCCACGATGGTCGGTTGCTCTGATTTCGTTAATCATAACAAGGTACTAGTGTTAGATATTTCTATACTGTTACTCGCCTGCAGTCAGGATTGAACCTGTAACTTCCAGATGACTGTCTCTAAGAACCTTAAGGAACCAACTCCTATAACCGTTATGCTATGTGATCTTGTGTTACATCCTGCCATAGTGGGAGTAGTGAATTGGAGTTATAACTGGCTTTCCCCTATACGTGTAACTTTGTGTCTGACATGAATCAAGTGCACTACATGCCTTCCTACGAGTAAAACTAGTGCAACAAGATATTTATTTTTTGTTCACTGGTTTATAGAGACCGCACATCGCATAACCACGAAGAAAGCAGACTGACTAGTGGCACGGCTATCATCGACTAATCAAATCAAAATCTTGCTAGCACGTCCAAAAAAGAAATTTCTGCGCCGTTGCTCGCTTGAGTAACGTGTCTCTTTTATGACCTGAAACTCGATGCAATCGTCTGGATTTGGGAAAGGCGCGAAAACCTCACGTTAATTACTCTCTATTGTTAAAAATAAAATCAAAGAAAGATGTTAAAAATTTAGGAGAAAAGTTTATTTTTTTCTTTCAATTTTGAAAAAAAAATTATTCGTCGAATTTACGATCATAAACAGTCGCTGATATTATTCCTTTTCCTACTCGAAATTAGGTTAACGCTGTCTCGCTTGTGAATATACAAGATCTATTGAGTCGGTCGGTATTGCAGTTGGCCATTTCATACAGTATCAGTAATAAATAAGTTGGGCAGTTGGTTAGTTGGTAATGTTTTGGTTGGTTGTTTGAGTTTTATGACATATAACCTTTGTAGGTTATTCAATACCAAATCATTATTATACAAATAATAAGTTCTATTTGAAACAATTAAGTTTAGCATGAATAAACAGTTTAATTGTCAAAGCATTTCTCTTTCAAACTATTCAATTTAGTTAAACAGTTAAAAAAAAAATTAGTTTAGTAAAACAGTTTTATTTCGAGCAATTCAGTTTAGCATTAAATACGTAGTTCAAATGTCAAAGCAGTTCCCTTTCTAACCATTCAGTTAAGCATAAGTAGGCAGTTTAAATGCAAATACAGATAGGACGCTCTCAGCTTCTACAACTCTGGACAAGAGTGTACTTGGGAGTGATGGCAATGAAGGGGCACTCTGCATTCCCAAAAGCTCCAGCATTACAGGAACCTCACAATCAGATTGTTTAGTGTCATATCCAGACCACTCATTGGAAGGGTCTAACTACTATGCTGAGATTCAGTCAGTGTATTCTACAGACTCAGCTACCGGGGCAAGGTAATGTTTTATTGCATACTAAACCTTGTAAATTATTTAATGCCACATCCTGTTTATACAGGTATGTAAAAATACAAATGATTTCTAAAAGAATACTTTCGCGGATAGATTATTAAAAAAAACAGAGCTCATTCGTTTGAACATAGTTAATGGCTTCCTGTATTGGTATCAAACACTCTCAAACACATATACTCTTATTTATACAGTTAAATGGACGTGCTTAGAACATCGATTGATAAAATCAGAGAGAACGGCTTCGAGCTGACAAAGAAAAGAAGCAGAAGGTACCCCGCAAAAACAATTACCGATGCCGACTACGCCGATGACAAAGCGATACAGGCAAATACATCCAACCAAGCCGAAACACTACTGCATAGATTGGAACGAGCCGCCGCTGGCATTGACCTCCATGTCAACAAATACAAAACCGAATATACGTGCTATATTCAAAGAGGCGACGTCTCCACACTAGAAGGAACCTCTCTGAAACTGGTAGACAAATTCACCTACTTAGGAAGCAGTGTCTTATCAACCGAAAAAGACATCGACACACGGCTAACGAAAGGACAGCTATCGATAGGCTATCGATCATATGGAAATCAGACTATCCTGATAAAATGAAACGCTGTTTCTTTCAGGCAACGGTCGTATCGATACTGCTGTATGGATGCACTACTTGGACACTAACTAAACGGCTTGAGAGGAAGCGAGACGGCAATTACACAAGAATGCTGCGAGAAATATTGAACACCCCACTAGGCACCAACTATAAGGCCACCTGCCTCCTATCACGAAAACTATCCAAGTTAGATGAACCAGACATGCAGGACCCTGCTGGAGAAGCAGGGACGAGCTCATAAGTGATGTACTCCTATGGACCCCCACATATGGCCGGGTAAAAGCAGAACGACCAGCGCGAACATACATACAGCAGCTATTTGAGGATACGGGATGTAGTCCTGAAGACCTGCCAGGGGCGATGAACGATTGGGAGAAGTGGCGAAAGAGGATCAGGGATATCTGTGCCTGTGGTACGACATGATGATGATGATGATGTAACACTATCAGTTTTAGTAGCACACATTTACATGGTTTTAAATATTGCTATCTAACATGCATATATCTATTTAATGTCTATCATTTGCTTTCATCGAGTTAAATGGTTTTAGATTTTCATTTTTGTTTAGTAGTAACAATTTTTGAACACATTTTATTTGGTTTCAAGAATCTCAATATAACAGGAAGGATTATTTAAAGATTAAAAAATTACCTACAAACTTTTCACTTACAAAAAATGTATACACATGGATAATAATGTAACTGCTTGCAAACAAATGTATGATTTTAAATTAGAATGTTAATGTTGCATGAAAAAACTTAAAAACATTCAATTGTGTGCAAAAATAATGAATGCTAAATAAAATTACTCATGTCAGATATGTTAAAATGTTATCATGTTAAAATTTTTCCCAAAATCATTCGTTTACAATTATGTATATATATATATATATATATATATGTTGCAGTGTACGATAATGGTAACAAATAGCATGTTGTAAAGCTACACACATGTATTGCTGTACCACTGCGTACTCGAACGGTTTGATGCTTGTATCACTATGTCTTAAGTAGTAGTTAAACCCTGTTGTAACCTCGAGGTGGGAAAAGTTGACGAACACACGAAACCGTGTTTTAGTTCACTAATACAAAGGTTTATTCGCTCCTACGTTTTTTTAAGTATACGTCGGAAGAAGTAACAGAGTATAAAAACTGAGTTGGCCGAATAAGCCAAATGAAGTCAAATGTCATGAGAAAGAGAGAGCAGACACAGACCTTAAATTTTCTTCCTCCTTCCATCTTCTAATTCTCACACGTGATTCGTCAACGGGTCTCTCCTTACCGCTGTGAATCCAGGCTCCAACTTTTTCGCTAACATCACATTTTTCACTCACGGCTTTACCATTTCACGTCCGGCCGCAACTCCCGTTCAAAAACGAGCCGTCCCCTTACATATCCGTATCCGCTGGTTCTACACCTTTGCCAAAGATTTGGGACCTCCAGTTTTTTGTAGACATTTTTAATTATCGTAATGATTCACTCATGGCCGACTGACCTACTCCCAGTGTTTAGCCTGACTTACCGTAGAATCTCTGTCTGATTTTTCTTATTATTTCTTTTTTCTTCTCTTTCTCCTTCCCCTGATTAGCCTCTCGTTCTCTGTATAACTTGGACCTACCATATCACATTACGGTAGAAACAGAACATAGAATCATTTTTAAAAGATGTTTTTAGTTTGATTACTCCATTTTTGAAAAAAGAAACACCATAAATCTAAATTTTCATGATTAGCTCTTTTATTCAAGTAGTTTTTCATTAAAATAAAATAAAACCCATTATATGATAAAAAAAAATCTGATGGAGTGGCTCCAGTGGTGCTGGAGCTTTGGAGAATGCATAGTACCCTTTAATTGCCATCGCTCCCAGATCCACTCCGATAGGGCCCTAAAATGAGTTGTTTGAATTAAAACTGTTTGACTAAACTGAATAGCTTGAAATAGAAGTATTTTGACAATTAAACTGTGTAATCATACTAAACTTAATTATTCAAAATAGAACTGATAATTGTATTAAAATAGATTTGGTATTAAAAACCCTACAGGGGTTGATATGCCATAAAACCAAACCAACCAGCCCACCAAAAGAGTGTCCATGATATGACAATGAACTAACCAATTAATTATAAAAAAGATAAGTCCACTATAAGTGAGCAAGAAAATAAACGACAAAGAATCTATGATTTGCTTAACGCCGAAATCAAGCCCCCAAAACTTAGCGAAATAATTCGATTATCCTTATGGCCTCCATCAAGTCCAGACCTTAACCCCCTTTATTCTGTTACGTTTGGTATTTTAGAAAACAAAGCAAATATAACTTCCCATCAAAATATTGGTTTGCTTACGACTGCTATTGAGAAGGAATGGTATAAAATGACTAAATAATTTATTTTGAAGGCGTATTGATACAATAATTGTAAAAAATGGTAACCATATCGTGTAAATTGAGAGTTTTGTGTCAGTTTTCGTTTGTTTTTGATGTTTTCTAAAATTAAAACTAACCTTGTTTTATAATAGAATCATTAATTATTATACAATTATGCTTCCTCACCCTGCACCACCCTCCACACTCACACATAGACAGAGGTATATATATATATATATATATATATATATATATATATATATATATATATATATTATTATTATTATTGCATAAAGACGATTTGTTATTAAGCAAGCCACATGGATTAATATGGCATAAAACCAATCAAACAACATAACTCATAGAAGAACAGCAGTGGTCTTATTAGAAACATAATTGAAAAGATACCATTGCTTTCCAAAAGGTATTAATCTGAAAATGAACATAGTAGCGCGATTGGATTTCGAACTCACAGCAAATTCACAATCAAGCAATTTAGCAACTACCCTACGAGGAAATTCTTTACTTATAAAATTCTAATACCGTTGCGCCTGGCATTGAAAACGAATTAAATAATGATTATTACTTATTAGTATGTACCCTCCAGCCATTGCTTTAAAAGAAAGTTAATTTCTTCAAACACAAAGATACTCGGACTTCATTATTTCGGGTTCAATTATAATCAAAATGTATATTATTAGGTATTAGTTACAACCAAATTCTACAGTAGTGCGACACTGTTAACATAAA
>OY757930.1:41340558-41375558 GCA_963585895.1 Sepioteuthis lessoniana
TATCTATTTATTTATTTATTCATTGTTTGTTCATAATCATCATCAAAATTAAGATATTTTTTGTCTGTCTGATGTTAATTCAATTACATTTCTTCTTTTTCTTTCGATCTTTCCTTAAATTCTGAACTCAACTGTTTATGTTACGTTCACTTTAAAAATAAAGCGAAAAGCAAAATAACCAACATAATTCCCGTCAAAAATATAGCGTTTATTGATTCTAATAAGCTTTGTTTAATCTAGTGCACATGTTTCCGTTACTCCAATGGTCGTCATATAAGTTGCTTAAAATTTCGTTGCGCTGTCAGCACGGTAAACTAAACTGCATCTGATGGTGAGACTCCAATCCTGAATATATGGCGACTTTTGATTACCATTTCATTACCATTACTCCCAGATCCACTTTGACCTGGAAAAGTAATATTTGTCTGAATCCTATCAGCAAGTCAAATAGAGCTGTTTGCGTGTTATTAATATTATATAGAAATTCTTGATGTCGCATAAACTTATGCAAAAACTCAAGACACTTTACAATATAAAGGTGGCGTAAGTGCTGTACTGTGGTCTCGAACTAAGCTAGTTCGAACTCCAGTCTCGCAATTAGGTTGACTTTCGGACTAATATTCTTGTGAAAGGTAATAACCCCCTAATCATCCCTCGAGCTATGGGTTAAATAATATCACTTAAGTGTTTCTAGAAGTATGGCTTTAATATTGAATTGTTCACGTTGGTTGATATGCCATAAAAAAAAGAAACCAAACAAAAAGTGAAACATTACAAAAAGAGAAAATGGAAATCATATATAGAAATATATTTTTTGTTCGTTCGTGCATGTGAAGTTTCCTAAGATGTGAAAGTTTAAGAGAGACTAACATTTTTGAGAAGAGCTCTTTAGGTGTTGACTGTGTACAGTTATCAAATGTTGATTTGGTTCTTTATTTAATGGCATATAAACCTTCGTGTTTATTTAACGCCAAACTTATCTTGGTAGAAGTACAGTAATAGTACTATTTCACCAATAACTGGGAATTTATGAGAGTTCTTGCTTTTCCAAGTCTATTAGTCAAAAAGTGACGTAATTATGTGACTGGGGATCGAACTCGGTCTCTACGATATCACAGGCCAGAACGTTATCCTCAAAGCCACTGGTTCCCTACTCTTTTTTCGTGAGATGGCTGTTGTGTTTAATCATTTTAAGCAGTGTAGTATTCTATGGTGATATATTCAGTGCGACAGGAAGCACCAAACCAAGACAAAAACAAATGCAAATATAAACGTACAATATACTCAATTCTCTAACCACAAGATATAAAATAAACCCAGACAGGTCGATATGCGGTTAAAATAATTCAATGAATATCGATTTTATAAATCAATCAATCAATCAATCAATCAATCAATACTCAGTAAATTCGCCTCAGTTTGGCACAAAGACCACAGATTATTTTTAATCTTGCCATCATTGTATTGGTCACCCATGTTAGTAATGAGCACACTTCTCACGGCACAATTTCGTTGATCTTGCGGTAATTGGTGCTTTAAGCATGGTTCAAATTCCAAGCCCCCAAATTGTTTACATCATCACCTATCACTATTGTGGTCATCCATCTAAGTAATGAGTATCGCGCCATAACTTCGTCGATCAAGCAGAAATTGGTACTTTAAGAGTTACTTAAATAACGCGTCAAGACAAAAGGTATTGCGTATGTGCGTTCTCTAAAAAAACTGATGCTTCTCGTTCTTTTTGCCAAGGATTAATTTTCAGTAAACCTGAGATCTGCTTAGGATTAAATTATCGATCCACGTCAGTCATTCCTAAGATATGAGCGTTGTATTGTAGCATGACCGATAAGGATTTCGACTCTGCTTGATTTATAAACGTGAATTAATGTGAACCGCTACGATAATGAAGAGTCAAACGCAGGGCAACAGTGTAACAAGAAAATGGGCGTAAATATAATGGCCGGATTATATACAGGTCGGTGCTGGAAAGGTGGTCAATGGGAGGATGGTTGATCGTTGGTCTTGTTCTGGTCGTTGACTATAGGCTGGTCTTAGGCAGGGTGTGGTCGCTGGACTGCAGGCTAGTTTTACTCGAGGTCAGTTGACGGGAGCTCTCTGCAAGGGCTAGACCTGAACCAAAAGGCCTTAAAACCAATAAGCTTGTAGTTCGTAAAAGACTTATGGTTTTTGCCCTAACAAGGACAGTTTATTGAGTATCTCCTGAGTACTCGGGTCAGACCAGCAGTCCAGCAACCAAACCGACGACCCAGTCACAGTCCAGATACCAAACCGACGACCCTGCCGCAGTCCATACCAAACCGACGATCCTGCCGACAATTAGAACCAGAGAAACCAACACTGTTACGATCAGCCTATTGCTAACGCCCAGTTCCAGACCAACATTCGAACAGCCTCCCGTTAATCAACTTTCCAGCATAGACCAGTACATAATCCGGACAATAAATTAGGACCCGTTTTCTTGCTACACTGTTGCCTTGCGTTTGTCTATTCATTATCTTGGTAATTCCCATTAATTCCCGTTTATAAGTAGAGTTGAAATCCTTATCGGCCCTGCTACAAGTGGTGGTCTCGACGTTATGTATTTCCAACTGCTTGCCGTATTTCTGTATATTTAAGGAAATGAAAGAGATAATGATTGTGTTTTAAGAGTGGGAGCGACATTATTTTATAATTAAAGATTCTCTTTTAATTTTTAGGAGCAGAGTTGGTTGGGTTGGCTTGATTGAGTTTTATGGCATATCAACACTTGTTGGTTACTTAATGCCAAAAACGTTTATATATATATGTGTATATATAATGTTAAAACCTATTTCTATTACTCTGATTGGGCATGAAAAAATACATGATGCAATTTGTAAATAAAAATACATTACACAAACTGATATCTAAGAAAAAATTCAATAAGAAAAAAACGAGTAAAAACACCTGTAATACTTGGACATAATTATCTAAAACCGCACTATCTTGCCAAAAGAAAAAAAAATCACCAAAAGAATTACTTAAGCTAATACGTCAAATTGCTTAATACACTCAATAGAGCAAAACTAGATTTCCTAAAGAAGCAAAAATTATTGACAAAGTTTTCATCTATCGGATCATCAGGATAATTCTGATTATTTATTTATATATATATATATATATATATATATATATATATATATATATAGTATATATAATATATATATATATATATTATATATTATATATATATATATATATGTGTGTGTGTGTGTGTGTGTGTGTGTGTGTGTGTGTGTGTGTGTGTGTGTGTGTGTGTGTGTGTTTGTATGTGTGTAGTAAAACAGTGTAGGGTTGTCTCAATCTAACTTGGTGGGTTTGTAGTTGACCAAATGCGTTATAATTTGGAGAGAGCCAAATATCTGGGATAGATCTATCATATATATATATAATATATATATATATAATATATATATATATATGTATATATATAAATTATTATATATATATATATATATATATATATATATAATATATATATATATACTTCAACTGGATTTTGATCCCAGCTACAGGAAGATACTGTCTAGCCCACACTGATGAGTTCTGATAGAACGAAACAGATCTGTCTGGTGGAATGACTACTATATATATATCTATATTATATATATATATATATATTATATAATATATATATATATATATATATATATATATATATATATATATTATAAGAGTGTCACTAAATCACTTTGTGGTTTTGTGTCGAACCAAGTGGAATATAATATGGATAGTGCCCCAATATCTAGGATAGAGCAATTATATAATAATAAAAAAATACATATATATTAGATATATATATTCAATTCATGGAATTTATACTGCGAGTCCCAGGTTTCATGGAGTTTTATTGCAAAACAACAATCATTAGGCAGTTAAGAAAATGATATGAATTAAAGAATCGAAAAAATACAGTCAAGAAACCGTTGGGAATTGTGTGTGATTCTTTACCTGTGGTTGTAAGTATGTGTGTGTGGGGGGTGTATGTTTGTGTGGTGATATATTTTGCGTATTAATGTGTGTTATATCGAGCGCTTTGTATAACCGGAACTAAATTCGTAGGTTTAGTGGGTTCGAAGCCTAAATTACATGAATTAAATATATATATCAAACATATATATATCAAACATATATATATATAATAATAATATATATATAATATAATATATATATATATATATATATATATATATATATTAGCTTTAAAATATATTTAATAGCATGGACGCTTATCTGCGACGATCGATTTTTAGGTCTTATTATGTCGTAATTATATATATATATATATATATATATATATATATATATAATATATATATTATAACACAGTATAGTTGTCCCTACCTACCTTGTTGGGTTTGTGATAGACCAGATGCGTTATAATTTGGAGAGGGCTCAATATCGGTGATAGAGCAATCATACACATATATATATATATAGTTTTTAAATATATCTCATAGCATGGATGCTCATCTGCCGCCATCGGTTTCAGGCAGTCTTATTACGACAATCATCTGCCAGAATGTTTCTGAATCTCTTGTATAATATAATTTAAAGATTCTAAAAGAAAGCCCTAACAGTAGTTTAGAAGAAAAAGTAAAAGCCTAAAACGCCAAAAAAAAAAAAAGCATTTGTAAAAGCTCTATAATTCCTGAAGCCTACTAGGATCCCAACGGTAGTATAGAGAAAAACTAAAAAAAAAAAACAAACTAAAAAGCCTAGGAAAATGTCCCAATACTGCCAAAAACAATTCAGTACCAGTGAAAGTCGGTCGAAAGTACCTTGATCTTAGACTTTAACTAAGTTAAAACTTTAAAAAAATAGATAAATAAAAAAAGATCTTCAATCAAATTTACCCTCCCCTTTTTAATTTTTTTAGTTTTTCATTTTATATGCGTACACATGGGAAGCAGCATGATGTACGTAAAGGTATTTGAATAAACCCATGGGCGACCAAACTCAATACCTAAACGGGTCCTGGACGTGAGTTTGACGACTTTACGCTCAGGATCGTTAGTTCGATCGGGAAACTACTGCTGCTCCTCTATAAGAGTGGCTTCTATAGAAGAGAATAAAACAGCCATTGAAAGATAACCATGACCCACACTCAAACCACATACACAAACCGTATCGCTCTTCGCGCGGGTAAAAAAGGGGCGCGTCCTGCCGAGTTTGGAGCCCTGGCCTCAGTGCTCGAAAAATCAGCTACAGAGCTCAAACAATCAAAACTACTAAAATGCAAGTAAACACTACAAATAGCCACATGTAACGTAAGAACCTTAAATAGAATAGGACAACTACCAGAGCTAATCGCATCGGCCGAAGAACATAAGATTGACATAATATGCATACAAGAACACAGATACACGCACACCGAAGATATCAAATATCACGAAACTGGCAATGGGTGGTCGCTCGTCACCGTATCCGCATGGAAAAACTCTGTCAACGCCGCAGTAGGAGGTGTGGGCTTACTTATAGGACCAAGAGCATTAAAAACGCTAAATAGCGTTGAGAAAATACAACCTAGAATGATGGCAGCTACTTTTAACGGCAACCCCAAAGCGACAATCATCTCATGCTACAGCCCCACCAATGTTAGTGAAGAAACTGAACTAGTCACCTTCTACGATGAGTTATCCTCATTAGTGCGTAGCATCCCGAAACACATGTTAGTCATTGGCGGAGACATGAATGCCCAAATCGGGAAAAATGGAAACAACAAATACAGCCTCCACAACACGTCAAATAGGAATGGGCAAAATCTAACAGATTTCATGATAGAAAATAGATTAGCATGTCTCAATACAAACTACAAAAAAAGGGAGGGAAAACTATGAACATACACGTACGCAAGAAGAACTCGACTCGGTTCTCAGAAAAATTAAAAATAGGAAAGCTGCAGGGCTGGACGAAATTCCCCCGGAAGTATGGAAGACCAGACAATTCGATGACATACTGCTCCGACACTGCAACGCAGTATACAATCAAAATCCGATAGATAGATGGATGAAAGGATGCATACTTCCCTTCCCTAAAAAGGGGGACTTCGGGTTAGCCAAAAACTACCGAGGCATAACACTTACATCCATAGCAGCCAAAATCTACAATGCCCTACTACGAAACCGCATAGAACCCAAAATCGACAACATACTTAGAAAAAAACAAAATGGCTTCCGAAGAAATAGATCCACGACCTCACAAATATTAACCATCCGCAGAAACCTTGAAGGTGTACGGGCAAAAATCCTACAAGCGACATTAATTTTTGTTGACTTTACCAAGGCTTTCGATTTCATAACAGAGGAAAGATGGAACAAATCCTACTAGCGTACGGCATACCTTAAGAAACCGTAGCGGCAATAACGATTCTTTATAGAAACACTAAAATAAAAGTACGATCACCAGATGGAGACACAGAATACTTCGACATTGTAGCAGGAGTACTACAAGGGGACACGCTGGCTCCGTACCTCTTTATCATTTGTCTAGACTACGTACTTAGAACATCGATTGACAAATTCAAAGAGAATGGCTTCGAACTGACGAAGAAAAGAAGCAGAAGGTACCCCGCAACAACAATTACCGACGCCGACTAAGCCGATGACATAGCGATAAAAGCCGAAACTCTCCTGCATAGTTTGGAACGAGCAGCAGCAAACATAGGCCTCTATGTTAATGCACACAAAACGGAATATATGTGCTATAATAAAACGGGAGACATCTCCACTCTAGAAGGAACCCCTCTTAAACTAGTAGAGAAATTCACTTACCTAGGAAGCAGCGTCGAATCAACCGAAAAGGACATCGAAACGATGTTAGCGAAAGCATGGACAGCTATCAATAGGTTATCGATTATATGGAAATCAGACCTAACCGATAAAATGAAACGCAGTTTCTTCCAGGCAGTGGTCAATCGATACTGCTATGTGGCTGCACTACATGGACGCTAACAAAACGGCTGGAGAAGAAGCTAGACGACAATTACACAAGAATGCTACGTGCAATCTTAAACAAGTCCTGGCAGCAACACCCCACAAGACACCAACTGTACGGCCACCTGCCTCCTATCACGAAAACTATTCAAGTTAAACGAACCAGACATGCAGGACACTGCTGGAGAAGCAGAGATGAGCTCATAAGAGATGTACTCTTATGGATCCCCACACATGGCCGCGCAAAAGCAGGACGACCAGCACGAACGTACATTCAGCAGCTATGTGAGGATACGGGATGTTGTCCTGATGACCTACCTAGGGCGATGAACGATAGGGAGGAGTGGCGAGAGAGGGTCAGGGATATCCGTGCTACCAGCGCGATATGATGATGATAATGATGGATGCTCATCTGCCACCAACGGTTTCAGGCAGTTTTCTTACGACAATCATCTGCCAGATGATTATCGTAAAAGGACAGCAGGAAACCAATGATTACAGTTAGGCCAACATGTTATTAAACACCCCCACCCCCACACACTCATACGCATGTATATATATATATATATATAATATAAGTATATATATATACATATATACATATGTATATATATATATATATATATAAATATGCATATACATAAATTTATATGCATATAAACTAATATACATATATATATAGAATATGTTAATATACATATAAACATATACATATAAACTAATAAGAATATATTCATCTATCATATAAATATAATGTATTCTTCGTAAATGCATAATTTATCGATAACATTATTAAGCGAGCCAGGGTTCCCCTGTTCTAACAAAGTTAGACGGTTTCAAGTATTACTATCTAACATTAATACTTATATTTAATATTAACCATCTGTTGGCACCGAGATAAATTGTTTCAAATATTGCTATGATAAAGTAAAAAGTACAATTTAAAATCAGCTATTTTTTGCACCATTTAAATGTTTATTTATATAAGCTTTCTTAGTAAATTTTCTGCAGGTAACTTTCTGAAGCGTTCGAGCTGATTTGTTTCCACACAATTAAGTATTACCATTGTTAGCACAAAGGTAAATTTGTTCAAGTATTACTAGTTAATTTGGTATTAATCATCTGTTTGCCAAAACATAAATGTTTTTAAGTTTTGGTATCTAACACCAACAGGTTTTTTTGAAAAGCGTTAAATAATTTCAAGATATTGTTATGTTACACTAACCACTCAATTTAACGCCAGTCATTTGTTTTAACACTGTTAGATGGTTAAACAGTTCTATGTGATCGAGAGATCGGACTCTAACTTGCTCTATCTCTCTTTAATTGCCCGTGGTGTCATGGTTATCGTTTTAGGAAATGAACACGGCGACACGAGTTCAAATCCTGGACGAGACTGATTGCCTTTCACATAGAACTAATACCCTTGGGAGAGGTATGAATCCAATTATTCTCCCTCCAGCTATGGGTAAATAGTAGGACAGACTGGGTTCTTCAGCCTTGGTGAGGCAACTAGTCTAGGAGAAGGACAACTCTGAATTCAAACCTGTTAAACTCCGCTTAAAAAATTGACCTTGTGTCATATCCTGCCCGAGCGTAGGGGTTGGTAAATATGATCTCTCAGAATCCAAGTGGAACTGGCACCGAGTGGAGTAATGGCAATGAAGCCCTACTCCACATTCTCAAGAGTTCAAGGACTGAAGTCTCACCATCAGATTGTTTAGTATCATGTACAAAAGACAATTATTATGAGAGGGTTTTTACTCCTCTGCAGTCGGTATATTCTTGAGTCCTCACCGACTGGGCTTTTCAAAAAGAGTGTAGTAACATTTTGTTCTAAATACCACCCCTATATATCTGTGACCGTCATTTTTCGCTCTGACAGAGATGCAAGTGTCAACCGTTTCTGCTTGTTCAATAAATATTGTCTAATTAATCCCGAAGTAAAAACTTCATATTCATATCCTTTTTTTAAATATGAACTCGATGTTGTGTGTAAAATTTTTTTGAAGTTGTAAACATGGTGTCACGTGGGGTGCTAGAACGCTATGTTGGGAATTGTACCACGTTGGGTGTTTAAACGCCATGCTGAATAGACGTGACTTCAGTTTTCTAAATTAATTTCATTTTATCTTATTTCATCTAATTTATTTATTTCTTAGATTTAAATATATATCTAAAAAATGTACATGTTAATTAATGAATTTTGAATGTATATTTAAAGAATGTGCATGCTAATATATATATATATATATATATATATATATATATATATATATAATTCTAACTAAGTGTTAATATGAAGGTGTAAAGTAGCTATTAATAAAACCTCCTTAATTCTGAGATTACCAACATTACATATTATTTCTTCTATTTTAATGGAAAGATTATCAATATTTTTGCATTTACATAAATGTTTATGGAATGAGGATAGACTTGATGTGAGGCGTTCTTTAATTCTCTTCCGCATGGTGTTTAAAAACATCACGTGAAAACCATGGTTCCAACATCCAACATAGCATTCAAACATCCCACGTGACACCATGTTTACAATATCCAAAAAAATTGAACATAATACAACACCAGGGTTCATATTAAAGAAAGTCTCCGATGAGAAAATATTCATTTCGAACATAATTAGACCCAATATTTCACTTTGTATTGCAATAGCCATCTAAAAAAATACAATAGAATGAAATGAAATAATGTGTGCAATGCTTCAAGCAATTTGTAAAATACTTTTATTTATTTATTTATTTATTTTAAATGAATAAAATATAAACACTGACTGCAGGCGAGTACCAATACAGGAATACTTAACACATGTACCAGGATATTGTTAACGGAATCAGAGCAAGCAACCCTCGTGGATTAAATAAAACATGTGGCTTATTAATAGTATCTTTCATTGTCCTGATGATGGTTCATTAGAACCGAAACACTATAGTGCCGACTTCGCTTCTCAACAAATCTCTCCTTCTACTAGGATTACCTTCATATCAATTTTTCTTCATATAGTACCACTATTGTACTAATCAACGATCGCTTTAGCATTCATACAATTAAATAAGGAAACCAAACCAAATAAAATAATTCCAAATTTAAAGTGTTTCCAATCAGAAGTCAAAAGAAAGAAATTTGAACCGAGGCAAAATGCGTAGTTACCACAACTTGATCCTAATTGAACGCTTACTACACTTCGATCCTAAGTGAAAATTAGTACACCTTGATCCTTTGCCGTAGTACGCAGTTGATACTCACAAAACAAAACAATTAAGGAGCGATATTTTGAGCCGAGGCTAAGTGCACTGTTCTAAGACTTGGATTCTAGGCAGCACTGCAAGTGATTTAGATTTTGATTCGAACTAAAACGTACAGTTACTATATTCCTATCCTTGATGGAACCAAGGACTGATATTTTGATCTATGGATTAGCACCCAGTTACTACACTCTGATCTTAGGAAGAAGTGTTAGGAGGGGACAGAGAGAAAATTTACTCGCACAAATACGAAGTGGAATTAGCGAGGAGGGATATTTAGATCCAAGGCAAAGCAAACATTAACTATACTCTGATGCTAGACAGAAGTTAGAGGCGTGTCACTTTGTAGACAGCACGCACTGTTATTACCCTTTGTTCTGTTTGAATACTTTCTTTACAGTTAGGTCGCTCTTAAAGCACTTATTTTCGGAACTAAAAGAGCAGTCTCAGCCGTTTGTGCCACCGCAGAGGAGCAAGTCCGAATTTGCGATGAAGTTGAATCCTAATTAAATTGTTAACTGACTGTTTTGCTTTCTCAATCTTAATCTTTAAGAGACCGACCTTGTACCATTTCGCCCGCGTTTCTTTCTGCCTACAACATAATTACAGTCACAGAGACTTACATTCCCTCCAGCAAGCTCACGAAAATCCCGAAAACAATTCCTGGATATGATAAAGCAAGGCATGAAAAAAAAAAGTATATATATTAAGCACTCGCGTGTGATTTCCTCTGCGTTTGCACGCTATGCAGACTTCGATTCTCCGAGCTTTGCCATGTTTGGTGTCAATATATTTAATGTTGTTTTCATGTGTATCTTCATGTGATCTAAGGCTGTCGTCTTTCACGTCTTTGTGATTAATACGCCCAAATTCTTACTTAATCCCGGCTCATGGTAGGCATAAAACAGGCTGTGATTGTGTTCTGCTCGGTGTTATCTTTAATTCTTTTTTTTTTTTTGTTTTTATTTCGACGTCTGATCAATAATCCCAATCTGATTCTTTTGGCTTTGATTTGTGTGCCAAAAATTTAAAGCGGAATTATATACAAGAACTTATATACTGTGTACTGACACAAGCACGTAGGGAGAAGGCGTCGTGGGTAGAGTGAGGCTATGTCAAAGGAAAAATAAAAGAAAAATGTTATAAAAATGTAAGAAATGTATATCAAATGAATTAAGGTGGATAAGATAGAAAAAGAGAAGAAACGGAATTAGAAAATGATTGAAAGAAAGAAAGAAAGAAAGAACGTAAATAAGGGAAAGAAAAAGAGAGAAAGGAAGATAGAATAAAGAAAGAGGAAGTAAATCAGCTAGAAAGAAAGAAAGAAAGAAAGAACACGAACAAGGGACCATAAAAGGATAGGAAGTCATATAAAAGAAAGAAAGAAAGAAAGAAAGAACGAAAGAAAGAAACATGAATAAGGAACTGGAAAAATAGGAAGTAATATACAATAAGCAAAGAGAAAGTAAATGAACTTGAAAATATATGAATGAATAAATACCTAAATACATAAATAAAGAAATAAATTAAAAAAAAGAAAGAAAGAAAGAAAGAAAGAAAGAACGTAAATAAGAGAAAGAAAACTAGAGAAAAGAAGATAGAATAAAGAAAGAGAAAGTAAATAAGCTTGAAAGAAAGAAAGAAAGAAAGAAAGAAAGAAAGAAAGAAAGAAAGAAAGAAAGAAAGAAAGAAAACGAGCAAGGGACCATAAAAGGATACGAATTATGTAAAATAAAGAGAATGTAAATGAACAGGAAAATATATAAATGAATAAAGAAAGAAAGAGAGAAAGAAAGAAAGTACACTAACAAAAGACCATAAAAGGATAGCAAGGTAATATAAATTAAAGAGAAAGTAAATGAGCTTGAAAATATGTAAATAAATAAATGGAGAAAGAAAGAAAGAAAGAAAGAAAGAAAGAAAGAAATAGGTGCAGAATGAATGAATAAGAGAAAGAAAAAAGGAACATAGAGTAAAGAAAGAAAGAAAGAAAGAAAGAAAGGAAGAAAGAAATCCGTGCAAACAACATGAATAAGAGAAAGAAATAAAGAAGATAGAAGAAAGAAAGAAAGAAAGAAACAAACAAACAAACAAACAAACAAATAGGTGCAGAATGAATGAATAAGAGAAAGAAAAAAAGAACATAGAGTAAAGAAAGAAAGAAAGAAAGAAAGAACGAAAGAAAGAAAGAAATACGTGCAGACAACATGAATAAGAGAAAGAAAAAGAACATAGAGTAAAGAAAGAAAGAAAGAAAGAAATGAAAATTCATGGAAAGGGATTTGTGTGGATCGTATAAAAAAATTAAGAAACATAAAGAGAAAATAATTGAGCAAAGATAAAAAGAAGAAAATGAATTCTAATTCTTTTCTTTTTATAGAAAAATGAAGAAAGAAAGAGGCAAGAATCAAACAGAGTCAATGATATACACGAAATGAAATAGAAGTAAAGAAAAAATGAATGAGATTGAAAATAAATTATGAAAGAAAGTATGAAATCATGAAAAATAAAAGAAACTCCCAGGGAAAAAAAAGAAATAAAATTAGTGAGAAAGAAAGAAAGAAAGCAAGAAAGAGCTAGATAGAAAATTACTAATAATGAAAATTCATAATAGGTTTAGTTTGATTTTATGGCATATCAACCATTGTAGGTTATTTAATGCCAAATCTATTTTATACATATAAATAGTTCTATTTCAAATAATTCAGTTTAGTATAAGTATAGTTTTTTTGTTTACACACACTTAAATGTCAGAACAGTTCCAATTTAAACAACTATGTTATAGCATAAGTACACCGTTTACTTCTATTTGACCCATGGATAGGACCCTATCAGGTGCTTCCACTCCTGGGAGCGATGACAATGAAGGGGTACTCTGGATTCTCCAAAGCTACAGTATCACTCGACCTTCACCATCAGATTGTTTAGTGTCATAATCAGGTCACTCGTGGCCGGAGTTTTACCACTCTACGGGGAAACATTCGGTGTATTCAACATCCCCAGTCGACTGGGCACGAAAATTCATTATTGTGGAGAAACAGCCATAGTGTAATGTAAATATAATGCAAACACTACTTCTTTATCTAATGTAAACACCCATAGTTTAATAAGTTATCACCCTGGTTGGTGGCTGATGAGGCTAGGGTATCGCATGTGCATAACATAATGAACTTCCATATAGTAATAAATGATTTCACGGTATGGCATTTACTTTTTGTCTAATACCCTTGGAAAGAGCATGAATCACCTTATACCCCTCCATCTGTGGGTTAAATTGTACCATTACTGTTCTTCAACAATGATTGATTTGGCATTAAATAACCCCAAAAGTTTGATATGCCATTAAACAAAGAAAGAGAAACCAAATGAATTGAAAAGAAGAAACGAAAAATAGATTTTGAAGAGTGTAGGCTGGTCTAATAGCAATAAATGGAGTAATCAAAGAGATCCAGATAATGTACTTAATACCCGGATAAAGTTTAATGTAATATCCAGAATATGTTGCTTTTTGGTGGGGGAAGGCTTTTCTCTTTACAGGAGATTCACTTCTGGTGTATTCTAAGCTTCATCGACAGGAGTCTCTTGGTAATTTTGAAGGAATAATTCATGTATATACGTCTCAAAAATCATAGTTTTTTAGCCGAATATTTGCGATCTTAACTTTTTTAAATAAATAGCTTGAAAATTTCAAAGATAGCTCGTAATATAGTGGCCAAGGTGACAGACTACTATATCGTATGTTCGATTTCGGACTATTAGCATTGAGAAGTGTAGGAACTGTCTTATACTTCCAGTTATGTTTAAATTGTGCCACTATTGTACAACTAAAGAATGGCTTTAGTATTAAGTAACCAAGAAAAATTGGCATGCCATTAAACAAAGAAACTAAATCAAATCAAATGATGTCCAAGAATACAGAATGTTTTCTGATCATAAGCCAAAAGACAGAATTTTAATCTGAAGTAAAACTTGATCGTAAGCGTACCGATACTACACATTGATCATAGGCCGCAGTAAACATTTGCTTCACGCAAATAAATATAGAATAGTTTAGGAGCAATATTTTTGAGGTGAGGCTTAGAGCAAAGATTTAAGACTTGGATCCTAGGAAGCACTGCAAGGGATTAAGATTTTGATTCGAACTAAAATGAACAGTTACTATATTCTTATCCTCTACAGAACCAAGGACTGAGATTTTCATCTAAGAATGAGCACCCAGTTCCTACACACTGATCATAGGAAGAAGTGTTAAGGCAGGCAGAGAGAAACGTTACTCTCTAAAATACAAAATGAAATTAGCGAGGAGGGATATTTAGATCCAAGGCTAAGCAAACAGTAACTACACTCTCATCCTAAGTAGAAGTAGATGGAATGCACAATTACTACCCTCTGGTCTGTCTGAATATTTTCCTTACAATTAGGTCGCTCTTAAAGCACTAATTTTTGGTTGATCATTAAAGTTAATTGGCGATGAGTGTGCTTATTATATATATGGGTTAGCCTGTAGTAATGCCTTTGTTTTGTTTCTTTGTTGATAGAATAGGAACCTTCGCAGTATATTTAATTCTAAAAGCTATCACTGTAGAATGATCGTATAGGTACTGCTTATCCAATAGTTTAGGGAATAAGAAAGTTCATACTTTTCTTACAGGGAATTAATCTGAATTTATACGTATTGGCGTGACTGTATGGGGATTAAAAGGAAATGAAAAAACAAAAAAAAAAGTGGTACGTACCCAGGAAATTGGTGCATGCCCCAAAAGATAGGCTTCCTGGCACCAAAGAAGATGTTTTTTCTCGTTAAGCTTTTACCACCTCGATGGGACGGACCTTTTTCCCTTGGCAGATTGAAGGGAGCGCCTTTGTTGGCTAGGATCTAGCAGCGATCTGCGTCTCCCGTTAGTAGCAGCTAGAATATGACAGACAGTTATAACTGCAAAAGATAATTCCCTTATGTTCTTCAAGCGTCTTGTCTTGAGAGCCCGTTTATTTCAACTGGCTCAGGAAGACATTCCATATTACGGAATAGTTGTAAAACCCCAAAATAAGGACATTCTGTCTTTTTTGTTCATTTTTGATTCCTTTGACAACATCGACAGACAAAAGAAGGTAACAAGTTAATGGGGTTAAAAGAAGAAAAGGAGATAGTATACAAACCTATAAATCTCCCAACAATACCGACAACCGTTACCACGAATAATCCTTCTTATGTCCCATAACTGAAGTTCTAATCCGATAACTATGCAGTCTAGAACGTTAGCCACTACAACACTTACTTAGACTGAGTATAAGTTAGATGAGCAGACACTGCTTTTCTTACATGTCCCGCGTTCCACTCTGTAGCGTAGACTGACCGTAGACTTGTTAGGGTCAGTCTGTGCCAAGCTAATAAACCTAGTCTAGCCGGTTACTAGAAGTTCAATACCTCTTTACTGGAGATATGGGATTTATGGGTCGGACCTGAGCAGAACTAAGGTGTGAAGGCAAAATAAATCCAAGATAAATTTCATTTGGTGTATGAGGTCCTAGAGGGAAGAAAAGACAGTAATGAAGCTATGTTGATCAATTTAGATCTGTCCAAGGCCTTCGATAGGGCTAACCATCGGTTCTTGGGGACTGTTTTAAAAACTACCGGATTCAAACCGGAGTTCTGCAAGGGGATTACCTTGATTTATCGCAACCCGCAGGCAGTGGTGCAGGTGAGCAGGAAGCGCTCGGGGGCTTTAGCGATCAGGCAGTCAGTCCGGCAGGGTTACCCCTGTCTCCGCTTTGCTGTGTCCTTGCTTTGTAACCCCTGCATTGTAGGCTTAGGTATGAAAAGGCAAGTCCGGCCCTGCGCGGCATCCTTTTTGCTGGTCCGCTAAAGGTATCCGCCTACGCCGATATCAGTATCTTTGAGTCTCGTCGTATAGAAATAAAGGCTGTGAAGAAGGCGGTTGTGAGGTACGTTTAGATAGCAGGGGCCAAGATCAACATTGATAAGAGTAAAGTTTTGCAGTTAGCTGCTTGGAGATGTGGGTTCCTCTTCCTGGACCTTGACGCTGGAGTGACAGACACCTCTAGTGTGGTTCGGACTCGGCCTCCAATTGGAGCAAAATTATTCGGAGGTACAGGCGAAGGTAGATACCCAGGTGGCTACAAGGCTTCAAAAGCGATTGACCTTAAAAAGAAGGGCGGAAGTGTGTGCCGTATATATCTTTCCTTTGATCCTTTATCATTTGTCTGTATTTCCTCTACCTAAGAATCATTGCCTCTACAACAATACCTCTCCAACTTATTTTGGGGAGGTCGAAGGCCGATCTGATTTTAACGTCCGCGTAATGGGAGTCTAGGTATGCCCGATCTGGAGAACCACTTGTTCGCAGAAAGACGAGTTTACTTTGATAGATCCTTATCGAAGGACACTGTGTGGAGACGAAAGGCAAATGATTCCTTTCTTTCCCTCGATTTAGACCAAAGGCTGAAGGTTGACGTAAGCTGATGGGCGAAGCACCGCTCGTCCTCAAATGCTGTAAGGTCCTTCGCAACCTTCCTGATTCCAGTGACCTACCTCGATTTCGAAAGAAACTGTATCGGGATCAAGTGGTTATCTCTGCTTCCGATCCTCTGGTGGATTTGCTCGGCTGGTCGATGGAGAAGATTCGCTTGAATTGGAATTGGGTGCAAGATTCAGGCTTCTTGAAAAACACCGAGTTCTCGCTCACCTAGCAGCTTTCACGGAACACCTTGCCCTTTTTAGGCTTGAATTACAAGGCGGGCCTGGCAGACATGACCGATTGTTCTCGCTGTGGCTTGGTTTTAGCATTCCTTCTTCTACTGCGAGCGAGTTAGTCCGTTTTGGAATCACG
Organism: Sepioteuthis lessoniana; assembly: GCA_963585895.1. NCBI lineage: Eukaryota > Metazoa > Mollusca > Cephalopoda > Myopsida > Loliginidae > Sepioteuthis > Sepioteuthis lessoniana. Next base: position 41,357,641 of record OY757930.1, read on the forward strand.
TTGAAGTGTGGTCGGCCAGCATAGAACCCAAGCAGCTCGTGCTGCTCAACATTGGTTACGTCGTAGACAATGTTTTGCCTCAGTTTCAAAGTGAGAAGCGTGTGGTGTTTCTCGCGATCCTAGCTGTCGCTAGAATGGTGATTTAGACGACGTGAAAGAAGGGATTGTTTGACGGTGCAAACTTTTCTCATTGTGATCTGATTTTTTTAGGCATGAGATTAAGGTCAAAATCAGATGAGATATAGTAAACACTTGGATCGCATAACATTCGACAGAAGGTAGGTGCATGCAGTGAGGCTGGTCGTAGGATAGGGGGAAATCTTGGAGTCTTCCTTCTCTCCCCTTCATGGTGACTACAGACCAGGTCCTTCAGGACCCAACCCACGGTAAGTAGGAATTGATTGTCTTTCTTCCTTTGCGGGTTATTGTGAGTCCTTTTCTCCGTCATCTAATTGGTAGCCTCCAAGATCTTCGTTGTCCTCATTCTTTTTCGTTCTCTAACCCTTCATCCAACTCAACATTTTCTGAAGATCTTGGAATTTCATTAATTTATTCTCACGTCTGCAACTCACACTAGTTTTCCACATCACTTCATACCCTGTGCTTCTTTTGTTCCATTAGCTAAGTTTCCCTCCCCTACTAGGGAGGGTCCGGCTTGTTTTCGGTCCTCACGAAACCGAAATAAACTCAACCTCCATATTATAGACGGGGGATGGGAGGGTAACCAAACAGTTTTTTTTTTCTATTTTACTTTGGTGGGGTTTCTTCCATCCCTATCCGATTTATTGATTGTAAATATATCACCTTCTGTAAATAAAATCCACACATGTTCATTCACAGTTTTTAAGTAGTTTTTTTTTTCTCAAAGAGAAAATGTGGTATTTTGGTGATTGTGGTATTTTGATGAATGGGTCGGTGAATGTGGCTAGTTTGGGACCCTTTATATTCATAGTTAATGTAAGACCGTTCCCTTTCCTCTCCCCCATAAAAATCTTGGGGCCTTGTGCTCCTAAAAATTGTATCTTTTTTAAATATTATTTTGAAAATAAAGGCCGTTGTTGAATTTTGACACCTGGCGTAACACTCTACCGGCGAGAGACTGTGAATATTGTATATACTCTGGATTATACTGTTCAACCAATAAAAGGATTTAACACTTTATTTCTCTGTGCATCTCTTTCTTCACAATATTACACTATCAATCTAGAATGTTAGCCACTATAACACGGAGATTCCTACTTGTAGTGAGAGTAGACAGCGTAAATAATCTGGAGAGGTCTTGATTACAACGCCGTTTCGCATGCTATCCAATTCGTTTCGTAGCGTATATAATCTGGGGCCTTATTGCAAGACAGGTCTCAACATATATAATTTTGAGTCAGGTTGGTTGGTTGATAGGTTAGTGTTTAATGGCGATCAACCTATGTGGCTTATTTAATAGTATATCTTATTTGTATAGATACACAAGTTGTAAGCCATCAGTTTCAAGGTAAATATTTTTAGACGAATTGTTAGAATGCTGATCAAGGCTTCACCGGCAAAAAATTCATCAGATTTTCAAATAATGAACCACTGATAACTAGCTAATGCAATTAAAAAATGTTAAGTTTTTTTCTCTCAAGAGAGGATTTAATTTACAACACATATTCAAGATAAAATAGCTTCAGTGACTAGTGCTATACTTTAAAATACCTTTTTAAATACCACTCCACCAGGCTTGAAAAAAATAACCACATAAAAACCAATGATATTTGAATCTAGTGCTTAAAAAATATTTATGTGAGGTAGTTGTTCTGGAAGTCTGCCACACTCATTGTCGACCTTGACTGGAAGCTCCTCGGTATTTTGGCTTCGGAAAGGTATGAATCCAATTATTCTCCTTCCAGCTATGGGTAAATAGTAGGACAGACTGTGTTCTTCAGCCTTGGTGAGGCAACTAGTCTAGAAGAGGGAAAACTCCTAATTCAAACCTGTTAAACTCCGCTTAAAAATTGACCTTGTGTCATATCCTGACCAAGAGGAGGGGTAGGGTAAATATGGTTAAGCCCTCACGGAAAAGTAGTTGCGCGCTCCCCAACACCTCGGTGTGGTAGCAATTGAAAAAGGAGCCTTCGTATTGTACTCGATATCGGTCGACTGACTTTCTTAATTAAGTAAAGTTGGCGACCGTTGTTGAGGGCAACCAAAAGGTACCCTTTTCTTATAATGCTGCGTGTTAAGCAAGGTGTCATCCAGTACCATTTTTTGAATCTTTGGTATGACTCGACCTGGGACTGAACTCCCGGTCCATTGGTGAACACTCTACTCATTAGGCAAATTCCCCGATAATATAATATTATAATATATATTATATATTCAATGAAATGAATAAACAGAATTTGTAAGTATTGATAGACTGTGAAACACGACCAACTCGTTTTGTTGATGTATTTTATATGTTCTTATTTCCATATTCTCGTTGAGGTTTACAATAATGTTGTTAGTTTTAATATCTTTACTTTCAACACTTACAAAATTTATACGGAGATCTAGTTGTCCCTTTGAGATTTGCAGCATTTTTTGTTTTTGTTTTTTTGTTTGCGTGGTCTGGTTTAATAAGTTTTTTGTGATTTTCTTGCTGTTGACATGTCACGAGATTGAGATGATCTGGGGTTTGATATTTTCAGATGTTTTCGTTCACTGCTTGGTTAAATATAATTAATTTTGTATTATTGGAGAGGCTCATGTTTAGCTGGAGTAATTATCAAGTGTTTTGGTTTTTCATGGTTTGATTTTGGTTTTGAATTAGTGATATGGCTTTTTCCAGAGTCATCTACTTTGGGAATCGGGTGGGAGTGGGGATCGTGCAGATCGTAATCTCTGTAGTAGCACCTTTATGGAGTTTGTTTCAGTTAGAGATTTGAACGCTTTACATAATTTTTGGTTGCATTTTTTTATCAGCTATTGGTTGAATTTGTATTTATATGACTGTTCTTCTAATTTAGACAAACCGGTTGTTGGTGATGGTTTTTAAGACAGTTTTCTTTGCTTTAGTTTGATTTGATGGCATATCAACCATTGAAGGTTATTTGATTCCAAATCCTATTTTATGTACATATATATCAAATATATTTGATTTGGGTCGATTTGGTTTTATGGCATATTAACCGTTATAGGTTAGTTAAAGCCAAATCCTGTTTATGCATATATATTAGATATATAAGATTTGTAATCACATTTCCTTGGTAACATTTTAGAACGAGCATGAGCTCATTTTTCTGTACGCAGTTGAATTACTATCAAACATGAATAATTCTATTTACAATTAATCCTTTGTTTGCACACAGTTAAATGGGTATACGTGATATGTTAGGGATTAGTTCGTCGGTAATTTCATTTAAATGAGAACTAATTTGTTTGCAAACTAGTATTGCTATTGTTTCTACACTGTTAAATGGTTTCAATTACTCAGTAATAATTATATTTCAATATTACTCATTGGTTTGCACAGAGTTAAATCGTCCTAAGAATTATTATGTATTCTTAACAACTCAATTAAACATATATCACTCGTTTATACACAGTTAAATGATCAAATATTTCTTTTTTTCAAACTATTCAATTTAGAATAATCATTATTTTGTAACTTAGATGGGTGGCCTCTATAGTGATTGTAGATCGTGGAAATAATCCGCGGTGTGCCAGACTAAACAATACTTATGAAACGTCAATAAACATTTTAAGTATGTAACTCAGTAGAGCCATGAAGGAGAATAGGAAAGTGCTTTACGAAATAAAGAATTCTTCATTAAATGGAAAAATAAAATATTAAAATCTGATGTTAATCAATTTTTATCTTTCGTATTTTTAACTTTAAGTAAAAATACTTGTCAAGAACTATTAATTATTTCACTTTTAATTAAAAAAATTGAATAAAGGTACAGCCTTCCATTGATAGAATTTTGGTCTCGTTTTTTTTGTTTCCTCTCCCATTTTTATAGAAAAAACAATAGTTGTATTATTCAAACTCAAGCTGGTGGAATAAGAGTGTTCATATATATATATATATATATATATATATATATATATATATATATATATATATATATATACATATCAAGGGTATTAGTCTGAAAATGAAACTTATAACTATTTTGTTGGTTAGTTGGTTCGGTTTTACGGCATATCAGCCTATATATGTTATATAAGATCAAATCCTTTATATATATATATATATATATATATATATATATATATATATCATGTCGTGTCGCCAGCACGGGTATCTCTGACCCTCTTTCGCCACATCTCCCTATTGTTCATCGCTTCTGGCAGGTGCTCAGGGATAAATTCTGTATCCTCACAGAGCTGCTGTATGTAGGTTCGAGCTGGTCGTCCTACTTTTTTTCGGCTATATGAAGTGGTCCATTGGAGAACATCACTTATGAGCTCGTCCCTGCTTCTCCAACAATGTCTGTATGTCTGGTTCGTCTAACTTTGATAGTTTTCGTAAAAGGACGTAGGTGGCCGTACTGTTAGGGCTTTGTGAGGTGTTGCCTCCAGGACTTGTTCAAAATTGCAGCATTCTTGTGTAGTTGCCGTCAAGCTCTTTCTCCATCCGTTTAGTTAGCGTCCAGGTAGTGCAGCCATATAGTAGTAGCAACACGACCACTGTTTGGAAGATACTGCGTTCCATTTTATCGGTCTGCTCTGATATCCATATGACAGATAGTTTATCGATAGCTGTCCATGCCTTTGTTAGTTGCGTGTCGATGTCAGCCTCGGTTGCTGAGACACTGCTTCCTATGTAGGTGAACTTGTCTAAGAATTTCAGAGAGCTACCGCCGAGTGTGGAAATGTCACCCGTTTGATTAAAGCACTGTATTCCGTTTTGTGTGCATTGACATGGAGGCTAATGCCAGCGGCAGCTCGCTCCAGACTATGCAGTTGTGTTTCGGCTTGGGTGGGTGCATTTGCCAGAATCCCTATGTCGTCGACCTCGGTAACTGTTTTAGCGGGGTGCCTTCTGGTTTTTTTCTTTCTTAGCACGAAGCCGTTTTCTTTGATTTTATGACTCAATGTTCTAAGCGCGTAGTCTAGACAGATGATAAAGAGGTATGGGGTTAGTGTGTCTCCTTGCAGTACTCCTGCTACTATGTCGAATTAGTCTGTGTCTCCATCCGGAAATTCATCCACAGGCAATTTCGTTGTATCACGACTCTTCAGTGTGGCAAGACATGTACGACGTTTCAATCTGGGAACAAAACTTACCTAACTTCATCATATTTACCAACCCCTCCGCTCGGGCATGATATGACAAAAGGTTGAGCTACGTCAATATTAAGATCTGCATATTACATTTCTTTTTTTTTTTTGTTTTTGTTTTGCTTTGCTTTGTTTGGTTTTTTGATAATGCAACTTCCCGTGATATCACTCTATTTTCCTTATCTTTATACTATTTACCAACCCCTCCGCTCGGGTAGGATATGACACAAGGTCAATTTTTTTAAGCGGAGTTAAACAGGTTTGAATTCAGAGTTTTCCTTCTCCTAGACTAGTTGCCGCACCAAGGCTGAAGAACCGAGTCTGCCCTAATATTTACCCATAGCTGGAGGGAGAATAATTGGATTCATACCTTTCCCAAGGGTATTAGTGCCATAAGAAAATGCAATCAGTCAGGTCCTGGATTTGAACTCGTGTCACCGTATCCATATCCTGCGACGATAACCATTACACCACGGGCACCTCCTAAACTTACCAAACTTTATACTAGAGTTAATATCTTTCCGCTCAGCAATTTACGCAACCAACGTCTGCTTACGGATTATAACGCATTTTGTATGGAGGTGCCCGTGGTGTAATTGTTATCGTCGCAGGAATTGCACACGGCGACACGAGTTCAAATCCTGGACTGATTGCATTTGACTAAGCCAAGAGACTCTTTGAATAATATTATTACTCTGTTGTACAGGAATTCTGGGAAAAATGCATGGGCCGATTTTTGACTCTGGTTCAAGGGAGAAATCACCTGCTGCTTATAAATAAGCTAAGATTTAAAAAATAACATTGCTTTCGTAGATCTATCCTGTAATATCATTCTCATGAAGCCGTGTCCACAAAAACTGAACTTGTTTCATAAAGACAAAACAATATCTTAAAAAATATATTTTATATTTTTCTTTTTATATTAAAGAAAATCATGTGTATTTTCAGATTAAACAACTATGGTTGGTTTTGTTGTACAGCATATCTACCGTTAAAGGTTATTTAATGTCAAAATCTGTTTATATATATATATATATATATATATATATATATAGTTCTATTTGTCATACTGAAATGATTTTCAGTATTGGTATCGAACACTGATAGTCTTTTTTACTCAAAATTAAAGTGTACCAAATATTGATTTGTAATAACAATAATTAAACTTAACATTAGTAATTTGTCTGCACAGCGTTAAAGTATTGCTAACTTACATGAATAATTCTATTAAGAATTAATCATTTGTTTGGACACAGTTAATTGGTTCCAAGGATTGCTATCTAAAACTAATAGTTTTCTTAGTCACATGGTTAAATGGTTGGTTGGTTGCTTTCTATGGCATGTCAACCTTTGCAGGTTATTTAACGCCAAATCTATTTTTATACTAACGATCAGTTCTATATCAAACAATTCAGTTTAGCATGAGTACACAGTTTCATTTTCAAAAACATTTCTATTTCAAGCTACTCAGTTTATTCAAACAGTTCTAATTCAAACAATTCAGTTTAGTATAAAAATAGTTTTTGTCAACACAGAATTAAATGTCAAAACAATTCTATTTCAAAAAATTCATTTTAGTGTAAGTACAGTTTCAATGTCTAAAACTGTTCTTTTTTAAGTAATTTAGTTTAGCATAAGTACGCAGTTTAGTTCAATTTGATTCATAGATAGGGCCCTAACAGGTGTTACCACTCCGGGCCAGAGTGGTCCTGGGAGCGATAGCAATGAAGAAGTACTCCGCATTCCCCAAAGCTCCATCATTACTGGAACCTCAACATCAGATTGTTAAGTAATATTTTCAGGACAATCGTTGGTGGAGGGCTTACCTTTCTGCAGGGGTGCAGTCGGTGAATTCTACAGCCATAGCCGACAAGGCAACAGTGAAATGGTTTCCAGAATGGTAAATGATTAAACAGTTAAGACCAAAAAACATGGTACTTGATGCCGCCTTGCTTAACACTCAGCATTATATGGTAAGGATCAAAGGTAAAGTCGAGAAACACATGGAATTGAGTAGCACCCTCCGTAGCACCTTGCTTTAATAGCTATTGAAAAGCGAGCCGTCAGGTCACCCTCGACTAAGGTCATCTAGTTTACTTACTTGTTTTGACATTTAGTTGGGACCCTAACAGTCACTACCCTCCTTGGGACTCATCGAAATGAAGCGGTACTTCACATTCCCTAAAGCTCCAGCATTAGAGCCTCTCGATCAGAGAATTTAGTGTCGTATCCAGAGCATTTGTTTGCGAGGTATCTCTCCCTCTTTTAAAGAAGCGTGTGACGTATTTTACAGCCCTAGTCAACAGGAATGGAAACAACAATGTAAGAAGTAAATGATATGAGCACTGAGCTTCACCATCATGCTCGTAGTATAATGGTTATCGTCGTAGAAAATGGACAGGTGCCCCGAGTTAAAATCGCGGATGCTGCTGTTTGCATTTCTCATTACGGTAATACTTTTGGTAAAGGCATGAATCCAAAGATTCTTTTTCGATTCATAGTAAAAAAAATAATGTGGACCGAGTTCTTTTACCTTGATATAGCTATCGATGAAGAAAAAGAAAAGGAAAACTGTGAAATAAAATCTGTAAATCAGAAAATTTGCCTTGTGTCTGATCCTGCACCTGGTGACATGTTGGGTATATATATATATATATATATATATATATATATATATATATATATATATAAACACTTCACTAGATTAGTTTTCCCGTATTTTTTCTCTTCCACAAAGTAATCACAAAAATCACAAAATTTTAAAAACAAGGTATAATATTCAAATGTTCAAAGCGTATTCACGGTTACCATTTCTTTCAGGGTTGCTAACCTGAAATAAAATCAGCATAATTTATTTTTGATTATCCTTTTCAATATCCTTATAAAAAAAGGTATCCTGGATATGACACGAAATTTAAGCTGATGGTGTGGCTCAAGTTTTAGTTCTCTTGCGAGTGTGTAACACCCCTTCATTTCGGTAATCACTAGTCCAGTCTGAGAAGTGTTAATACCTGTCAACGTACGCTGTCTATTTCAAATAGATCTATTAGTAAGAGATAGTAATATTTGATATTACACTAAGGTGTGCCAAAAAAGAAAAATAATACCTGTTGATACCTGCCAACGTTCATTGTCTGTTTTAAGTAGATCTATTAGTAATAGATTGGAATATTTGATATTTTACAACCTTGAGCAAAAGAAAAGAAAGAATATCAATGTACAATATACACATATCTTTAACCGCAAGGCATTAAATAACTCCATACCAAGTGACATGCCCTTAATATTATTAAACCAATGCAATAAACTCCACCAAATAGGTTTTCACCTTTTATTTCTTTTCCTTAAAAGGATAACGAATAACAACATAAACCATATGTTTAAATGTCTTGACCCATGTTTAAGGTCAACATTGATCAGCTTATTTGCAATCAAAATTCCCAACCTCCCCATAAAAAAAAATATATACTAGCAAACCAAGTACGTAAACCGACTTCGTTGGCAACGTCAGCGGATATTTCTATTGAATAAAGAAAGAAAAATCCAAATGAAAACAATAAGTTGAAGAGAAAAACAAAAATCTGCATTTTAAATTTTTTAAAGTTCCTTAATTCATTTTATCTATTCAAAATCGTCTGATTTATTTTGGAAATATTTTGACTAAGCCACTGGCGTTCCATTCAAATAAATAAAGGAAAATTCACTTCGGCTTAATCGGATTCAACATTTGATTGAACTACTAAACGCACTACGAGTGTGATGTCACTCCCTGCCATTTCTCTTTGGCTGACAATCAAAGTCTATGAACATTCAACTCCTGGGTGATGTCAGTAGAGGTTGATTCAGCGATTTAAGTCAAATAAAAGTGACAAAGTTAATATCTTATGGCATATAAACCCTTGTGGGTTATTTAATACCAGATCACACACACACACACACACAGGTGTGTGTGATTTTAAGCGTATATTTGTTTTTAAACGAGTTGTTTGAGCTCATTTGTTTGCACACGGTTAAAAAGTTTCAAGTATTCTTATGTAACACTCATAATTTTATTCAAAATTAATCATTTTTTGCACAATATTCATTTTAACATACTTTATTCTATCTATCAAATATTCTTATGTCCTATAAATAATATACAAATAGCCGTATTTTTTGTATGATAGAGGAAGAATATTATTCGAGGAGGTTTCAGTAAAGCAACAGAGCCGGCTTATGAATATACATTTTTGCACACACGCAGTAACACGCGCTATGCAAATATGGTCATTTAACACACATGCAAAAGATACATAATCAGCGATCAATAGCAATTGCAGTCATACGTGTAGTGTTCATGGTCCACTTGTCCAGTAGACGTCACGTCGTACGCATCACCAACACTCTAGTCCGATCACAACTAAAACTGCTGACCTCAAGCAACTCAAGGTGTTTCCTATAAGTAATTGTGACGCGAAATTGACTATAATCCCAAAACGGGACTTTATTTTCGCACGTGTGAAGACGGGGCGGGTTGGCACTTGATCCCCTACAGAAATAAGTCCTGTTCAGAGTTTTTCTCTCAGGCATGTAAGAACTGGCATATTATGTGAGGGAATAATTTAGGACCAGACTGACCGCCGCTGGCAAGGGGTTCCAAATTTCACACTATCACACACCCACCAGGCAGCTTTCTTCCTTCCCAGAGATAATGGAAGAGTTGAGCCTATAGGTTTTAGTCGTAATAATATTAATATTGTGGTAGTCGGCAACTCCGGTTTCCCGTGTGATACTTTAGGAATTAATAGGACAGTTCTAAGCAAGATAATATAAGGCGAATAGAAGCTGAAAAGAAAGCATGAAATAACAACATAGACCACATGGTAAAATGAAAATACATAGGTTCTTTACTACGGTTATATATATACGTTCAAAGTGTCAAAACATATAATTGGATAGTCCATGAATATGAATGTCTTTTATTGGCTTTATCCTTTTTCAAATTGAGAGAGAGAGAGAGTGGTAAACGAAATTTGGGTGTAAAGGAAAAATGTCCCCAAAGTTACTTATCTTTTTCGACGGGGTTCCACTGGAGAATTTTTCTTCTTTCACGGGCTAATAGACTTCGTTCTGTTTTTAGTACTGGCTTGAAGGATTTTGGAGTCCCTCGTGTCTCAGTTAATCTTTTGTCTTTAGCCCGGAGTAAAAATGGCTATGGTCCGTCTGCCACGAGCCTTGCTCAAAAAACTGCTTCTTTTGTGCTTTACTTCCGCTGAGGGGAAGGGAACCCCACTTCCGTTTTGGGGTCCCAGCCAGTCATTTTGGCTTCTCTCTCTTTCCCCTTCCGATGTCCGGCGACCTGAGGTCACTTAAGTGCGAACATCTGGTCTCCTGTGTGACCCACATTCCTTCCTACCGGTCACTTTTTGACAGCTTGATACTCTAATTCAATACGGGAGGATAGTATCAGTCTTACCTCTTCGTCTCCGTGAGCTATCACGTGACATAATAAAAAATTATTAAATGACCTAACAACAATAATTGACTCATGCATGGCGTCCTAACAGGTACTAATAGCCCTGATTTGAGTGAATGTGGGAGTAATTGCAATGAAGTGACACTCCAAATTCCCTAAAACTCATGAACTGGAGCCTTAACATCATTTTAAGATTAATACTAAGACACTCGTTTAGAGGAGAGTCATAATCTTGTGCTATAAACCCCCGTGGGTGGGGGAGAATTAACCAAAGGGCTGGGGTTGTATAATACACCTAATGCTTGTTTCCAGAGGAGTAACCCCCAACGAGTTTCCTGGATATGATACTAAACAATCTGATGGTGAGGTCCAAGTAATGCTGAAACTTTGGGGAATGTGGAGTACCTCTTCATTGCCATCGCTTCTAGGTCCACTCTGGCTCGGAGTAGTAGCATCTGATAGTGTTTTATCTATGGGTTAAATAGAAGAAAACTGTTTACTTAAGCTAAACTTAATTGTTTGAAATGGAACTGCTTTTTGCAATTGAAGCTGTGTACTTATTCAAAACTGAATTGTTTAAAATAGAATAGTTGTTTGCATAAAAAAGGTTTTGGCATTAAATAACGAAAAATAGTTTACATACTATAAAACCTAACCAAACCAAATCATCATTATCATCATCATGTCGTGCCGCTAGTTCGGATATCGCTGACTCTTTCGCCACTTCACCTTATCATTCATCGCTTCTGGCAGGTCTTCAGGACTACATCCCGTATCCTCATATAGCTGCTGTATGTATGTTCGAGCTGGTCGTCCTGCTTTTGCAAGGCCATATGCGGAGGTCCATAGGATTACATCACTTATGAGCTCGTCCTTGCTTCTCCAGCAGCGTCCTGCATTTCTGGTTCGTCTAGCTTGGATAGTTTTCGTGATAGGAGGCAGGTTGCCGTATAGTTGGTGCCTTGTGGGGTCTTGCTGCCAGGATTTGTTCAATATTGCTCGCAGCATTCTTGTGTAATTGCCGTCCAGCTTCTTCTCTAGCCGTTTAGTTAGCGTCCAAGTAGTGCATCCATACAGCAGTATCGACACGACCGCTTCCTGGAAGAAACTGCGTTTCATTTTATCGGTCATAATGGTTGATATGCCATAAAACCCAACAAATCCATATCATTTATATCTAATATGTATGTATAAAGAGGATTTAGCCTAAAATAACCTACAATGGTTGACATGCCATAAAGCCTAACCAAACCAAATCATATATATCTAATATGTATGTATAAAGAGGATTTAGCATAAAATAACCTACAAGGGTTGATATGCCATAAAGCCTAACCAAACCAAATCATTTATATCTAATATGTATGTATAAAGAGTATTTAGCATAAAATAACCTACAAGGGTTGGTATGCCATAAAGCCTAACCAAACCAAATCATATATATCTAATATGTATGTATAAAGAGGATTTAGCATAAAATAACCTACAAGGGTTGATAGGCCATAAAGCCTAACCAAACCCAATCATATATATCAAATATGTATGTATAAAGAGGATTTAGCATAAAATAACCTACAAGGGTTGATATGCCATAAAGCCTAACCAAACCAAATCATATATATCTAATATGTATGTATAAAGAGGATTTAGCATAAAATAACCTACAATGGTTGATATGCCAGTAAGCCTAACCAAACCAAATCATTTATACCTAATATGTATGTATAAAGAGGATTTAGCTTAAATAACCTACAAGGGTTGATATGCCATAAAGCCTAACCAAACCAAATCATATTATCTAATATGTATGTATGAAGAGGATTTAGCATAAAATAACCTACAAGGGTTGATATGCCATAAAGCCTAACCAAACAAAATCATTTATATCTAATATGTATGTATAAAGAGGATTTAGCATAAAATAACCTACAAGGGTTGATATGCCATAAAGCCTAACCAAACGAAATCATATATATCTAATATGTATGTATAAAGAGGATTTAGCATAAAATAACCTACAAGGGTTGATATGCGATAAAGCCAAACCAAAGCCTTGTATCAGCACGCAAGTCTTTTTACCACTTTGTCTTCATCCTTCAACGATCTTTCTGAAAATATATCAATTCATTTTTGCCTTCACCTGTTTATCTTTTTGTTTTTATCTTACTTTTTTACTCTGTATTTCAGTGTCAAATTTAATAACCTTGCTTTCCCTTTACAATCTTTTCCCAAATCAATATTGCACAAAATTACAGCATACGTATCTGTGAGAGAAAACGTAATTTACCTCAACTTAATAGAGCCCAAGAGGTAGTAAAATTAGATCGAATGGGAGAAAACTTAGCAGTTTGGCATAGAAAAGTTTTATTATGGTTTATGCTATATCACACCCTTGTGTGTTATTGATACCAAATTCCGTTTATATATATATATATATATATATATATAAGTGTGTGTGTGTGTGTGTGTGTGTTAAAAAGATTGATTTGTAGTGAACCTGACAGTATGATAGAAATATGTGGAAAGTTGGATAAATCAAATACTTCACTCAATTTTACATGTGTGATATTTCGTTCGGCTTTATTTCATCTTCACAAACTTCTTCAAGAAAGAGCCTGTTTTCTGAGTTTCAGTCTCTGTCTTGAAAAAGTTCGTGAAGATGGAATAAAGCCGAACGAAATATCACACATCTATATTTGAGTTAAGTGTTTTATTTATCCAACTTTCCCAATATTTATATCAAATATATATATACATGATCTATAAGCAAATAATTTCTGGTAATATTTTTAATCAAGTCATAGCTACAATTGTTTGTACGTATTGATATTTATTAATTACACACAGTTAAATGGTTTCGAGTATTGCTATTTAACACTAACAATTCTTTTGAATATTAATATTTTTGCACACAGGTAAATGGTTGAACAGTTTTATTTGATCCATTAGTAGAACCAGAACAGGTACTACCACTTCATTTCAGAGTTGACCCTGGAGTAATGTGGACGAAGGGTTACTCAACATTCTTCAGATCTCCAGAATTGAACATTCACCGCCGGAAGTTGTTTAGTGACATACAGGGGACTCCCCCTTTTTTGGAGGGAGAGTACGATATTACAGAATGTGATACTGTCAGCGTATTCAAAGCCACACAAGTAGATTGGGAGTTTATCTGAGTAGCTTGTCAAACATCACAATAACCGAAATGGGAGATGCACAAAACATAACGGTTATCGTAGTAGAAAATAAAATCGGTTATCTGATTTAAAATCATGAAGAAGAATGTTAGCGTTTCATTTCTTACCTTGAGACGGACATGAATCCGACTGTTTTTAACTATCACGTAAGATGTAAAGCGCGAGGGCTTCTTTAGCATTGTTTAGACAAAGAGTCAAGGAGAAGAAAAGCACTGATTTCAAACCAGTTTTTCTCGCTTAAAAATCTGTGTCTTATAGCAATGAAGAAGTACTTTACATTCCCAAAATCTACAGGACTAGAGCCTCCTAATCAGATTGTTTAATTTTATAAGCAAGACATTTGTTTTGCAGGAGTTTCACTCCTCTTTATGGCCCAGTCGGCTGGGGCTGCAGAATACACTGACAGCAGATCTGCAGAGGGGCAAAACTCCCCATCAAGTATCCCGGATATGGCATGTAACAATCTGACGGTGAAGTTCCAGTAATAAGATGAGTCTTTTGGGAATGTGGTGTACGATTTTTTTGCAATCACTCCCTGGTCCACTCTGGCTCGGAGTGATATCACCTGATAGTGTTCTGCCTATGTGTCAAATAGACCTTTTTGACATTAAAATCTCTATTATGCTAAACTGATTTGTTAGAAATAGAGGTTTGCCATTTAAACTACGTATTATACAAAACTGAATTGTTTGAAATAGAACTGTTTTATATTGAACTATGTCTAAATAAAAAAACTGTACTTAGCTAAACTGAATTGTTTGAAGTAGAACTGTTTTGATATTTAAATTATGTACTTATGTTAAACTGAATTGGCTGTAATGAAACTGTATATATATAAATTTCATTTGGCATTAAATAACCAACCATGGTTGATGTGCTCTAAAACCAAAGCAAACCATCACTGGTCTCTAGCGGTGCAGTCGACGCATTCTACCCAACCACCAGCCCACTGGATGGACTCAAGATTTTATATGAGATGTTGCAGCATTTGATATGTTCTAACACCATCCGTGAGTTATTATTTTGACTATTCAGCTTTAGCAACTTCTAAATTTGTCAGCGAAAGCAGCTTAAACAACTTTTAAGACGCGTTTGAATAAAACTTCGTCAACAAATAAAGCTGTAGCCTTTGTGAGATAAAAAAAAATATCACCTATATTTCTCGCGATTTGCAAAATTTTTTTTTTTCTACGCATAGGCTTAAAATAGTTTTTAGTGTCCTGAGTATGACTTTAAACTGTATCTGATGGTGAGGCTCCGTTCTTGGAGTTAGGGTAATGTAGAAACTCTTTTCATTATCATTATTCTCGTGTCCTCTATGACCCAAAATAATTCTATCTGCTCGTCAACCTTCTATCGGTCAATAGAACTGTTCAGTCTTTTACTTGGGATTTTATCGTTATTTATTCCTTGAGAGTTTTTTTCACATCGACATTAGCTGATAGTCTTTCACTGGAGTTTGAGTGACAGCAAGTCTCCTCAATCTCCAGGACTCTTCTCAGTATTGTGACCGATCTCAATAGTGTATTAGTTTGGATAGTCTCACGCGTCCTTTTATTTCCTAGTCCTCCAGTCCCATTAATAATCCTTCGATGACAGTACCAAGAGAACCAATTATAATTAGTATAAACGTCCCTATCATGTTCCACAGTTTTTTTTTCCATTCCCAAGCAAGGTCAAGATAGTTATCTTCTTTTTTGCTTTCTTTCGATTTTGATATGTGGTCAGCCGGGACAGCAAAATTCACAATTTCTCTTTTTTTGCGTTGATTCGGACCTAACCGATAAAATGAAACGCAGTTTCTTCCAGGCAGCGGTCACATCGATACTGCTATATGGATGCACTACATGGACGCTAACAAAACGGCTGGAGAAGAAACTAGATGGCAATTACACAAGAATGCTGCGTGCAATCCTCAACAAGTCCTGGCGGCAACACCCAACAAGACACCAACTGTACGGCCACCTGCCCCCTATCACGAAAACTATTCAAGTTAGGCGAACCAGACATGCAGGACATTGCTGGAGAAGCAGAGATGAACTCATAAGAGATGTACTCTTATGGATCCCCACACACGGCCGCGCAAAAGCAGGACGACCAGCACGAACGTACATTCAGCAGCTATGTGAGGATACAGGTTGTTGTCCTGAAGACCTGCCTAGGGCGATGAACGATAGGGAGGAGTGGCGAAAGAGGGTCAGGGATATCCGTGCTGCCAGCACGATATGATGATGATGATGATAATAAGGTCTGGTTGTCAGGCCGAGATTAGGTGATCCGTTTCTATTTTAAAATCCCATCGGAGATTTTATGTCTCATTCTCCAGGAGAGCTACAGGGTTGTGTATGTGCCATTTGTTGGTATGGTCAAATTACAATTTCTTGTACAGTTCCCAGCGGATCATCTTGCCCACCCAAGCGTGTCTAATTTTATACTCTTTCTGTTCTAATTTGTTGCATTCGCTTATTATGTGATTGATGGTTTCATCTCTATCACCACATAATCTACATTTACTGTTTTGTTGTGTCTTATCTATTCTTGCTTTGATATGATTGGTCCTTATAGCATTGTTTTATGCTGCTATCAGGAGAAATTCAGTTTCTCTTTTAAGGTTTCCCTATCTTAGCCGTGTCCATGTTTTCTCGTGCGAGATGTTTATTAGTCGTTTAAAAAGTCCATTGAGTCATTTTTTTCCCCATTTTTGTTTTCTGGTTATTGTCGTTCTGTTGTCTCTCGAGTTGTCAGTATTGTTTCTGGCGGCTGCAATCAGTCTTTTTCCGCGCTTTTCTATGTAATCTTCAATTCGTTTAATTGATGCGTAAATGCTGTCATCAATGCAAGCAATTCCTCTCCTTCTTGTTCTTCTTGTTCTTGTTCTTCTTCTCATTATTATTTTTCCAAGCAAGTTCTTCACACCTGCGTTAGCTGATCATCTTTCACTCGAATTTGATGAACATCAGGTGTCCTCAGGTCTCAGGGGCTTTTCTCAGTATTTAGACTGACCTCAACAAAGCTGTAATTTGGATGGTCTTGACTCATCCTCTGATTTTCAACTTTTTTAGCTCTCTTACTAAGCCTTTGGGAATCGTTCCCAGTGCTCCAATTACAATTAGTATGACCATCACATTGATGTTTCATAGCATTTTTAGTTCCCTGATAAGATGTCAGGATTTTTCTCTCTTTTTATTTTTTTTCGATTTTCATTCAGTGGTCCGCCGGCTCAGAAAGCTGTACTATTCCGTAAGTTCTATCACTTGGTCTGATCTTCAGGCCTGTATTAGGCGATTTTTTGAATCTCAAAATCTCATTAAATGTTGTGCACATTATTCTCGAGGATGGACTTTGGTTTATTCGTGTACCTCTGGAGTATGTTCAAATTTCAGTTTCTTGCAGAATACTCAGATTATCACCTTCTTCAACTAATCGTGTCTAGTTGGGTACTCTTTTGGGGTTAGTTTGCTTCATTCGCTTATTATGTGGTTAATCGTTTCTTTTCTATTAGCACATAACACATGCTTGCTCTTCTGTAGCGTTCAATCACTTTTTGCTTAAATCCATAAGTCCGTGTGGGATTATTTCGTGCTGCTATTAGTATAGATTCAATTTCTCTCTTAAAATTTACTTTCTGTAGTCATTTCCTAGTCTTTTCGTGTGAGATTACGTGAGTTTGTCGCTTGAAATATCTATACATTATTATTATTATTATTATTATTATTATTATCATTATTATTATTATTATTATTATTCGTTTGAGAGTTTTTCACACCGGCGTTAACAGATGGTTTTACAGCGGAGTTTCAGTGACAGCAAGTCTCCTAAAGTCTCCAGAATGCTCTCCACTTGTCTTCTTATTTTGAAATCTTCTAGTCTCTTCACCAGTCCTTTGGGGTTGTATCGAGGGCACTAATTACAATTGGTACCATCGTTAATTTTATGTTCTCTAGGTTTTTTTTTAGTTCTCTAGAGAGGCCCGTCTTTACGATTTCTTTTACTCTATGGTCAGTTTGTACGGCAAAGTTCTC